>CAUYUJ010021031.1:20000-28845 GCA_963575745.1 Prorocentrum cordatum | reverse complement strand
GCAGCTTGCGCGCGAATGTCCGCGCAATCGATTGGTCTTCCCCCACGTGTGAACTCGTTTTCTAAGATCGCAACACAAAGGTTGGAAAGGCTGCTACACAAAGAATTTAATTGTGGGGGATCTGCGCCGTAGAAATCACGTCAGTCACACGTTTTCCTAGCTTTTTCTGGTTTACCCTGTGTAAGTAAACACAAGCTTGTTCTAATTTTTTCCTGTTTTCCTCTCTAGCCTTCCTGGGCTCAAGATGCCGCCACTGCAGATCCCCCACAATTGAAACCCTTGTGTAAGGCCGCCACATAAAGGATCCCTTTGTACAGGCTGCTACAAAATTATTCTAACTGTTCAGGCCACTGCAGATCCCCCACAATTAAAATCCTTGTGTGAGGTCGCCACAGAGAAACTCCTGTTGTGAAGGCGTTGCGCAGTGACTTCAATTATGGAGGCCACTGCAGACCCCATAAAATCATGTGTAAGGTCGCCACAAACAAATACCTGTCTGCCAAGGCTGCCACTAGAAGATATTTTATTGTAACCCTGTCTGAAGTTGTACCTTTTTGCAAGGCCGCCACAAACGGAATTACTAAGCACGACCGCCACAGGTGATGGTGATAAGGATGGTGATGGCGATGATGATGCTGATGATGATGCTGATGCTGATACTGATGATGCTGATGGTGATGGTGATGGTGATGATGATGATGATGCTGATGATGATGATGGTGATGATGATGATGATGCTGATGATGATGCTGATGATGACGATGATGAGGGTGATGCCGACGAAAATGATACTTGGCGATCAAAAATGGTCCTTGTTGTAACCGTACAAACAGAGGGTTGCACGGGGCCCCTCTGGCCGCGAGCACTGCCTGGCGAACAGACGGCCGACTCCAGGAACCCTGGACCGAACTTGAGCTGCCCCGATACGCAACACGCAGCACGTAGCGTATTGCTTCGGTGCTCAACACGCGGACTGAAAAAGCAGGTCTGACGCGATACGTTCGCCAACACATGGGCCAATACGTTGAGCCAACACGGAACGTATTCGCACGGACGTTTTGAGCACGGCACGTGCTGCGTATCAAGACGGGCGTACCGAGGCAGCGAAGCGCCTCACCGCTACTTCCGCCGCCTTCCTCCGCCCGCCTCCGCTGAAGGCGAGATGCGCTGCAGGCAGGGCCCTGTCCCCAGAGCCCCGGCGTTGCGATTTTTTTTGTCGCATCGTCGACCCCAGAAGTCCTGGATCCCTTCCCAGGGAACGGCTTCTCGTCCCGAGTCGTCTTTTGACGGCTCTGGGGCCCCGTGAGGGCCCCCCCGCGGCAGAACACGGCCCCGAAACCCTCCGCCGCGACTTTGTCACAACCCGAGCCCCGACATCCGCGGACATGTGTTTCTCCATCCGCGGCCCCAGGGCTCCCGACCACTTCCCCAGGGGTGCGTTCTCGTCCCGGATCCACTTCTGATAGCCCTGGGGCCCGACAGTGGCTCCGAGGGCCGAACTCCTGGAAGCGCGCCCGGATTGAACAGAATCACGTCGTCGAAGCCTGAAGCGCCCCAGGTGTCTTCGACGCCCCAGATCGTGCCCGGCGCGGGCGGAGGGCGGCCGCGTCCTGCACCTCCCCGGGCGCGCTCACGCTGCGTTTACGGTGCACGATTCAAGACGCCGTCCAGTGTATCGCCGCGCTTCGGGGGCTCCCAGCGCCCCTCTGTCAGCTCAAGCTATAGCCGAGCGACGACGATCAAACCGGGTCGTACGCGAGATGGCACACCGACCACACGCCGAAGCTTACGCGGGCCGCCGGCGCGCAAGGCCGCACTGGAAGCGAGGGCGCTTACGCACGACTCTACGGTGACAGCTTGCGCGCCAGTTCTGCGAAGGCGACCCCAATTTCTCCCGTCGCGCATGTGGGCCCCTGCCTGCCGAAAGGGGCTGGGCGCTCTCGAAACGCGTGGCACACACCAAACAGCGTCTTGAGCCCTGTACCGTGAAAACAGCGGGGCGGTCGCGCCGTGCACCTCCGCGGGCGCGCTCACCAGCCCGAGCGCCTCCCGCAGCCGCACGGCTGGCGCCCACATCGCCTCGCAGAACTTGTGCCTGCGGGGTGAGGCGCGGGTCGGGGGGGCGGCGCGGCGTGCTCTGCTTGCGCCGTCCCTGCTTCCTCCCCGCACCCTGCTCACTGCTCCCTGCTCCGTCCTCCTGTGTCCTGCTCTGTCCTCCCTCCTCCCATCTCCTCCTCCTCCTCCTCCTCCTCCTCCTCCTCCTCTTCCTCCCTCTCCTCCTCTTCCTCCTCCTCCTCCTCCTCCTCCGTCTCCTCCTCCTCCTCCTCCTCGTCCTCCTCCTCCTCGTCCTCCTCGTCGTCGTCCTCCCCCCCCTCCTCCTGACTCGCGCCTTCCAGGACGACCGACCGAACCGACCCTCCTCTGACCTCGGCCCTTTGTCTCCCATCCCGCCTTCCTCTTCTTGCTTGGCCATGCTCCTGCTCCTCCTCCTTCTCCTCCTGTCCTCTGCCTTTCGCCTTCTGTCCTCCTCCTCCTCCTCTTTCTCCTTATCCTCCCTCTTCCAGGAGAGGAGGTGCGGCAGTGGAGTAGAGGGAGGAGGAGCGTGAGAAATAGTCAGAATGAGGGGGCCGAACGGTCATTCACTGTTCCTGGGTGCGTGGCTGAAATGGGGTTCCGCGGTGCGTATTGTTGCTGCGTTGAGTTGCGTTGCGTTGTTGTTCATGTCGTCGTCCCACTCGCGACCCGGCCCGCGACCCACCTGCAACCCGCCCGCGACCCAACCGCGACACACCCGCGACCCGGCCCGGGACCCACCCGCGACCCACCTGCGACCCAGCCGCGACCAATCCGCGACCCGCCCTCTTCCTCTTATCCGCAACTGCTGAGTGATATGTACCTCCCCCTTTCTCCTCCTTCTCTTTCTCATTCTCCTCCCATCTGTTCTCATCCTCCTACTCTTACTCCTGCTTCTTCTCTTTCCCCTCTTCCTTCTCGTCCCAACCCTTTCGCCCCCTTCCAACTGCCCTCGAATACCTACCCCGAAAGTCCCCCACCTCCTCCGCCCATTCCAACTCTTCCTCCTCTTCCTTCTCCTCCTGCTCCTCCTGCTCCTCCTGCTCCTCCTGCTCCTCCTCCTGCTCCTCCTGCTGCTCCTCCTTCTCCTCCTCCTCCTCCTCCTTCTCCTCCCCCCTGGAAGCAATCAGGAAGGGCACGCTCCCCGATGAACACTGTGGCCGACAACAGGCCGGAGCAGGAACCGGCGGGCACAACTCACCCGATCCACCCTGAGGCCGACCCCCTCGCCCGAAGGCGCGCCAGCGCCCGCCCACTCGACCGCCGGACCTCGCCTGCCAACGCCCAGCCACACGCCATGCCTGCGGCGCCGCCCGTGCTCTGCGCAACACACGGCCCCGCCCGCCCCCGTCGAGGTATGGCGCCCCCGCCCGCCCCGCCCGCGTGCCGTCGTGGACGGCGCCCCGTCGGGGCGGCGGCGCGGCGGAGGGGAGGGGGCCCGGCTCGCGCTGGCGCAGCGGCCGCCAGCCCGTTGACGGCGCGGTGCCCGATGCGCGTGCGCAGCGGCCCCAGCCCCGCCGAGCCCTGGCCGCCTCGCGACATCCTGGCCCCGCCGCCGAGCGCCCTGCCTGGCCGCGCCTCCGCGCCCCATCGGCCCTCGGTGCGCCGAGGCCCGCGGCTCGCAAGGCGCTGCGCGCCGCAGGGCCTCCCTGCGCCGCGGGGCCTCCCTGCAGAGCACCGCCTCGTCGCCCCAGGGAGTGTGTGCCGACGGCGTGTCGGCCCGTGTCGGCCCGTGCAGCCGTGGCCTGCGCCTGGCTCGGCCTGCGCAAGTTTCCCGCCGCCTCGCGGTGCGCTCCGCCGACATCACCCTGGGCCTTCGCGCTGGCCCCCGGGCGCAATCGGCATCAGGGGAAGCCAGCTACGACCGGCTTGTCGGGCGCCTCGGTGGCCCGCATACTCAGAGGGTGTTTGGCTTGCGTGGGGCGCAGCGCCTGTGCACACCACAGCGTCTGTCCACACCACAACGTCCGCGTGCAACGCAGCGGTGGCGTACACCGCAGTGCTTGCGTGCACAGAACAGGTAGAAGGAGCATGTAGGTGAGGATCTGCTGCGGAGAGTTAAACGCCACGCCAAAGAAATCCGCCGACCTGTCGCCGTGTGGAAGACGTATCCAGGTCTCGTCATCTTGCGTGGGTCGTCGTCGTCGTCGTCGTCGTCGTCGTCGTCGTCGTCGTCGTCGTCGTCGCCCACACTGCCTACAAGATCGTCACGTCGGCTCCAAGAGGGGTGGTCGGCTCCCTTCGGGGGGTGAGCTGCCCACGTCTCGCCACGTCGGCTAGCAAAGGGGAAGTGTTCGGCTCCCCCCAGGCGAGGGGAGCGGCCGCGACCCGGCGGGGAAGCCAATCTGCTCCCCCCGGGCGAGGGGAGTGGCCGCGACACGGGGGGGAAGCCAATCTGAGCAACGTCGTAGTTTACTCGAAGGGAAGCCGCTTCTCTTTTATCCCTTCCCCCCGGGGGGGGGGGAGGGGGGGGTCCCATACCTGGGGGGGGGGTTGGGGGGTCCCTTCCAGATACGCTTCCTCCCTGGGCGCTCCCTTCGGGGGAGGGGAGCGGCCGCGATGCAGGGGGAAGTCAACCTGAGCAACGTCGTAGCTTACTCGAAACGAAGCCCCTTTCCTTTTATCCCTTCCCCCTGGGGGGGGGGAGGGGTCCCACCGGGATGCCAGGGGGGGGGGAGGAGCCCGGGCGGCATCCTTCGGGTGAGGGGAGCGGCCGCGACGCGGAGGGGAAGCTAATCTGAGCAACGTCGGTGTTTACTCGAAGGGAAGCCCTTCCCTTTGATCCATCCCCCCTGGGAGGGGGTCCCACCCGGATATCCGGCGGGGGGGGGGAACCCGGGCGGCTCCCTTCGGGGGATTCCCTGCCCACGAGATCGTCACGTCCGCTCCAGGAGGGGTGGTCGGCTCCCCTCGGGGGAGGGGAGCTGCCCACGACACCGCCACGTCGGCTCCAAGAGGGGGTGGTCAGCTCCCCCCGGGCGAGGGGAGCGGCCGCGACCCGGCGGGGAAGCCAATCTGCTCCCCCGGGCGAGGGGAGCGGGCGGGACCAGGGGGGGAAGCCAATCTGAGCAACGTCGTACCTTACTCGAAGGGAAGCCCCTTCCCTTTTATCCCTTCCCCCGGGTGGGTGGGTGGTGGAGGAGGGCGGCCCCAGCAGGATGCCCAGGGGGGGGGGGAGCATGGGGAAGGGGGTCCCCGGATGCGCTGTCTCCCCGGGCGGCTCCCTTCGGGGGGAGGGGAGCGGCCGCGACGCGGGGGGAAGCCAATCTGAGCGACGTCGTAGCTTACTCGAAGGGATCGCCCCTTCCCTTTTATCCCTTCCCCCCTGGGGAGGGGTCCCGCCCGGATGCCCGTGGGGGGAACCCGGGCGGCTCCATTCGGGGGAAGGGAGCGGCCGCGACGCGGAGGGGAAACCAATCTGCGCAACGTCGTAGTTTACTCGAGAGGAAACCCCTTCCTTTTGATCCCTTCCCCCCCCGGGGGAGGGGGGGGGGAGGGGGATCCCACGCGGATATCCGGGGGGGAGGGGGGGGGTCCCGGGCGGCTCCCTTCGGGGGATTCCCCCCGGGAGAAGGGAAGGGGGGGAAGTCCCACCCGGATGCCCAGGGGGGGGGGACCCTTCCCGGATACGTTTCCGCGACCAGGGGGAAAGCCGGGGGGAAGCCAATCAGAGCAACGACGTATACTCGAAGGGAAGCCCCTTGCCTTTTATCCATCCCCCCTGGGGGGAAAGGGGTGGTAGGGGTGCTGGTTTTACCCTGATACCCGGGGGGGGGGTCCCTCCCGGATGCGCTTCCTCACCGGGCGCCCCCCTTCGGGGGAGGGAAGCAGCCGCGACCCGGGGGGAGGCCGGGGGGGACTCACTGTGAGCCCCCCCCCTCCATGCAAGTAAACTTGCCGGAGTCTGAAAAAAAAACAAGCTCACAACGGCCCCAACCTTGGGGTCCGAACTTATCCATATCCACCGCCTGCTCCTCTGCTCCTGCTCCTCCTCCCCCTCGTTTTCATCTTCGTCGTCTTCAGGGTCGGCGGCACCAGCCGTAAGGCCTACGCAATACTGATCATAGAATGCGACGTTCTTTTCTTCTCCCTCCTCCGCCACCTCCACCTCCTCCTCCTCCTCCTCCTCCTCCTCCTCACCCTTCCCCGCTGTCGTGCGGTCGGCGCTACAGCGCACGTGCGCATCTCAGCGTGCACCGCAGAATGGTCTATTGAATCAGTCCACTGGTATCTCGGACGGCCTATTTTTCTGGAGCCTCCTGGACGCAAATGGGAGGAGTTAGGATGATGCGAGCGGACTTGGGAGGACTCGTAGATTGCAGCGGCGCTCTTGTTTTTCATAAGGATTCCAAATCCGATACATACAACATAATTATTTTCTGTGATGCCCGCGGGCGCTCCATTCTGTCATAAGGATTCTGTCTAACATTCTATATGCAACAGGGGTGCTCTGTTGCACACGGTTGCTGTGGTGCACACAAGCGCCGTGGTGTACACAGGCGCTGTAGTGCACACAGGATTTGTGTACATTGGTGCTGTGTTGCACACGGCTGATATGGTGTACGCAGGCGCTGTGGTGTACACAAGCGCTGTGTTGCCCGCAGGCACTGTGGCACACACTGGCACTGTGTTGCACGCGGCTGCTGTGGTGTACATAGGCGGTGTGGTGTACGCAGGCGCTGTGGTGCACGCGGACACTGCGGTGTACACAAGCGCTGTGGTGCAGATCGCCACCTACATGCTGTTGCTACCCGTCCCCGGTTATGACGCCGCCAGCGCGAAACGTGACGTCATCGGCCCGTGATTAAAAACAAAAAACAGGCTCCAGCCGCATCCGCGCGCACGACGACGATGAGCGACGAGCGACGAGCGACGACGACGACGACGACGACGTTGACGACGTTGACGACGTTGACGGCGACGACGACGACGGCGGACCAGACATCTATGTGGATTCCTATGCGGACACCTGTGCGGATCCCGAAGCGCACGGCGGCAATGCCCTGAGCGCACTGGGGAGGGGGCAGCGTGACGTCATAGGGGGGGGGCTGGGGCCATGACGCCCGTCATGCCCCAAGCAATGAAGAAACACTCTCCTGCCTGCACCTCTCACTCGAGGCGCTAGACTCCGCGCGCGGGTTTGCACGGGGCCCGATGCGCCGGTGATCGCGAAGCGTGGCCCAAAACCTCAGGACGAGAGGGCCGATCGGTGCCGTAGCTTGGGCGCGTGGCTGCGAGGAAGGCGGTGCCGATGGAGGCGGTGACGCGGGTCCGCTGCACGGTGGCTGGGCTACACGGTCGCACGCGTGCTTGCACGAGGGAGGCGCGCGCCACGCTGCACACGTCGAACCTGCTGCTTGACACCGCGGGTGTGTCGAGGCCCGAGGCGACGGAGTGCTTGGCCACGGGCCGCCGCAGGACGCCGTCACCGCCACTGGCGGCGCGGAGCACCAGGAAGGTTGCAGGGAGCCGCTCGAAGACTCTTCTGTCCACCTCCAGCAATGCGCACCAAGGCCCAGCTGGGCAGCTCGACGACGTCGGGCCTGGCGCCAGCGGGCCCCCCACAGCCGTGGGGAAGCAGCTGTAGCGCTGATGGGCCCCGCCCAATCACCTCTGCGAGCGCTGGGCAGCCCTGCCGGCCGACCACCGCGTGGCTTTCCGCCCAGCGGCGCGACGCCGAGGACGCCCACCCTCGGCGCCCATCCCGCGCGGGAGGCCCCGCCGAACTCCCCATGCAGGACCCGCGCGGCTCTGCCGACCGACCTGTGCGCCCGGTCGTGTCGGCCTCCCGCTCGGCGGCGCAGATCCAAGCGCCAGAGGAGGCCCTGGGTTGCGAACTGTTTCCCTCCGCCAGCCAAGTGATGTCACTGGCGAGTGATATCATTGGGCGAGCTATCGCGAATTCTGCCAGGCGTTGCGAGTGGTGGGCTGTGCGAGGCGGGCGGACGTGCCGACGAACCTATTTATTCGAGACGCGGTCCCTGGAAGTCCCGACCCTTTTCCCGGGGCCGTTTCTCATCCCTTTTTTTTGACGGTCCTGGGGCCCAGCGAGGGCCCCCCCGAGGCCGAAAACAGTGCAAACATCTCGTCTTGTTTTCCCAACCACCCTGTGGTGTTCGGTCCTCGTCTAAGATCCGCAGTGCCGCGCTGCACTCCCCATCCGCTGCCCCCTCCCTTCGCCCTCCTCCCCATCCCTGCCTCTGCCCTACGCGTGCGCATGTCGGCACACCCCTCGCACGTTTCCTGGCCCCATACGGTGCTCCACCGCAGCGCCCTGGAGGGGGTATTGCATGCGATCCCCCCGACCATGTCGGCACACCCCTCGCAAGTTTCTTGGCCCCATACGGAGCTCCGCCGCAGCGCCCAGGAGGGGGGTATTGCATGCGATCTCCCCGACCATGTCGGCACACCCCTCGCAAGTTTCTTGGCCCCATACGGAGCGCCACCGCAGCGCCCAAGGGAGGGGGTATTGCATGCGATCCCCCCGACCATGTCGGCACATCCCTCGCAAGTGTTCTTGGTCCCATACGGAGCTCCACCGCAGCGACCAGGAAAGGGGTATTGCATGCGATCCCCCGACCATGTCGGCACATCCCTCGCAAGGTTTCTTGGCCCCATACGGAGCTCCACCGCAACGCCCAAAAGGGGGGGTATTGCATGCGATCCCCCGACCATGTCGGCACACCCCTCACACGTTTCCTGGCCCCATACGGAGCTCTACCGAAGACCTCAAGTGGGGTGGGTGGGGGGGTCCCTTGCGGTGCCCAAGACA
>CAUYUJ010021031.1:0-10000 GCA_963575745.1 Prorocentrum cordatum | reverse complement strand
TTCATGGAGGAAACTTTCAGGGAGGCGGAGATGGAGCTGTAAGAGCGGGAGGAGGAAGAGGAGGAGGAGCAGGAGGAGGAGGAGGAAGAGGAGGAGGTGGAAGTGGAGGTGGAGGAGGAGGATGAGGAGGGAGGAGGAGGAGGAGGAGGAGGAGGAGGAAGAGGAGGAATAGAAATAATACTAATACTAATAAGACGGATACTAATAGGACTAATAATAATACTACTAGTAACCTCCATCCTCCCTTCTCCTCCTCTTCTTCCTCCTCCTCCTCCTCATCCTCCATCCTCCATCCTCCTCCTCCTCCACCTCCTTCAGGGGGAGGATACAGAAGATGAGCGGGATAGAGTCTGCTCGATGGACTCCCCGAGCGGAGGCCCAGCTAGGGCCGAAAATGCAGAAACACCTTGGCGGCGGCGGCCCCAGCGACACGCTACGCTATGCCTTGGCAGGTGGATTGCGTGTCGCTATGCTCCGCGGGGCGGGGGGATGGGAAAAGCTCAGGACTTCGACGCCTGGGGACCAAGACGTGGTTAGCGTGTCGCGCCGCGGCGTGGTGGGCCAAAACCGGCGTCGCGACACGGTAAGCAAAGACTCCTGACCGTAGCCATCACGGGGCAAGCCCGTTTCGCTCGAGTCCCCCTTCGCCCTCTGGCCCGTTTCGCCCAGCCCGCTTCGCCCTGGCCCGCTTCGCCCTGGCCCGCTTCACCTTGGCCCGCTTCGCCCTGGCTCCCTTCGTCCTGGCCGCTGCCTCTCGCCGTGGTCGTCGCTGGTCGTGGTCGTCGTCGCCGCTCGTCGCACCCTCTCTTCGATGTCGCTCGTCGTCGCTGGCGCGATCCGCCCCGCAGAGTCCGCCCCGCCAGACCCGCCCGTTCGGGGCTGCTTGCCCGTACGCTTGCATGCCCGCCTGCCCGCTTTGATGTCCCGCCTCCCCGACCCGCTCGTTATGGTCTGCCCGCCCTCCCGCCCGTTCAAGCCTGCTCGCTCGTCTGCTTGCAAGCCCGCCCGTCCGCTTGGATGCCCCGCCCGCCCGACCCCCCCGTGAGGGCCTCCGCCCTGTTTATTTTCAATGCGCTGGAGGTCTGGGAGCAACTGGGCCTGTTTAAGGTGCAACGAAAGGGGGGGGACTGGCTCGGGGGGGAACGTCGACCTGGACTCGGCGACACATCGCCGACAGAGCTGCGACAGGTCTCCGATAGCCAATCCGCAAGCTCCTGGGCGGGGTGGGCTATCGGGCCCCTGTCGGCGATCAGTGGGCCATTGGGTTCGATGCGTCCTTCCTTGAGCCTGTCCCCCCTCTGCTTCGGCACCCCAAAACCATGCGGTGACGGACCGCGTGGTAACCTCGGAATCCATGACGACCTCACCACGCGGTCCGTCACCGCACGGTTTTGGGACCCTGGAAGCCCCAGTCGCCGAGACGTTCTCGGAGAACGACCCGAGCCCCCAAACCCTCAATGGCTCACCACGTGGTGTGGTCACCACAAGTTGGAGGCCTCTGTCTTACCGTTGCCTCTGCCTTAGAATAATACCAGCCATCGTAAGAGTAATACTTTTCATACGAATAACACGAATACTAGTACTAATAATAAGTATCTAGTAATACAAATAATACGGATACTAGTACGAAGAGTCACCGCACTGAGACGAACTTAATACGATTCATAACCATCACGCCAACCGTCGCACTATTAGGAGGTATACCACGACTTATACTAATAATCGTAGTCGTACTAATACTACGATTACGAATGAGAACACGACCACTGCGAATCACTGGACTATTAATGTTATTAGTGTACCAATGCTATGATACATTTTATGAATAGTACTACTATTTCTACGACGGCTACTACTACTACTACTACTACTACTACTACTACTACTACTACTACTACTACTACTACTACTACTACTACTACTACTACTACTACTACTTCTACTACTACTACTACTACTACTACTACTACTACTACTACTACTACTACTACTACTACTACTACTACTACTACTACTACTACTACTACTACTACTACTACTACTACTACTACTACTACTACTTACGTACTACTACTTACTACTTACTTACTTACTACTCTTACTAGCTCTACTTCTTACTACTACCTCCTACTACTACTACTACTACTACTACTACTACTACTTACTACCACTACCTACTAGTACTACTTTACTACTACTTATACTACTACCCACTACTCCCTACTACTACTACTACTCTGCTGCTGCTGCTGCTGCTGCTCCCCCTCCTCCTCTCCTCCTCACTCGTACTACTACTACTACTACTACTGACTACGACGATACGATATACTACTACTACTACTACTACTTTACTCCTTAGGCCTACTTACTACTACTACTACTACTACTACTCCGGCTAATCCTGCTATGACTGCTGCTGCTGCTTGCTGCTGACTATAACTACTACTACTACTACTACTACTACTACTACTACTACTACTACTACTACTACTACTACTACTACTACTACTACTACTACTACTACTACTACTACTACTACTACTACTACTACTACTACTACTACTACTACTACTACTACTA
The DNA here is from genome assembly GCA_963575745.1 of Prorocentrum cordatum. Taxonomy (NCBI): domain Eukaryota; class Dinophyceae; order Prorocentrales; family Prorocentraceae; genus Prorocentrum; species Prorocentrum cordatum. The sequence continues at coordinate 7,420 of CAUYUJ010021031.1, read as the reverse complement.
CTACTACTACTACTACTACTACTACTACTACTACTACTACTACTACTACTACTACTACTCTCACTATTACTAGAGCAACTCTTTTTTTCCATACAGCAGGGACATGATTCGGACGAAAACCTCGACACGTCTTGGCCAGAGGTTAAAGTTTGCACGCTCTCTCACTCCTCCCTGGGAGGGAGGGTGGGGGCCGAAGACAGGCTATGGAGAGAGGGGGAGAGGGGGCAGACAAGGGGGAGAGCGGGGTTCCGATGTTTGAACTCCTGGATCGTTTAGCAGGTCTGATTGTGTGATTGTGGCTATACATCACCGAATTACAAAAGCCCAACCTCAAACCGTTCAAGAACATATAGAGCAACTCTTTTTCCATACAGCAGGGACATGATTCTGACGAAAGCCTCGAAGCGTCTTGGCCAGAGGTTAAAGTTTGCACGCTCTCTCACTCATCCCCGAGTTTCCCGAATTCGGGAGTTTACTCGGGTTGGGGAGGGTGGGGGCATTTGTTGTGCCCGAACGCAGCAATACTGGAGGCCGTGAGGGCCCACATCATACAGTGTGCGAGCGTCGGCGGATAAGCGGCAGCTGGACGAGCACGGGCACTTCCTTCAAGCTGAAAATGAGGAAGTCCCGTGAGCGAGCATCTCCCGTTCCGGCCACGGCATTTCCTACAGAGGTCTCTGAGATCATCCTCCACTACATGGCTAAACATCAGTCTAGTCGGCTTCTTACATGGGGCTCCGAATTGACATTGATCTAGTTCTACAAGGCTGACCCCAGGAAGGAAGGCCAGGGCTTGGATCTCGCGAGCGTGCCACAACCGAGAAGTGAGCGGGTGCTCGAGAAACGCAGGGACCCTGAGCTGCTGAAAAGCGGCAAAAAGGCCTATGGCAGCCTTGACGATACGATTGCCTTCGCGGACCTTCTCCGCATCTGGTCCGCTCAGCAGCGGCCTGGGCAAACCCCAGGGCCTCTCTTGAGAGCGAATCTTCGAGGTGCGATCGCGTGCGATCGAGAACGTCTGGCACGAGGGGGCAAGCGCTGCCGCCAAGATGCGGCCGCGCCGAGCCTCGCGTCGGATCGGGGCAAGGACTCGAGGGGCAGTGAGGTCCTGCCAAGCTGCGTCGTGAGCCTTGTCCCAACTACGGCATCTGAAGCCGAGCGTCTCGCCAGCCCTCGAGATGCATCTGCTGCCGGCGAAGAGATACGCTATGTAACGCCCTGTCAATGCAAAACGTTGAGACGCGAGGCTCTTGCTCCTACAACCACGGTGCGTGCGCCTCAGCTTGGAGCGCGGGCCTGCCAGGCCAACATCTCCTGACGGAAGCAGACTGGATGAGCAAGGCCCAGCATGATCTGCATGAGGTGAGCTTCGCAGGACTCGTGCAGCCCCCTCTGGTCTGGCGGGTAGCGCTCGTACTCGGCGCTGAGGCGGCTGCTGTGCTCGTACCGGTGCATGCTCCGCGCCTGGGCACAGCCTCCGCGGCGTCGGACTTCCTCGAACGTCCGTGCACGCCGGCCCACGTCGATGCCGGCGCCTGAATGACGCAGTTGGTACAAAGTTATCTTCCCAGCGCCGACCTCGGCGGCGGCCAGCGACGCGGCCTCCGAGAGCTCCAGGTAGTTGAACGGCCGCAGCTTCTCCGCCCCTCCGGCAGCTCGCAGATGGGCGAAGAGGGGGCCCAGACCTCGCAGGTAGCTCGAGTCCAGCAGGCATCCCTCGTCGTAGCGATTCGTCTTGCTCGGCCTGCCTTCCTCCTCCGGGTGTGTGAGGAGGTCCCAGCTGTCCACCGCTGCACGAGACGGAGGCGCCAGGTCGCACTTCCGAGCGGCCAGGAAGGAAGATGGCCTCGGATAGGCCGAGAGGCCGACCGCCAGGAACAGGGCCATGAGCGCAAGCCCCTTGTCCACCAGGCGCCACATCACGGCCGCCCAGACTGCGAGGGGCAAGGCCCAGCGGGTGCGCGACGGCGTCAGCCGCCTCCAGGCCTTCAGAGCCCGCCAGGTGCGCGGCAAGGTCCGACCCCCCCAACGGCCGAAAGTCGGGTGCCTGTCCAGCAGCGCGGCCCCGGTCTGGTCCCCGAGGCTGCTCTGCTCGCCCGCAAGGTACATCGTGGTGAAGTAGTCGCAGAGGAGGCAGTCCACGTGCTCGTCCTTGGCCTGCGCCAGCTTCTCGTCGGTCAGGCCTGCATGCGAGTAAAAGGGATCGAGATACTTGGCGTGGCGGTCCCTCGTGCGGCGCGTCGCCGCCAGGCGCTCCAGCAACGTTCCCCCCTCCAAATTGCCCTGCGTGATCAGGTCCGCGTAAGGCGCCGCTCGCCGTCGGCGCCGGGAGTCCTGGAGGACGCGGGGCCTCCGCTGAGCCGCGCTCGCATGGTTCGCGACGCTGTCGGAGCCGCTCGTGTCGAGCTCGCCCTCGCCGTCCGCCGCGTCTACGCTGGCGGAGGCCTCGGGCGCGAGGTCGGTGAGCGTCAGCGGGGCAGGCAGCGGTGGCATCGCAGAGCCTGTCTCCAGGCGGGCCCGAACGCTCCTCACCTTCGGTAAGGGCGGGCCCAGCCTCCCCAGCGTCCTCGCCTTCGCGGCCGGCAGCGCCTTCGAGCACGCGGCAGGTCTCGCGTCTGGCCTCGGGAGAAACCGAGGCGGCGCCTGAGGGCCCGCCGCCGCAGGCGGCCGCGGCACCCGAGCCCGCGTCTAGGACAGGAGACCCCTCAGGGATGCTGGCGAGGCGAGCTGAAACATCACTGGAGCCAAAACGGCCACGGAAGGGGGACGCGGTGGCTGAAACACCGTGCAAAACCTGCTGATCCAGGACATCGGTTAACAATTTAGACGAGACTTCGGAATGATCACGGCTCCCGGCATCGCTCTGGTTAAATTTCGATGGGGGCCCACCTGAAGTACGGGGCGATACCGAGGGCCAGGGCGCGCGCATTGAAGCGACGTATCTGGGCTAGCAACTTAAAGTCGTGACTCCTCGAACGGGCGAAGGCGAGAACAACGGCCATGTTATCGCGCATGAAGAGCTGTCTGATGCAGGCGCCGTGCCTGGTTCGAGCGAGCCTGCGCATAGCCTTCGCCAGGGCCCGGGCCTCCACCACCAAGATGCCCTTCTCTAAGGCCCAGACGCCCTTTCGAGGCGTCTTCCATGCGGAGGCGCGGAGGAGCTGCCAAAGGACCTCTGGGAAATCCGCCGCGACCTCCCAGTCGCCAAGGCGACGCTCATCCCCGACAATGCTGCTTCTCCACTCGCCGTCTTCATCGCGGAAGAGGTGGGTGGAGGTGAGTGCGGACTCCCGAGCCGAGTGGGGGCCAACGCGTGTAGACCGAGCTCGCTCGCAGACGCGGCCCACGCGGGCCACCTGCGAGGGGTCCCAGAAACTTTGAGCCATCGCCCAGCCCGCCAGGCTGGCGTCGGTCTCCAGGACACGCGGGTTCCAAGGGATCCACCCATCTCGACCCAACAGCAGAAGGGCCCCTCTGAAGGCCCGGAGCTCCTCGACCACTTCGGGCCATAGGGGGCCTACTACTAGGTAGCTGCGTCGAAATATACTTACAACTCCTGTGAAAAATTGAGAGGGGCTCACGAGCTGCCAATCCACAGGAGGTACAGTTTCCGATTATTTTTTCAAGGGCTCGGCCGCTGCAGCGGCTCCGAGACAACGGCCCCGTCAGACCGCGCTCCAGCTTCCAGAAGCGGGCCGACGTCGCGGTCGACCGGAGGCGGCCCCCGTCGAGCTCCGTGCCGAGGGCCTCCCCCCAGCCGCCGTGGGGCTCCGACTTGTGGAGGGCCAGCCCGACCGGCTCGAACAAATCGCTCCACTCGGACACCGTCCTGTCGCTGAGGGCGACGTCGCCGCTGACGGCGCCCAAGTTGTCGACGTAGACGTAGGCCCCGCCCTCGCCTCGAGCCGAGGCGCGAAGCACGAAAGCCTCCGCCTTGTCCTGTATCAGGGGCTGCTCTCGGCCGGCCGGCACCGCCTCCTGGAGGCTGACGCTCCGGCAGACCCTGTCCTCGTTGGCGGCCTGGGCCAGGTGCAAGGGCCGCGTGAAGCCCGTCGGCAGGGCCCCCAGGCAGGGGTGCACCATCGCGTCCGAAGCCGCCTCGGTGGGGAGGCCGGCGACCGGCAGCCCCTCGAGCGCGTGCCGAGGGGCGGCCGGCAGGCAGAAGTGCCGGCCGAGGTCCTCGTGGATACGCATCCTGTAGAAGCAGTCCTTGACGTCGGTCGTGGTCACATGCACGGAGAAGGCGTCCAGCAAGCGGCGGCCCTCCTCGGAGGAGGGGTGGATCCTGGGCGGCAGCTCGACCTCGATGCGCCCGAACCCCTCGCTGCTCAGAAGTCGCACGCATGGCGGCGCTCTGAAGTGGCCGTTGCTGCGCCTCGCGTCGATGATCAGCCGAAGAGCGCCGCCCGACTTCGCCGCGAAGAAGATGCCCGCCGACTCGGCGGGCCTCGAAGTCACTCCAATAAGTCCACGTCTAGCAAGATCCCGCGCGAACTTGCGGTGGCACTTGGAATTCCTCTTCAGCATAGGGTCCATGTAGACACACGGCATGCTGTCGAAGTCAACTGCCTCCGGCTCCAACCTCGTTCGCTTCTGATCCTCCTCCAGAAAGAGACGGCAGTCGGGGCTCGCGATGCCCTCTAGGAAGCGGCGCTCCAGCGCGCTCTCGGGAAGCGAGACCTTGCCAGGCTGGTAGGAGACGAGGTTCCTCGGGGCGACGTCCGTCTCGTACACGGACTGCCCCCGGAGCAACTCTCTGAGGGCTGCCTCCGCCTTGGGCAGCGTCGGGGGGGCTGCGGCCTGGCGCCGATGAGCCTCGCGCCACAAATGCTGCTGAAGGGCTGCGTGCTTGGCCAGGGTCGAGGCGCCCGGCTGCGGTGTCGACGACGCGCCCTTGAAACCGGCCATCCAGTTCAGGCTGGCCAAGGCGCGGTTCACAAATTCTGAGACCTGCGCCCGCGGGCCAGAACGCCTGGCTCCTGCATCGACGGCGCCGGGAACAGGTCTCTCAAAATCGGACGGCGGCAACGGAGAGGCGCGGGCCTGGTCCTGCTCCCAGCCGGGGGGGGGCCCAATCCCCCGGCTGACCCGTCTCGGTCATGATTGGACCGGCGGGGGGAGCCCTGGCGTGCGACCGCGGCCGCGGCCGCGTCCCCGCCCCTTGGCATCCCCTCCGCCGGCCCCCGCGGCGCCGCCGCTGCTGGTGGTCTGGCCGCCGCGCCCGGCGTGGCGCGAGAGTCGACGGCCTCCGCTTTCTTCATGGACTGCTCCACCTCCCAGTCCTCCTTGGCGCGGCGGGCCGGTGCCGGCAGCTCGTCCGCCTCGCCAAGCGGCGTCAGGTACTTGGCGTTGGCGATGGACGGGGCCCCGCCGCGCTTGTAGGCGTCCACGATGGCGTTGAGCCGGCGGGCGACGACCTCGAGGCAGGCGAGGCCGCCAAGGCTCAGCTGGTCGAAGCAGCCGGCCTCCTCGAGCGCCTCCGTCAGGGGGGGCCGCAGCTCGTGGGCCACCCAGTCGGTGGGCGCATGTTCTCCTCTCTCTCAAGAACTTCTCAAGCCGCGCTCGTGGGGTGCCCGACGTGCGGTACATCATCTTGCACGTGTGGAGGCGCGTCAAGCCCCCGTCGAGTCGCTGATGACCCCAGTCGTGGCTCACCGACTCGTTGATAGCCTTCCTGAACTCCTTGAACCGCTCTCCCAGGTCGTCCCACTCGACCCAGAGGGTTCTCGTGTCGTCGCCGCTTCGCTCCTCTGACCTCAGGCCGCCGTCGCCGGCGTCGGCTCCCGCGTCGCGGTCGCCTGGCCCTGGCGGTAGCGCATCTCCGCCTGGAGCAGGTCCGGCGCCGAGGGCCAGGGGCCCATCGCCAGGAGCAGCGGCCGGCGGCGCCATCTCCAAGAGGCGGCGCAGCTCCTCCACGCGACGAGACGTCCAGTCGACCACCTCAGCCTCTGGCATCTGCTCCACTCGCCATGCTCGGCCGCGCCGGTGCCAGAGGGCGTCGATCCCAGAATCTCCGTCGAGGCGTCCGCGATGGAGCCGATCGGCAGCCCAGGCGCGGGCTCCGCCAAGGCCCACACGTGGCCCTCTGGCGGAGGCGTGGGCGCCCCCGCAGGGGCCGCGGCCAGGGCGTCGCCCGCGTCGCTGCCCGCGAGAGGGCGCACCGGCAAGGCGGGCACGCGCGGCGGTGGGGCCCACGGGAACACCTCGCCAATGTCCAGCAGGACACCCGACGGGAGCTCGATCCTGGCCGGCGCCTCTGCGGGCGTCTGCCCGCGAACCTCCATCGCAGCCCTGCACTCCTCCGCCAGCTCCACCAGCCGATTCAGCGTGAGCCTCTCCCTGAAGCCGTAGAGCTTGCAGTTTCCCGCGGGCGGAGCGGCGTCGGCTGCCAGGCGCTCGCCGCCGGAGGGGCCGTCGGCCGGGGAGGCTCCCGACAGAAGCTCCTCCCACAGGTCCCCGTCCGGCGAGAGCACCCAGTACAAGTGCGAATCGACAACCTCGCCGTCCTCCTCGCGCCTCGACGGCCATGCAGAGACCCGTTCGTGATCCACGAGGTCGCCGAGGTAGCTCACCTTGGCGCGCGCCCCGCAGGGCAGGTCAGCGCACCACTCCTCCCCCGCGGGCAACGGGGGCAGGGGTGCCCAGCGCCCGCGTCGGCCCAGCATGTCGTCGAAGGCCTGGGCGACTCGAGCTGCCACAGCACCGATCGGTCAACTAGCCACGCTGGCGTGAGAAGACCCACGTGCACGTGCACCGCCAGAGCCCTCAGCTCCTCGTCGCCCTGCTGCTCCGGGCACACGCAGGGCTCGCAGTCCGTCGGCGGCGGCGGCGGGGGCGGCGGTGAGGCTGCCACGTCGAGCGCCGCCCGAGCCGCCGACTCGGCGTACAGGACTGCGGAGGAGGCCGCCTCACAGGCCTCCGCGACCTCCTCGAGCCACGCTGGAGACACGGGCAGCGGCTCGGGCACCAGAGGCGGAGGAGCCACACGCCACCCTAGCCCCGCGAGCAGCGCCAAGCTCAAGGCCGGAAGCACCGCAGCGGAACCTGGGGAGAGCATGCGGTGCTCCGCCCGTTCTGAACCGAAGACAGGCTATGGAGAGAGGGGGAGAGGGGGCAGACAAGGGGGAGAGCGGGGTTCCGATGTTTAACTCCTGGATCGTCTAGCAGGTCTGATTGTGGCTATACATCACCGGATTACAGAAGCCCAAACTCAAACAGTTCAATAATATATATATATATATATATTACTATTCCTATTCCTATTCCTATTACTATTAATATAATTACTACTACTACTACTACTACTACTACTACTACTACTACTACTACTACTACTACTACTACTACTACTACTACTACTACTACTAACTACTACTTCTACTACTACTACTACTGCTGCTACTACTACTATGACTACTAC
>CAUYUJ010021030.1:88792-145985 GCA_963575745.1 Prorocentrum cordatum | reverse complement strand
TTCGCGTTATCGGCAATAGAAGAGTCGCCGTGTTGGCCTGGAAAATCAAAGTGAACCCTTAGCGGTTGCCACTTGGATTTCCAAGTTAACATGGTTTCTGGCGCATGTCTTCTTCAACAGCGCGCGCAAAACTTCTCGCGCGTTCCTGCGCCGCCGCGCGCGCGGCGGCGCGCGCGCGCGCGAAACGCCGCAGCGCCAGCAATAGGACAGTTGCCGCGTTGGCTGGGGAATTCAAAGGGAGCCCCTGGAAGTGGGCAGTTTGATTTCCAAGTTAACATGGGTTTTGGTGCATGCGTTCTGCAGCGGCGCATGCAAACACTTCTCGCGCGCGCTGCGGCGCAGGGGCGTGGGGCGCTCAGTGTTATCAGCAGTAGAAAGAAGCGCCATGTTGGCCTGGAGAATCAAAGTGGACCACTAGCGGTTGCCGATTGGATTTCCAAGTCAACATGGGTTCTGGTGTACGTGTCTTGCAACGGCGTATACAACAACCCCTCGCGCGCGCGGCGGCGCGTGCGCGTGGGGCGCCCCGCGTTATCAGCAATAGAAAAGTTGCCATGTTGGCCTGGGAAATCAAAGTGAACACTGAGTGGTTGCCGATTGGATTTCGAAGTTAATATGGGTTTTGGTGCATGTGTTCTACACCAGCGCAGACAAACATTCCTCGCGCGCGCCTGCGCCGCCGCGCGCGCGGCGGCGTGTGCGCGTGCGGGGCTTCGCGCTATCGGCACTAGAAGAGTCGCCATGTTGGCCTGGAAAGTCAAAGTGAACCCTTAGCGGTTGCCACTTGGATTTCCAAGTTAACATGGTTTCTGGTGCATGTCTTCTGCAACATCGCGCGCAAAACTTCCCGCGCGCTCCTGCGCCGCCGCGCGCGCGGCGGCGCGCGCGCGCGAGAAACGCCGCAGCGCCAGCAATAGGACAGTTGCCGCGTTGACTGGGGAATTCAAAGGGAGCCCGTGGAAGTGGGCAGTTTGATTTCCAAGTTAACATGGGTTTTGGTGCATGTGTTCTGCAGCGGCGCATGCAAACACTTCTCGCGCGCGCCTGCGCCGCCGCGCGCGCGGCGGCGCAGGGGCGTGGGGCGCTTAGTGTTATCAGCAGTAGAAGAAGCGCCATGTTGGCCTGGAGAATCGAAGTGGACCACTAGCGGTTGCCGATTGGATTTCCAAGTCAACATGGGTTCTGGTGTACGTGTCTTGCAACGGCGTATACAACAACCCATCGCGCGCGCCCGCGCCGCCGCGCGCGCGGCGGCGCGTGCGCGTGGGGCGCCCCGCATTATCAGCAATCGAAAAGTTGCCATGTTGGCCTGGGAAATCAAAGTGAACCCTTAGTGGTTGCCGATTGGATTTCGAAGTTAACATGGGTTTGGGTGCACGTGTTCTACACCAGCGCAGACAAACACTCCTCGCGCGCGCCTGCGCCGCCGCGCGCGCGGCGGCGTGTGCGCGTGCGGAGCTTCGCGTTATCGGCAATAGAAGAGTCGCCATGTTGGCCTGGAACACATGCACCAAAACCCATGAGTTGCGCCGCTGCAAAACCCAGAGTTGTTGGGGGCGCCGCGGGGTTGGGGCGAGAGCTCGCGCGCGTGCATGAGTGCCAGGGCGTGAGACGTGGCGCTGAGGCCCACTGCTAGAGCCCTAAGCTGGCCGCAGGCCTCGCGCGTCCGCGGCGTGGGCAGGACCCTCCATGTTCTTCGGTCTCGGTGTCAATGTGTTGCCTCCAGCAGCCGCGCGCTCGTGGATGACGGCGGCGCGGAGACGCACACCCTCGCATGTTCTTGTTTTGGGGCAACAGCAGCCTGGAGCTGGGCCTAGGGTGGCGGGGGCCAGGCCGCGCGGCCGCGGCCTTGAGTCTGGGGCGAGCAGGCGAGGTCGCGCGAGGCTCCCTGGGGCGCCGCGGGGTTGGGGCGAGAGCTCGCGCGCGTGCATGAGTGCCAGGGCGTGAGGCGTGGCGCTGAGGCCCGCTAGAGCCCGACTAAGCTGGTCGCAGGCCTCGCGCGTCCGCGGCGCGGACAAGACCCTCCATGTTCTTCGGTCTCGATGTCAAAGTGCTGCCTCCAGCAACCGCGCGCTCGTGGATGACGACGGACGCGCGGAGGCAGATCCAGGGCACAGGAACACAGCGTGGGTCTCGGGGGGCGGGGGGGGGGTCAGGGCTTCGGGGTTGCGTGGTCCAGGCTGTGCAGTCGAAGGCTTTAGGCTGGGGGCTGAACCAGATGCGTACTTACGCACGTTGGCTCGGAAGTGAAGGTCGGGGACACCTCGGAAGGGCGTCCTCGACGTCCTTATGGTTTGGGGTACTTTGGCCCGCGGAGGGTCTCATGTTCTTGTCCGATGTTCTTGTGGCCTTGTTCCGGCCGTAATTGGATGGGCGCGGCGGGGTCTCGCCTGGTGGGCGCCCACCGGCGTTTTGCGGGCGTTTCGTGCGGTGGGTGGGTGCGGCGGCGGGGGCTCGCATGGTGGGCGCCTCGTGCGCGCGCTGGTTGGATACGGCGGGAGTTCGCTTGGCTGGCGCCTCGTGGACGTCTCGTGCGTAGGGTGGGTACGGCAGGGGTTCGCCTGACTGGCGCCCGCTTACACCGGCTGGATGATGGCGTCATGTAGCTCGCACCACATATATTGCACCACGTAGTTCGCACTTCATAGTTAACGCCACATTATGAGGGCCATGCCCCTTGCTGGCCACATGAGCTACAAGAAAGAATGGCCGTAAAGGGACCGAGGATGGGAACCGATCGATTCGCCCGAGGACGAGGTGGAAGGATGAGGGAGGGGGGCCGGGCGACTCATCCCAGGACCCAGGGCGAGGAGGGAGGGGGATAGAAGGACGACGAGGGAGGGGGGAGGGGATCGAACGAGTCCCAGAGGTTGAGGAGGGCATTCGGCCCCCTCTCCTCCTACGCCTCGTCATCAGGGAGTCGTTCGTTTCCCACCCTCCTCATTTTTTGTCGTCGGGGGAGTCGCTCGGTTCCGTCTCCTCTTCCCTCGTCTTCAAACGGCCTGCGGGCGGGGCGGCGGGTGGGGCGTCGTCAGGGCGCGGATTTGGCCACCGCCAGGACGGCGCGGCCGAGGGCGGCGGCGCGGCCGAGGACGACGGCCATGAAGACGACGACCCGTGGGCTGAGGGCGAGAGTGGCCACGGCGATGACATGGGCGCCGCAATCATGCCACATGTAGATTTTTTGCTAGCCGTCGCCGAAGAGGAAATGCCGATGTTCCCAGTCGCAGCCGCGCCCGAGCCTCCCATAGCAGTCCCGCCAGAGCCCGGTGCGCCAGCGTCGCCAGAGCCCGGGGCGCCAGCGTCGCCAGTGCCTCCACCACCTCCACCACCTGAGCCCCCAGCACCACTTGCGGGGCCGCCGCTGCCCCCCGAGCCGCCCGTCGCAAAAGCGAAAGCGGCAGCGAAGGGGAAGGCGAAAGCGGCGAAGGGTGACCGTGCATGGGATTGGGGGCATTTTAAGATGGCCCGCGTTTATAGTGACGACGTTCAAATCGGGTTTGGCTGCGCATGCGGCAAGCACACCATGATGCCCGGCCATAAGCCGAAGACTCCTTGCAAAAAACAAATGACATTCGGCAAGGAAGGCTTCAGCGAAGATTTTTGCATCCGCAAGTTGAAAGCCTGGGCCGTTCGCGGCTTGTCGATCCCGTTCAATGAAATGCTAGCCAGGGCACAGCACGTCGACCCGGATATCCGGAATGACATTGACCCCGGCACTCACGAGCAGTTGGAGCGCGAATTGGAGGCTGCGCTCCAAAAGTTGAAGGACGACGGAGTCGACCTTCCCGCCTGACTTCGGCTGGCAACCCCTTGATCGCAGCTTTCAGTGCAGTGTTTGGTTGTTGCGTCTCCTTTGTGATGTGTTGCGGCGTTGACTGCGCGGCGGTCGACCAACCCAGTTCGGTTTGACCGAGCGGGCGCCTTTGCTGCTAGGTCTTTCCGGAAAGCGACGTGCAGCCATTGGGCAAGGGTTAAGACAAGGACCTGGGGATACAGTGACAATCGTCGATTGCACTTCGAAACACGACGTCGGTCATTAGATTTTTGCGCTTTGCGCGCCCCCGCCGGGTCGTCCATCTGTCATTGCTTCTATGTCGGGCTTGTCTGAGTGCAGATGAGGGGCTCCTGAGGGCCGTTTTGGGGCTCCTCGGGGTCTTTCTGAGGCCTCTTTGGGGCCTCTTGGAGCCTCCATGGAACCTCCTGGGGGCATCCTGGGACCTCTTGGGGCCGTCTCAGGGCGTCCTGGGGCTCTCTCGGAGGGGGGGGGGGCTTGGTCGCCTTCTTGGGCCGCTCTTGGAGCGTCTTGGGGCCCCCATTGGGTTGTCTTGGGGCCCTCTTGGGTTGTCTTGGGGGCCTCTTGGGCCGTCTTGGGGCCCTCTTGGGCAATCTTCGGGCCGTCTTGGGGGCCTCTTGGGCTGTCTTGGGGCGATCTTGGGAGCCTCTTGGGTCGTCTCGGAGCGTCGGGAAGCCGAAAAGGCGAGGAGGCAAAAAACATCGAACTCATTATGGAAAATTAATGATTCTAGCCTCTCTGGGCCCTCTTGGGAGGCCTCTTGGAGGCTTCTTGGGGCGTCTCGGAGGCCTCTTGGCCCGTCTGGGGCCATCTTGAGCGTCTTGGAGCATCTTGGAGCGATCTTTCGGCCAATCGGGGCCCTTTCGGAGCGTCTTGGTGGACTTTTGGAGCCCTCTTGGAGGCTCCGGGGGCCCCCTCGAGGGTGCACTTGTGGTCAGAGCTACACCTATCCCCCTGCCCCCCCAGGCACCCACCCCTCTTAGAATGCTCGATTTTTGGTCCACTTGGGGGTGGGGATGAAGGGGGGGGCAGCCGCATGTCTTCACGCTGCCTTTTCACCCGCACGGCAAGCTGCGCGGGTCGGCGGATGACGGGAAGCGAGGAAGCGTCTTCGAGATACGAGAAGCAAGCGGGACGTTCTGGCTGAATCCTTGAGTATATATATATATATATATATATATATATATATCTTTAACTATATGGGTTGCGGGGCTGCACGGGATCTTTCGTTGGCGGATTTCCCAAAATGGCCATTTCGCTCGAGACATCCTCCTAAATCGAGGTGTGGTCTGCCGTGCTCCTGTGTGGTCTGCCGTGCTCCTGTGGTCTGCCGTGCTCCCCACAGGAGCACGGCAGACCGCGCGTAGGAACCGAGAGGAGCACGGCAGACCAAGACGAGGAACACGGCAGACCAGGCGTAGGAACCGAGAGGAGCACGGCAGACCAAGACGAGGAGCACGGCAGACCAGGCACCAAGAGCGCCCTCAAGACGACGGAAAGGATGACCAAGACGAGGAGCACGGCAGACTAAGACGAGGAGCGCGGCAGACTATGCCCTAAGAGTGCACTCAAGACGGCCGAACAACGGCAGACCCCATAGGAGCACGGCAGACCACAGAAGAGCACGGCAGACCAACAGGAGCACGGCAGACCACACACGAGCACGGCAGGCCACACAGGAGCACGGCAGACCACACAGGAGCACGGCAGACCACAAAGGAGCACGGCAGACCACACAAGAGCACGGCAGACCCCACAAGAGCACGGCAGACCCCACAGGAGCACGGCAGACCCCACAGAAGCACGGCAGAGCAGACCCAAAAGGAGCACGGCAGACCACACAGGAGCAAGGCAAACCACAGGAGCACGGCAGACCACACAGGAGCACGGCAGACCCCACAGTAGCAAGGCAGACCCCAAAGGAGCACGGCAGACAACCGGAGCACGGCAGACCACACAGGAGTACGGCAGACCCCACATGAGCACGGCAAATCCCAAATGAGCACGGCAGACCACAAGAGCACGGCAGTCCACACAGGAGCACGGCAGACTCCACAGGAGCACGGCAGACCACAAAGGAGCACGGCAGACCACACAGGAGCCCGGCAGACGCCACAGGAGCACGGCAGACGCCACAGGAACACGGCGGAACCCACAGGAGCACGGCAGACCGCGCGCGGGTACAACATAAACGCGCCTTTTTGTTGTACCCCGAACGCGGCTGGCGTTTCCCCAACAGGAGCACGGCAGATCTCACAGGCGCGCGGCAGACCCCAAATGAGCACGGCCGACCACAGGAGCACGGCAGACCCCAAATGAGTACGGCAGACCCCAAAAAGCATGACCTAGAAGCCCCTCAGGAGCACGGGCTGACCACACACAGGAGCACCCCAGCTCCACAGACCACACAGGACCGCCGGCAAACCCACAAAGGGAGCAAAGGCAGACCCCAAATGAGCTTAAGGGCTGCCACCGTTCGCACGGCAGACCGCACAGGAGCACGGACCCAGAACCCACATGAGCACGGCCAGACCTACCACCAGGAGCCCCTTTTACAATATCACGGCCTTTACGGCAGAGACCACACAGGAGCACGGCAGACCACACAGGAGCACGGCAGACCACACAGGACACGGCAGACCCCACTGGAGCACGGCAGACCACACAGGAGCATGGCAAACCACAAGAGCACGGCAGACCATACAGGAGCACGCCAGACCACACAGGAGCACGGCAGACCACACGTTCGCACGGCAAACTCCACAGGAGCACGGCAGACCCCAAAGAAGCACGGCAGTGGTACGTGGCACTGCTGTGGTATGCCGTACTAAAAACGTGGAATATCTCATAAGCCCAGGGGACAAAAGGACGCTTCCCGTTCTTGTTTGGTCAGGTTTGTTCTACGCCGGGTCTTTGGTTGCTCAGTATTGCGTGCTCTGGTATTGCCGGTTTCGTTTGTTTGCCTTGCCAGTTTTCATCGGAAGCGGCCCGTTATGTTTCCTCTCTCCTCTCTCCTCCTCGTTCCCTATTCTCCGTGCTCGATGTGCGTTGGGTGGGGGCGGGGTACAGAGTGAGGTGCTCTCAAAAGCACTGGCGCAAATCACGTGGCGCAAGCTGTTGGACGATCCAAGATGGCAGCATACAAACATCTCTAATGTACGCGGCCGGAGGTGTAATGACGCTGAGTTGGCGGGAGGTTTGGCCGGGGGCAGGGATTAAACAAGGCCCCTTTGAGAGGGAATTGGAAACGTAGCGGATTCCCCCCATCCCGCCTGCTGGGGGGGGCCCCATAGCCAATAGCTATATTGACACCAAGGGGATACCATTCTTATATGTATATGGACAATATGCTTTCGGTCCTCGATCGTTGATTTTCGATGTTCCTCCATCTTGCACCGCGCGTTCCTTCCTCCATCCTCGTCTTCCGCACTCTCTCTTTCGCCCTGTTCCTAGGACCTCCACCCCCCCGCTTCGCGGCGAAATCACTCGAGCAGGTGGCGAGAGGTGCCGATGGGAGGCGCGCCGCACTGGCCGCGTCACTTCAATGTGTGTGGTGAGCCCTTGCGATGTCCTTTGCACTGCAGGCCTCCTCCCTGCCCTAATTCCCCTCTTTCCCACATCGGTAGTCGGTCTCTACCTGTGAGTTCTGCCCCCCGTTTCGTTGAGTGCCCTTGCAAGCACAGGAGAAGGGTGCCCCGCTTCACGCAGGAGGGTGAGCGCTTCGGCGCCCACCCCCATTTGGGGGCAGTGGCGCGCGTCTTGTCACATGTGTATCGTGCTGATCTCAATCCACTATTTCTACTCATCCTGCTGCTCCTCCCGTTTTTATATGTCCTCGTTCGTCGATCCCTATGGTTTCTCCGATGCCCCCTCCTCCTGGATATGTTTTCGTGCATATATTTTCAAGTTTCTCTCCCTCCTCCTCGTTACTCCGTTATCCATCTTCCATCCTCCTCCGGGTTCCGTCTTCGCTGCCCCGTCGCGTTTCCTCTTCATTGCAGTCTTCCTTTACTTGTGCGCGTCGATCTCAGGACCTAGATCCCCCCTCCTCGATAAGCGATCCCCCGTCCTCCCCCATCGATCCCCGATCGTCCTATTGATCCAGTTCCGCCATCGCCATTTACATTGAAACCCGACGGGCTGGTATCCCCCCAAATTGGGGCGCCGTTCGTCGTGGACCGCTGGCGGTCCTCGCGTGAACTACTTACTTAGGCTTTTGGCTTTGAAAATTGTCGCGGGGCCCTCCCGGCCGCAGGTCGGCCAGATTTCTATTATATTTCCATTTTGCTCAACGGGGGCGCTGTTATGCACAACTGCCACTGGAAGTTGCAATAATGGGCGTGGTGCGACTCGAGGTTGCCCTGCCGTGGCTTGGTGCGGCCGTGCGGCGTGCGCCGCCCTTGCTCTGCACATGATTGCCCGGTGGCAATTTGGCTCCAGGTTCGCGCGCAAGCTCGTGCCATTCTGACTCGGCGGCCGCGCTCGGATGCCCTCTGGCGCTGCTGCGAGGAGGAGCGTGCCCGCTTGGGCGCGGTCCTGGCCGACCTCGAGGAGTTGGCATCCCGAGGCGTGGACGAGGCGGTGAGCGTGTGCTCACTGGCCACGCCCGAGCGCGGTGGAATTCCACTTGAGGACGAGACCTGGACGACCCGTCTTGGCGCCCAGTAGACGAAAGCAAGATCCACAATGTCGTTGCGAGTTGCAGTGAATCTTGCCCGCCAGCGCGAGGCCGAGCATGCTCCGCGATCGGCGTTGGCGCCGGTCGGCGGGCGGGCGCAGCAGCTATGTCCATCAGTTTCTGGCGCGGGCGGATCTCTAGCAGATGGCGGTTGTAGTTCTGATGCAGAGCCGGGCGGCGTGGATGTCGCGCACGCGGGTCGCCGTTACTTGCTCCGGCGGTTGTCTGAGACCGATGTCGCGCCGCCAGACAGCGGTGGCGGCGCGGGCCTCTTGGCTCCGGACACGGCCACGAGCAGCATCCAGTGGTGGAGCAAGCCCATCCTCGATTCGCTCGCCGACAACATCGATTCCTCTCGGGCGACTCGCCGCTTCAACGTGCACAGTGTATGCTCTGGCGTGGGCGCAGAGCTGTTCGCCATCAAGGCCCTGGGCATACAGACTGCGAGAGTGCCCGTGTGCGACATCAAGAAGCACGCCAGGGATTTCATGAGCCAGAACCACGGCGACTTGATCTCGTCCTGCTCCGAGTCGATGGCTGCCTACGTGGGAGCGGTCGCCGGTCGGCCGCCGCCGGATTGTTTGGTCGGCGGCCCGCCGTGCCAGCCGTACACCGAAGCCCGCTCCGGGCGCTTCAGCGACGACCAGGGCCCGGCGACGCATCATCTCTACGATGCCATTTTCGGCATGGACGGCGAGACGCCGGGCGGCAGCTACTTCGAATGCTTGAACAGGACCCGCCCGCTGGGGGCCATCATGGAGCAGGTCAGGGGATTCACTCGGAAGGCCCGCGCGGCGGACCAGAGCGAGTTCGAGCGGTTTCGCAGCATGCTGGAGCGGGAGATTCGCGTCCCGGACGGCGAGTCGAGCAAGCCCCACTTCACAGCAGTCAAGGCCTTCATCGTGAACGCGAACACGTGGCTCGAAATGGACCGCCCGCGCGTGATGGTGATCGTGCTCTCGGACGCCCTCGGCGGGTGGGACGGCATGGGCGAGATCGAGTCGATGATGTCGGAGGTGCTGTCATGCAGGAGCAAGTTCCCGCCCCACTCGGTGAGCGAGCTCTTCCGGCACTGGAGCAGGCCCCAGGCGGATGGCCACGTAATCCAGGAGCTCGGTGGACAGGGGCCCGGCGACGGGGCGCGAGCGATCGGCAAATAGCCCAGAAGAACGCCCGGGCGTTCTTCTGGGCTATTTCTTCCAGATTCCCAGGGGTACCTCTCGGATTTTCCTGAGCGCACGGCGCTTCCAGGGTATTCCCGATGGTCACCCGGTGATGTTTTTGGATGCGGGCCCGGGGAGATCTCCCGGGGCCCCGGGAGTTTTTCCCGGAAAGGGCAAAGGCCCAGGGTTCTCTTTTAGTATGTAAACAATGTCCCCCCGTGCCCAACTTGAAGGAGGCCGGTGGATTCTTTCCCTGATAAATATCGAGGTCGAAGGAGGCCGGCGGATTAAAATTTGAGGATGTCTCCGGCGAAACGTTTGTTTTTGAAATCCCGATCGATAAATCACAGGGTGCGGGCCACTTTTTCGTGCGTTGAGGATGTCTCGAGCGAAACGCTTGCTCCGCAGCACGACCACACCCCAGCACGACCTCACCACAGCACGACCACGCCCCAGCACGATCACGCCCCAGCACGACCACGCCCCAGCACGACCACTCCCCAGCACGACCACCTCCCAGCACGACCGCGACGACGACGACCGCGACGACGACGACGACGACGACGACGACGACGACGACGACTACGAGGGGGATCCGCCCATGGGGCGGCGACAGGCAACCACTCAACCGATGCAGCCACGGACTCCCTGTGTGTTTGATGAGTGGCGCCCGTGCCGTTGCGTGCGTTACGCGTCTCCTCGTGGTTGTCCTGGTTGAGTGGTTGCCTGTCGTTGCTCGCGGTGCCACCCCAGCACGACCTCACCACAGCACGACCACACCCCAGCACGACCACGCCCCAGCACGACCACGCCCCAGCACGACCACGCCCCAGCACGACCACCCCCCAGCACGACCACCCCCCCAGCACGACCACACCCCAGCAAGACCACACCCCAGCACGACCACACCCAGTCGCACCCCCGTGGAATGTTTCGTGGCGTGTCTCGTGGAATGTTTCGTGGCGTGTCTCGTGGAATGTTTCGTGGGGTGTCTCGTGGAATGTTTCGCGGTGTGTCTCGTGGAACGTTTCGCGAGGTGTCTCGTGGAATGTTTCGCGAGGTGTCTCGTGGGATGTTTCGCGGGGTGTCTCGTGGGATGTTTTGTGAGGTGTCGCCCAGTTGGGTATCGTGAAAACGTGACCATGCTGCGCAGGTCTATATCCCTTTCCGGGTTCGTGGGTCCATCATGTTTCCCAACTATCCTGTGGTGTTGGGTCTTCGTTTTGAAGAGACGGTGCCCCGCGTTCTCCTTCCTTCCTCCCGCTGCCTCTTCCCCCTTCCCATCATCATCATCATCATCATCATCATCGTCATCATCATCACCATCATGATCACCGCCATCACCATGATCATCATCGACATCATCGACGTCATCATCACCACCACCACCATCATCGTCATCGCCATCACCCAATTCGGCACACCCCTCACACGTTTCGTGGCCCCATAGGGAGCCCCACCGAAGGCCCCAGTGCTGCCGCCCGCATGCGTCACGCACACCCAATTCGGCACACCCCTCACACGTTTCGTGGCCCCATAGGGAGCCCCACCGTAGGCCCCAGTGCTGCCGCCCGCATGCGTCACGCACACCCAATTCGGCACACCCCTCACACGTTTCGTGGCCCCTTAGGGATGCTCCACCGATAGGGCCCCAGTGCTGCCCGCCGCATTTGCGTCTCGCACAACCATTCGGGCAACAACCACTCACACGTTTCCGTGGATCCATCATAGGGAGCTCCACCGAAGGCCCCAGTGCTGCCGCGTCACGCACACCCATTTCGGCACACCCCTCACCACGTTTCGTGGCCCCATAGGGAGCCCCACCGAAGGCCCCAGTGCTGCCGCCCGCATGCGTCACCCACACCCTTCTCGGCACACCCCTCACACGTTTCGTGGCCCCATAGGGAGCCCCACCGAAGGCCCCAGTGCTGCCGCCCGCATGCGTCACGCACTCCCAATTCGGCACACCCCTCACACGCTTCGTGGCCCCATAGGGAGCCCCACCGAAGGCCCCAGTGCTGCCGCCCGCATGCGTCACGCACACCCCAATCCGGCACAACCCTCACACGTTTCGTGGCCCCATAGGGAGCTCCACGAAGGCCCCAGTGCTGCCGCACCGCATGCGTGTCACCACACCCAATTCGGCACACCCCTCTATTTTACATTAAAAATAATTAAACTTAATAAATAAAAAAGAACGTTCTACATTAGATAAACACAAAAAATAAAATATTCTTATGATCTAATGATCTCGTTTCGGGGCCCCATAAGGGCTCCACACGATAGGCCCCAGTGCTTGCCGCAGAATTGCGTCTCCGCTCACCCAATTCGGCACACCCTACAAGCGTCGTGGCCCCAATAGGGAGCTCGCACGGAAGGCCCCATGCAGATGCCGCCAGCTGCGTCCCGCTCAACCCAATTTTTCGGCACACCCCTCACTAGATTCGTGGCCCCATTGGGACTTTACACCGTAATGGCCTGCGGCCCGCGCTCATATGCGTCCCCTCCACCCATCCCGGCACGCTTCTCACAACAACAGGTTTCGTGGCCCCATAGGGAGCTCCACCGAAGGCCCCAGTGGCACCGCCCGCATGCGTCACCACCCGCACCTAATTCGGCACACCCCTCACACGTTTCGTGGCCTCGTAGGGAGCTGCACCGGAGGCCCCAGTGGCGGCGCTCACAGTACACCCCTCGCGCGCTTCGTGGCTCCATAGGGAGCTCCACCGAAGGCCCCAGTAGCGGCGCTTACATGCGTCTCCGCCACCCATCCCGGCACCCCCCCCCTCAGCAGCATAGCATCATGTTTTGGGGACCCATAGGGAGCTCCCTTGGAGGCCCCAGTGGCGGCCCTCACATGCGTTTCCGCCACCCATGTCGGCACGCCCCGCGCGTGCTTCATGCCCCCATAGGGAGCTTCACCGAATGCTCCAGTGGCACCCATCTCGGCACACCCCTCACACGTTCCGTGGTCCTATGGGGAGTTCCTTTGAAGATGAAGCCCGCAGCTGCGGTACTGACAACTGCATATGGTTGGGTTCTTCGCCAGGCTAATTTTTGAGATTTTTGGTGCCCCCGCGATTTCCGGCAGAATTCCTGGAGATTTCCGGAGGATTTCTGGGAGGTTCGGCTTCGCCACAGGATCTCGGGCGCTGTCGGGTGGTAAGCCCCCGGGGATTTTCGGCACATTCGCTCGGGGAGTTCAGGGTTTTTTCGTCCGGAAGATTTCCTGGAGATTTCCGGAAAATTTCCTGAGATTTCCGGAAGATTTCCGGAAGATTTCCGGAAGATTTCCGTGAGATTTTGTGTTGCCGGGAGATTTCCGGAAGATTTCCGGAAGATTTTGTGTTGCCGGGAGATTTCCGGAAGATTTCCGGAAGATTTTGTGTTGCCGGGAGATTTCCGGAAGATTTCCGGAAGATTTTTTGGAGATTTCTGCCGCCCCCCGGGATTTCCGGAAGATTTCCTTGAGATTTCCGGGAGATTTGCTGGAGAGGTCGCTTGCGCGGCCCCTCCTCCGGACGACTCTCTGGAGATTCATTTGCAGGTCTGTGGAGTGGGCGGATTCCCAGTGCCCCCACATCTCCGCGGGCGGCCCGCATGTTGCCCTTCGCAGGCTCCCTTCCAGCGCGCCCCCGATATTCATTGCTCCGCCGTGTTCCCCGGTGGTTCCCCCCCCGGAGCTTGCCCTCCGGGGGGGGCCATCGGTCGATCCCCGTGGGCCCCCCCCGAAACCCGCATGGATGGCCGTGAGGGTGGCCCCGTTGGGAGTCTTCCCCATGCGCGATGCCCCCCATGACGACATCTTGGAACCTCTTGGGCCGCTCTGGGGGCCTCTTTACTCGTCTTGAGGCTGTTTCGGGCCGTCTTGAGGCAATATGGGTCCGTCTTTCTCTGCATTCTTGTGTTCTCTTCCGCCCCTTGGCACTTCTTGCGTCTTGCGTTCGGGATTTTTGCGTCGACATTTGCCGCGCGGCATCTCGCCACAGAGTGCGACTCATGTCGCGGCCCGTGCGAAGAACAAGTCGCCCTTCCCTGGGCTGGCCAGCCAGGAAAGTAATCTTTTTGGAGTGCCCGCAAGATTAAGAAATCGAGCCCTCCCCTTTTCCTGAGCATTGACATCCAGAAAATTCGCGATACCGATTGTTGTCGTTCAAGTCTTGGGGTCTAGGATAAAGTGGCTGATGCGTTAGCTCCCCAAAAAAGGGAAAGGGGGGCGAACGCATTCTTAAACCGGACGCTGTCCTGCAACCCTGAGACAGGGGGCTGCGAATGTTAGCCTGGTCTCTGCTGCGTTGGGAACCTGTTACCAGGGGCGGGCGTCAGGGCAACTTGTTTCTCAATATCGAACTTGCATTTCGGTTTTCTGACTCGGGTAGAGAAGTGCGGCCGGCACAAGGCTTAAGAACTTCGGTGGTTCGGGGAGGGTACCCTTATGTTCTTCGTTTTTGTTCCATGTTCTTGTGCACCCTGGGGGAGGGTATCCTCGATGTTCTTCAGTTTGGCGCCATTAGTCCTTCGTTCTGACAAAGCTGGGTTTCGGGGCTCACGATTCGGCTACGAGCGTCCGCGGCGGGGGCGGGACCCTCCATGTTCTTCGGTCCCGAAGTCACGGTGCGGCCTTCAGCAACCGCGTGCCCCTTCATGATGGCGGTGCGATTGCAATCACCCTCGCATGTTCTTAGGGGACGGTTTGGCGTTGGTGGGCTTCGGGCTGCGGGGCTTAGGGCGTGCGGGTGCAGGCTTGATTGAGGCTACGTACGCACGTGGGCCCCAGGGCTCGCGCGTCCGCGGCACGGGCAGGACCCTCCATGTTCTTCGGTTTCGATGTCAAGGTGCGGCCTCCAGCAACCGCGCGCCCCTTGATGATGGCGGCGCGAGCGCAATCACCCTCGCATGTTCTTAGGGGAGAACTTGGCGCTAGTGGGCTTCAGGTTTCGGAGAGTAGGGTGCGCGGCTGCAGGCATGAGGCTAGGGCGGGCGGGCGAAGCCACGCGCAGCTTCCTGGGCTGCGGCAGGGCTGAGAGGTTGAATGTGCGGATGACGTTCAGGACGTAGCGCTGATGTCTGTCCTATGCTAAGGCCCATGGGGTAGGCCGCAGGGCTCGCGCATCCGCGGCGCGGGCAGGACCCTCCATGCTCTTCGGTCTCGATGCCAAGGTGCGGCCATCCGCAACCGCGTCCCCCTGGATGATGGTAGCGCGAAAGGAATCGCCCTCGCATGTTCCTAGGAGAGAGTTTGGCGGTTGTTGGGCATCAGAGCGGGGTATGTGCGCGCGTGCGTGCGTGCGTGTGCGCGTGTGTGCGCGCGTCCTACCGAGGGCCACGCAAAACTTGACATGCGCGTCTGCGCTGCCGAAAGCGGGTTAAGAGGCCCGCGTTGTCAGCAATAGGAGAGTCGCCATGTTGGCTTGGAAAATCAAAGTGAGCCTTCAGCGTCGCCAGTTAGATTTCCAAGTTAGCATGGGCTCTAGCGCATGTGTTCAGCAACGGCGCATGCAACCACTTCTCGCGCGCGCCTGCGCCGCCGCGCGCGCGGCGGCGCCGCCCCGCGCGCGGCGGCGCAGGGGCGTGGGGCGCTCAGTGTTATCAGCAGTAGAAGAAGCGCCATGTTGGCCTGGAGAATCAAAGTGGACCACTAGCGGTTGCCGATTGGATTTCCAAGTCAACATGGGTTCTCGTGTACGTGTCTTGCAACGGCGTATACAACAACCCCTCGCGCGCGCCCGCGCCGCCGCGCGCGCGGCGGCGCCGCCGCGCGCGCGGCGGCGCGTGCGCGTGGGGCGCCCCGCGGTATCAGCAATAGAAAAGTTGCCATGTTGGCCTGGGAAATCAAAGTGAACCCTTAGTGGTTGCCGATTGGATTTCGAAGTTAACATGGGTTTTGGTGCACGTGTTCTACACCAGCGCAGACAAACACTCCTCGCGCGCGCCTGCGCCGCCGCGCGCGCGGCGGCGGGTGCGCGTGCGGAGCTTCGCGTGTCGGCAATAGAAGCGTGCCATGTTGGCCTGGAATTCAATGTGGACCCTTGAGGTTTGCCACTTTGCATTTCCAAGTTAAACATGGTTTCGCAACGCATGTCTTCTGCAACGGGCGAGCAAGACTTCTCGGTGATAAACGCAGAGCAGCGCCCGAAATAGGTCAGTTGCCGCGTCGTTGACTGGGGAATGTAAAGGGAGCCATTGGAAGTGTGCAGTTTTTGATTTTCCATGTTAACATGGGTTTTGGTGCATGTGTCCTGCAGCGGCGCATGAAAACACTTCTCGCGCGCGCCCTCCTGCGCCGCCGCGCGCGTGGCGGCGCGCCGCGCGCGCGGCGGGCGCAGGGGCGTGGGGCGCTCAGTGTTATCAGCAGTAGCAGAAGCGCCATGTTGGCCTGGAGAATCAAAGTGGTCCACTAGCGGTTGCCGATTGGATTTCCAAGTCAACATTTGTTCTGGTGTAAGTGTCTTGCAACGGCGTATACAACGCCCCCTCGCGCGCGCCCGCGCCGCCCCGCGCGCGGCGGCGCCGCGCGCGCGCGGCGCAGCGTTGCGCGTGGGGCGCCCGCGTTATCAGCAATAGTAAAGTACAGTTCATCAGGTTGGCATGGGAAAATCAAGTGTAACCCTTAGTGGGTGCCGATTGGATTTTCGTAGTTCAAACATGGGGTTTGGGTGAATGTGTTCTAACAATAGCGCCAGGACAACACTCTCGGCGCGCGCCCTGCGCCGCCGCGCGCGCGGCGGCGTGTGCGCGTGCAGAGCTTCGCGTTATCGGCAATAGAAGAGTCGCCATGTTGGCCTGGAAAATCAAAGTGAACCCTTAGCGGTTGCCATTTGGATTTCCAAGTTAACATGGTTTCTGGTGCATGTCTTCTGCAACAGCGCCCGCACAAATTCTCGCGCGTTCCTGCGCGGCGGCGCGCGCGCGCGAGAAACGCCGCAGCTCCAGCAATAGGACAGTTGCCGCGTTGATTGGGGAATTCAAAGGGAGCCCTTGGAAGTGGGCAGTTTGATTTCCAAGTTAACATGGGTTTTGGTGCATGTGTTCTGCAGCGGCGCATGCAAACACTTCTCGCGCGCGCCTGCGCCGCCGCGCGCGCGGCAGCGCCGCCGCGCGCGCGGCGGCGCAGGGGCGTGGGGCGCTCAGTGCTATCAGCAGTAGAAGAAGCGCCATGCTGGCCTGGAGAATCGAAGTGGACCACTAGCGGTTGCCGATTGGATTTCCAAGTCAACATGGGTTCTGGTGTTCGTGTCTTGCAACGGCGTATACAGCAACCTCTCGCGCGCGCGCGCGGCGGCGCGTGCGCGTGGGGCGCCCCGCGTTATCAGCAATAGAAAAGTCGCCATGTTGGCCTGGGAAATCAAAGTGAACCCTTAGTGGTTGCCGATTGGATTTCGAAGTTAACATGGGTTTTGGTGCATGTGTTCTACAACAGCGCAGACAAACACTCCTCGCGCGCGCCTGCGCCGCCGCGCGCGCGGCGGCGTGTGCGCGTGCGGGGCTTCGCGTTATCGGCAATAGAAGAGTCGCCATGTTGGCCTGGAACACATGCACCAAAACCCATGAGTTGCGCCGCTGCAAAACCCAGAGTTGTTGGGGGCGCCGCGGGGTTGGGGCGAGAGCTCGCGCGCGTGCATGAGTGCCAGGGCGTGAGACGTGGCGCTTGGGCCCACTGCTAGAGCCCTAAGCTGGCCGCAGGCCTCGCGCGTCCGCGGCGTGGGCAGGACCCTCCATGTTCTTCGGTCTCGGTGTCAACGCGTCGCCTCCAGCAGCCGCGCGCTCGTGGATGACGGCGGCGCGGAGACGCACACCCTCGCATGTTCTTGTTTATGGGCAACAGCAGCCTGGAGCTGGGCCTAGGGCCTAGGGTGGCGGGGGCCAGGCCGCGCGGCCGCGGCCTTGAGTCTGGGGCGAGCAGGCGAGGTCGCGCGAAGCTCCCTGGGGCGCCGCGGGGTTGGGGCGAGAGCTCGCGCGCGTGCATGAGTGCCAGGGCGTGAGACGTGGCGCTGAGGCCCACTGCTAGAGCCCGACTAAGCTGGTCGCAGGCCTCGCGCGTCCGCGGCGCGGACAAGACCCTCCATGTTCTTCGGTCTCGATGTCAACGTACTGCCTCCAGCAACCGCGCGCTCGTGGATGACGACGGACGCGCGGAGGCAGATCCAGGGCACAGGAACACAGCGTGGGTCTCGGGGGGCGGGGGGGGGTGTCTGGGCTTCGAGGGTTGCGTGGTCAGCGTGTGCAGGTCGAAAGGCTTCACGCACGCCTTGCTGGCAGCAAGGGCGTACTTACGCCGTTGGTCGGAAGTGAAGGTGCGGGGAACACTCGGAAGGGCGTCCTTCGACGTCCTTATGGTTTGGGGTTTACTTTGGCCCGCAGGAGGGTCCTCATGTTCCTGTTTTCTTGTCCGATGTTATTTGCGGCCTTGTTACGGCCGTGTAATCCTCACGACCATCATCACCCACCAACATCCATCATCTTCTTCATAGCCATCATTAATCATTCTCCGCTGCAATCATCACCATCACCACCCGCGCCATTTCGGCACACCCCTCACACGTTTCGCGGCCCCAGGGAGCTCCACCGAAGGCCCAAATGGCTGCGCTCGCATGCGCCCACCGCGCCATTTCGGCACACCCCTCACACGCTTCGTGGCCCCATAGGGAGCTCCACCGAAGGCCCCATGGCTGCCGTCCGCATGCGTCCCGCACACCCATTTCGGCACACCCCTTCACACGTTTCGTGGCCCCACAGGGAGCTCCACCGAAGGCCCCAGTGCTGCCGTCCGCATGCGTCCCGCACACCCATTTCGGCACACCCCTCACACGTTTCGTGGCCCCACAGGGAGCTCCACCGAAGGCCCAGTGCTGCCGTCCGCATGCGTCCCGCACACCCATTTCGGCACACCCCTCACACGTTTCGTGGCCCCATAGGGAGCTCCAACGTAGGCCCCAAGCGCTGGCGCCCGCTTGCGTTCTCGCACACCCTATTTCAGGCCACACCCCCTTCACTGTTTCGTGGCACCATAGGGAAGCCTCCTCCGTAGGCCCAGTGCTTGCCCCCGCATGCGTTCACCGCACATATTTCGGTGGCACACACCTCATCTTGTTCGTGGGCACCATTGGGAGCTCACCGAAGGCCCCAGTGCTGCCGCCCGCACATGCGTCCGCACTCCAATTCGGACAACCCCTCACTACGTTTTTCGTGGCACAAATTGGATTTCCTTCGAAGGGCCCAGCGTTGCGCCCGCATGCGTCACCCACACACAATTCGGCACACCCCTCACACGTTTCGTGGCCCCCATTGGAGCTCCGCCGAAGGCCCCAGTGCTGCCGCCCGCATGCGTCACCCCCACCCAATTCGGAACACCCCTCACACGTTTCGTGGCCCCATAGGAGCTCCGCCGAAGGCCCCAGTGCTGCCGCCCGCATGCGTCACCCACACCCAATTCGGCACACCCCTCATACGTTTCGTGGCCCCATACGATTCGAGCTCCGCCGAGGGCCCCAGTGCTGCCGCCCGCATGCGTCACCCACATCCAATTCGGCACACCCTCACACGTTTCGTGGCCTAGGGAGGCTTCCACCGAGGGGCATTTGTGCCTGCCGCCCCGCATGCGTCACGCACACCCATTTCGGCACACCCCTCACACGTTTAGTAGGGCCCCATAGGGAGCTCCACCGACGGCCCAGTGCTGGCCGCCAGCATGCGTCAACGCCACACATAACTACGCTCCACCAGGGCCCCAGTGGCGCGCTCACATTGCGGCACCCTACAACACCCAATTCGGCTACTCCCTCTTCACACGATTTCGTGGCCCATAGGGAGCTTCCAAAGGATGGCCCCAGTGGCGGCAGCTCACATTGCGTTCACCCACACCCACCAATCGCGCACACCCCCTCGTCTCACGCTTCGTGGCCCCATAGGGAGCTCCACCGAAGGCCCCAGTGGCCGCGCTCACGTGCGTCCCCGCCACCCATCCCGGCACGCCCCTCACAGGTATCGTGGCCCCATAGGGAGCTCCACCGAAGGCCCCAGTGGCACCGCCCGCATGCGTCACCCGCACCTAATTCGGCACACCCCTCACACGTTTCGTGGCCCCATATAGTTATTTCGGGAGCTGCCTCCGTATTGGGCCCCTGTTGGCGGCGCTAACTTGCGTCCCCCACAACATCCGGTAACTCCCCTCACACGCGTCGTAGCCCCATAGGGAGCTCCGCCGAAGGCCTGTGGAGGCAATTACATGCGTTCCGCCACCCATCACGGCTACTCCCCGCTTGTTTCGGGGCCCCAGGTGGGCTCCACTGGAGGCCCCAGTGGCGGCCCTCACATACGTTTCCGCCACCCATGTCGGCGCGCCCCGCGCGTGTTTCATGGCCCCACAGGGAGCTTCACCGAAAGCTCCAGTGGAACCCATCTCGGCACACCCCTCACACGTTCCGTGGTCCCATGGGGAGTTCCACTGAAGATGAAACCCACAGCTGCGGTACTCACAACTGCATATGGTTGGGTTCTTCGCCAGGCTAATTTTTATTTCTTCCTTAATTATCATCATTTACAATCCTCCGTCTCCTATCCCCCGTTATTTCCTACTTTGGTTGTTGGTCTGTTATGCGGTGGGCTGCTAATTATGCGGTTCGCCCGCGCATAATGAAAAATTGGCGCCAGCGGCTGGGCGTCGCGCACCATGCTGACATTGTTTCCCAAAGTGGGCGGCCGCGGGTTGCCCCTATTGGGCAATTGTCATTGTCATGGGCGTGTCGGCGGGGCAACGTTTTTCTTACCGCCCTTTTCCGAAGCAGCGCGCGCCGGTGGGACCCCCCTGGCCCGTCTGGGAGAGTCTTGGGCCGCCCATATCGAGCCATCTTGGGGCACTTGGGGCCGCGTGAATGCCATCTGGAGTTGCCTTGGGCCGTATTGGGTTTCTCCTGGCGCGCATCAACGGGTCGGGGGCCAACGGTTTATTCGCAGGGGCCCTTGTCGTCCGAGCTAACGTTCCCAGGAGGCGCTCGCAGCAGAGGAGGCCAAGAGCGAGAGGCTGGGCATGTGGAAGCAGTGGCAGATTGATTCACTTAGGACTCGCGCTAAATTCGAGTTGCCGCCGCATATGACGGGGGCTTTGCTAAGCGCTGGCATCTCGACGGTTGGTGTCCCCCGCCCAGGCGCGCGAATCCGCGACGTCTTGGAGGTGGCGTGGTGCAGCAGGCCCCCATCGGAGAGAACCGTGGATAATTTTTTCTGCGATTGCAATCAGTCCGTGTACAGGGAGCCATGGGGCGCCCTGAAGACATTGATAACTTCGAGCTTCTTGTTTGACTTTGCCCGGGGGTCGATTCTGAGCGGCAGGGATCACTTCTTACTACAGGCATTGCCGTCGACCATGCAGCTAGGCACGCTTTCAGAGAGCAAGCAACG
This sequence comes from Prorocentrum cordatum, assembly GCA_963575745.1. NCBI lineage: Eukaryota > Dinophyceae > Prorocentrales > Prorocentraceae > Prorocentrum > Prorocentrum cordatum. Next base: position 124,951 of record CAUYUJ010021030.1, on the reverse strand, counting down.
CGAGCTCGCCGGTGAGGGGATTTTCGTACCGTGCCTCGCGACGGTCCTCTTAGCGTATTATCTGAATCCGAAAGCCCCCTGGATTCAACGGCGGGAAGATCTCGCCACCTGGGTGCCGGCCCATGAGGATCCCTTGCCGAAGCGACGCAAGGTCATTGGGGGGCCCAGTAGCTGCTAGACTCCAGATGCCAAAAGCCGGTGGCGAACAAATGTCCGATGCCCGCTTCACCCCCCCTTTCCCCAATCGTTTGTTTTTCAATTCCTCCCCGTTCGCCCCCCCCCAGCCTCTCTTGGGCGTCCGCCCGAGAGCGCGCACGAGGCAATGGCGAGTCATTGTCATTTGGGGGCGTTTGACCGCAGCCCGCTCCGGCTCCGACATGGGTTGCAGTGCCGCCGCGACTGCAGCTTTCGAGTTTCGGGGGTCTCGCCATGCCGCCAGCGAAGGGCTTGCGAGGCATCGGAGCCTTAGAAGTTGGCGCCAACAATGTCGGCGGCCGCGCTCCACCGAGGGAAAAGGGGTCACTGATTTTGTTGTTGCTGGCGTTGCAAAGTTTGAGTTTTATCGCTAACGCGGAGGTCGGGGGCCTCCTTCACTCCATAGGGCGGCCGTCGGCCGTCGATCACGGCATTGGTGCTGACTTCTTGGTCCCTAGGCCGACGCATCGCAGGCGCCCCGGCGGCCGCTGACCTTGAGGATCCGCCCGCGGAGGCACTCGAGGACCTCGAGGCGGCGCTGTTCTCACCAGAAGGGGGTGCCGATGAAGGGGCGGCGGGCGGCGCCGATGATCTCCAGTGCGACAACTGTGGGAAAACGCCGCAGGACCGTATTTCCGTTGATGTCTTGGGTTCGGTTCTTTGACTCAGCTTTGATTTGGCCGAGGGCTTGATTTCGAACCGATGCTCATTCTTCCCCCATGTGTCTTCCAGGGGAAGCTTCTGGGAACACGTTGGGCTTAAAACCATTTTGTGAGTTAGTACGTGAAATCGTTGGCCCCCTTGATCCAGGCCGTGTCGGCATGCGATTCCAGATCTATTCCCCACCTGCTGCTTTTCACCTCTCCTCCAGCTCTTGGGGACACCCTGCAGCTCCCCTGAACGGGGGGGAGCCACAGGTAAACCCTGCCCCAACCCTCGCGATTTCTGAGGGGGAGGCGGGGGTTCGCTTCGCTCGAGGGCTCCCGGACGAAGTGAACTCAGAAGTCGTGGGGGATAGAGGTAGGGTTCACATGTGGCCCCCTGTTTGAAACCAGTTTTTTTAATGATTTTTCCCGGAAAGGGCGTAGGCCCAGGGTTCTCTTTTAGTAGGTAAACCTGTCCCCCGGTGCCTGCTTGAAGGAGGCCGGCGAATTTTTTCCCTGATAAATAACGAGCCGGCGAATTGCCGGCGAATTTTTTCCCTGATAAATAACGAGCCGGCGAATTAAAATTTGAGGATGTCTCGAGCGAAACGCTTGTTTTTGAGGCCGGCGAATTAAAATTTGAGGATGTCTCGAGCGAAACGCTTGTTTTTCAGAAAATGGTGAGGATGTCTCGAGCGAAACGCTTGTTTTGTGTTATAGAATTCTGAGGACCACCTCCCAGCACGACCACTCCCCCAGCACGACCACCCCCCAGCACGACCCCACCCCAGCACGACCCCACCCCAGCACGACCATACCCCAGCACGACCACACCCCAGCACGACCCGACCCCAGCACGACCCTACCCCAGCAAGACACACCCCAGCACGACCACACCCCAGCACGACCTCACCACAGCACGACCACACCCCAGCACGACCACGCCCCAGCACGACCACGCCCCAGCTCGACCACGCCCCAGCACGACCCTACCCCAGCAAGACCACACCCCAGCACGACCACACCCCAGCACGACCTCACCACAGCACGACCACACCCCAGCACGACCACGCCCCAGCAAGACCACCCCCCAGCACGACCACGCCCCAGCACGACCACCCCCCAGCACGACCACACCCCCAGCACGACCCCACCCCAGCACGACCCCAACCTAGGCAAGAACCATACCCGCACGACCACATACCATAGCACGACTCTCCCCAGCACGACCTTACTCCAGCACGGACCACGCCCCGCACGACCACGCCCCCCAGCACGACCATAGACCCTGCAAAACCACCCCACTGCACGACCACCCCCCCAGCACGACCACGCCCCAGCACGACCATCCCCCAGCACGACCACTCCCCAGCACGACCGCTCCCCAGCACGACCACACCGCCTTTGTTGAGTGGTTGCCTGTCGTCGTGGAATGTTTCGTGGGGTGTCTCGTGGAATGTTTCGCGGGGTGTCTCCTGGATTGTTTCGTGAGGTGTCTCGCGGAATGTTTCGTGAGGTGTCTCGTGGGATGTTTCGTGAGGTGTCTCGTGGGATGTTTCGTGAGGTGTTGCCCCGTTGGGTATCGTGAAAACGTGCCCATGCTCCACATGTCTATATCCCTTTCCGGGTTCGTGGGTCCATCATGTATGGGTTTCGAGCAACCGAGATCGCCGGGTTCGGCCCCCCCCCCGCCGTCGCGAGGGGGGCGTTGGCCGCGAGCAACAGCGACCAGCCCAACGATTTGGGCAGGTGGCAGGTGTCAGGAGGGAGGAAGAGGGATAAAGAGGAAGAGGGGGGTCTTCAGCATTGGAGGAGCGACCTCCCCTCTGGCCGTGTCCGCAGTGAGGACTTGAGGACGGGCATTGGCGCCAGGGGGCATTAACAAATCGCCCCCCTTCCGTCCCGCCGGGGGGGGAGCTACATGTCGGAGGAGGATACAGAGGAGGGCGACTATGAGGACGAGGAGGAGAAATCATTATAGAAGGAGGAATACAGGGGTAGGCGGAGGAGGAGGAGGAGGAGGAGGAGGAGGGGAGGAGGAGGAGCAACGCTATCTAGGGCATCCGAAATTCATGGGTATTGCAAATAAGTGGGGGCCTACGGCCGCTTCGTGGGACTCTTGGGCCGTCCAATGGGGCGGCCCCAGGGCCCCGCAGAGAGGCGAGCCCCCCAACAGGCTACACCCCTGGACGTCGGATATCCTGGACCCTCCGCCCGCGCTGTTGCCCCTCGTCACGTCGCCAGCGTCTTCGTCATCGTCGTGGTCGTCGCCGTCGTCGTCGTCGTCGTCGTCGTCGGCGGCGTAGTCGTCGACAGGCTCGGGTGGCTCAAGAGGGCTCAAGAACAAGGTTCCAGCGCAGACTCCGTGACATCCTTTTTCCGTCCGTCTCATCCGTCGTCGTCTTCCGTCGTCGTCTTCCATCGTCGTCGTCGTCGTCAGCGTCGTCGCCGGCATCGTGTTCGGTGTCGGTGTCGGTGTCGGCGTCGGTCGTCGTCGGTTGTTGTCGGTGTCGCCGCCGCCGCCGCCGCCCCGCCCGGGCCCCGCGCGAGCGCGCGCTCGCGCGTGTCGCTCCGTTCGCCGCCACGCCCCTGGTTTCAGCCGCTTCGTCCGAGGAGGAGAGGTAAAAACTCGATCGCTGGGTGGCGGCCGTTGCGCCTCGGGGAGGACAAGGAACAGGAGGGGGAAAGAGGGAGTAAGAATTTGCCATCCTTGTTGTCGTCGTCGTCTTCGTCGTTGTCGTCGCCGTGGTCGTCGTCGCCGTCGTTGTTGTCGGCGGCTGGCGTCGTCGGCGTCGCGTTCGTCGTGTTCGTCTTCTTCGTCCTCGTCGTCCTCGTCGTCGTCCTCGCCCTCGTCGTCTTCGTCGTCCGACGTCCGTCGTCCGTCATCCGTCTCATCCGTCGTCCGTCGTCGTCTTCGTCGCCGTTCGTTGTCGTCTTCCGTCGTCGTCGTCGTCGTCGCCGTCGTCGTGTGTCGTCGTCGTCGTCGTCGTCGTCGTCGTCGTCGTCGTCGTCGTCGTCGTCGTCGTCGTCGTCGTCGTCGTCGTCGTCGTCTTGTCGTCGTCGGCGCCGTCGCCGTCATCGTGTTCGCTGTCGGTGTCGGAGTCGTTCGTCGTCGGCGTCGCTGCCGCCGCAGCCGCCGCCTGGGCCCCGCGGGCGCGCGTGCTCATCGCCCCGCTCGCCGCCCCGCTCCCGGCTCCCGCCGCCTCGTCCGAGGAGGAGGGGGAAGAGGTCGATCGCTCGGTGGCGGCCGGGTTCGCCTCGAGGAGGACGACGAACAGGAGGAGGAGGAGGAGGAGGAGGATGAGGAGGTGGAGGGGGATGAATTCGTTCGATCGCGCGTGGATCGCGACGCTTCGTGGAGACGGGTTGGAGTTGGAGGAGGATTGGGAAGAAGAGGCTGAGGAGGATGAGGAGGTGGAGGGGGAGGAGGAGGAGGAGGAGGAGGAGGACTCGTCCTCGCGACTGCCCCTCGCGTGCCGGCGGTGGGGTTCTGGACCTCTCCTCTGCCGTGTTCCAGTTGGATGTCGGCGCAAACTAAGAGCTTGCGACGAGCGTGAAGTTATCTAGTGTGTCAGGAGTCTTTTGGATGCATATGAGTGGCTCTTGGGATGCCTCTCAGGGGCCTCGTAGAGGCTTGGGGGCATCTGGGGCGCTGTTTGGGGCTTCTTGGGGGCCTCTTGGGGGTTTCTTGGGAGCCTCGTGGAGGCCTTTTGAGGGCGCCTCGGAGGCTTCTGGGGGGCTCTTGGGGCCATCCTGGTGGGAAAGGCTCGAAATGGTCGTCCTTTGGTTCTCTCTTGGGGGCCCCTAGGGAGCTGAACCAATTCTGGGCCCGCGGGCGGGCGCGTTTTGGGTTCAGCTCCCTCGTCTCTGGTAGCTGTTTTCGGTCTCTGACGGCATTTCCCGGCTCATGTTCCAGCGAGGCCTTTCCGGAACATGGAGTTTGCGACTGCAGACAGGCAGTTTGCGAATCCTCCTCGTGGACTCCCCATGCGTCGGGGTCCGCTTGGGCGACCCTGGAGTCGCGACGATTCCGTAGGCGCCACCCTATGCCTTGCGGCCCGCCCGGTAGGCCCGTTCCTTATACAGGTTCGCCGCGCCGTGAGGTTTACGATTCGGGACAATGTTTCGAGGCCTCAACTTGCTTTTGTGACGAGTATCTCAGTGATATTCTGGACCGTCGAGGCGACATCGGCACTTCAGGTGGCAGTCCAGTCTCTCTTGGGGGGCCCTGGGGCCGTCTTGGTGCCATCAGGGGCCGTGTCTGGGCTTTCTCTGGAACCTCGTGAGCCGTCTTGGGAGCACCTTGGCGGCCTTTTGGGCCGTCTTGGACGCAGTCAAGACAAAAAAGGCGGGTATGCTAAACATGCACGTTTTTCCCGGAAAGGGCTTAAGCCCAGGGTTCTCTTTTAGTTTGTAAACAAGTCCCCCGGTGCCTGCTTGAAGGAGGCCGGCGAATTTTTTCCCTGATAAATAACGAGGTCGAAGGAGGCCGGCGAATTTTTCCCTGATAAATAACGAGCCCGAGAATTAAAATTAGAGGATGTCTCGAGCGAAACGCTTGTTTTTGAGGCCGGCGAATTAAAATTTGAGGATGTCTCGAGCGAAACGCTTGTTTTTGAAATCCCGATCGATAAATCACAGGGTGCGGGCCACTTTTTCGTGTGTTGAGGATGTCTCGAGCGAAACGCTTGCTCCGCAGAGTTTGCCGAGGATGTCTCGAGCGAAACGCTTGTTTTGCAGAGCCGACCGCGACGCGGAAAAGCGCCCCGCGCGAAGGAATTTCGATGATGTCTCGACTAATTCCTTTGTTTTTGTACGATTTCCTGGAATTTTGGCAGGATGTCTCGAGCGAAATGCACGACCCCACCCTAGCACGACCATACCCCAGCACGACCACACCCCAGCACGACCAGACCCCAGCACGACAGACCCCACCCCACGACCCACCCCAGCACGACCCTACCCCAGCAAGACCACACCCCAGCACGACCACACCCCAGCACGACCTCACCACAGCACGACCACACCCCAGCACGACCACGCCCCAGCACGACCACGCCCCAGCACGACCACGCCCCAGCACGACCACCCCCCAGCACGACCACACCCACCAGCACGACCACCCCCCAGCACGACCACCCCCCAGCACGACCACACCCCAGCACGACCACACCCCAGCACGACCACACCCCAGCACGACCACACCCCAGCACGACCACACCCCAGCACGACCCGATCGATAAATCACAGGGTGCGGAGCACCCCAGCACGAACCCACCCCAGCACGACCCCACCCCAGCACGACCCCACCCCAGCACGACCCACCCCAGCACGACCACACCCCAGCACGACCCCACCCAGCACGACCACTCCCCAGCACGACCACACCCCAGCACGACCACACCCCAGCACGACCACACCCCAGCACGACCCCACCCCAGCACGATCACACCCCAGCACGACCCCACCCCAGCAAGACCACACCCCAGCACGACCGCACCCCAGCACGACCTTACCACAGCACGACCACACCCCAGCACGACCACGCCCCAGCACGACCACGCCCCAGCACGACCACGCCCCAGCACACCACGCCCCAGCACGCAGCGCCCCAGCACGACCACCCCCCAGCACGACCACCCCCCAGCACGACCACCCCCCAGCACGACCACACCCCAGCACGACCACTCCCCAGCACGACCACACCGCCTTGGTTGAGTGGTTGCCTGTCGTCGTGGAATGTTTCGTGGGGTGTCTCGTGGAATGTTTCGCGGGGTGTCTCGTGAAATGTTTCGTGAGGTGTCTCGTGGAATGTTTCGTGAGGTGTCTCGTGGGCTGTTTCGTGAGGTGTCTCGTGGGATGTTTCGTGAGGTGTTGCCCAGTTGGGTATCATGAAAACGTGTCCATGCTCCACATGTCTATATCCCTTTCCGGGTTCGTGGGTCCATCATGTTTTCGGGACTGGGGCGATTCGGGCCTCTCGGGGCCCTCCTGGCGGTCCTCTTGGAGCACCTTTGGGCCGTCCTGGGGGTGTTGTGGACCGTTTCGAAGCCATCTTGGGCCGTCGTGGGGCCACCCTGGGCCGTCTCGACGTTCTCTTGGATGATCTTGTCGCTGGGTTTGGGCCGTCTTGAGCTCTTTGGAGGCTCTGGGGGCCCCAGGGCTGCGTCTAGGAGCTCGTCGCTCCCCCCTCAAACTGGATTGTGGACCCCAGGCGAGGGGGAAAGGGGGGTGCGGGACAGCCACATATCTCACTCGCCTTGTCACTTCCGGCAAGCGGGGGTCGGCGGATTCACAAGGGGCGGGGGCCCAGGGAGCGCACATCCAAAACGTGTTACAGAATATCGTGGCCTTCGAATCGCAGCTTCCCCGATAAGTTACAAAGAGTCGCTGGAGGCAAGCATGCTGAGACAGGGCCCCCCTTTTCCCTCCAAGGCGCAGTTTCGAGTCCTATTTCGAGGGGCGGGGGCATTCAACAGGGAGGGGCAGAACGACAGATACAATGTAAGTGCAACATTGTACATCACGAGTGTGACATCACAGCGCCAATGCGTTGCGCCTGGCTTATTTGGGTGCGGCTTCGGGGGAGCTCATAGGTCCATTTTGGAGGCCCTCGGGGGGCTTCCTGGGGGCCCTGGCAGGGACTCAACACGGTCCCGCAAATCATCAGACACCACGTTGTTTTTCAAAATCCTGCGCTCGAGCAGCGGATCAAGTTCTCTGAAATGCCATGCGTCCCTCAAGGAGGCCCCGTGGGCCGACTACTGCGAGTCGATCGTCCGGGGCATCACCGTGATTGTGCCGCGTGGACCGGCATGCCAAGGTTGTTGGGTTCTGAAGTGTGCGTGGCCTCTGTTGGAATGGTCGGAGTGGATCGAGTTGAAGACGACGACCACTGCTATGGCCAGGGCCGTCGAGAGGGCCACTGAGAAATTGCAGGTCATGTCCCTGGACGAGTTCCTGAAGTCGCACGTCCAGTCTTCCGAGCGGCAGGGCACGTGCGTCAAGGCGAAGTACTTGGTCTACTCGCTTGACGAGTTCCTGTGTGAGTTCCAGGTGCCCCACGAGGACCTGGAGTTGAGGCCTGTGACGGTGCTGAACGAGCTCAGGGTTCCTGAGAAAGTCATTGTTATCAGGGATGATTCAAGACCTCGCACTCTAACCCTGTACGCGGAGCAGTCTTCCGTCTTCTCAGAGGACGTGCTCAGGGCGCACATCCGCAAGGAGCAGCCAGCCGAGGCGTTCCAGAAGTTGGTCGATAATGCCAGCAAGCAGTACGTTGCGACCGACAAGACCCGCATGCAGATGACCACCCTCTCCGTCGTGCAGACCAAGTCGGCCAAGATCATTAAAGACAGGACGGTCCCGCCAGGAGGTGCGACTGATGCGGCCGGGTCTGCTGGCGGCGCCAGCGCCGCAGCATCTAACCTCGGCGGTGATTACACGCCTGCTTGGCAGCGGATGGCCGCTCGGGCCGCCGCCGCTGCGCCGGAGGGTCCGCCCAAAAAGAAAGCCAAGCCGGCGGGTTCTGCACCAGCGGCAGCGGGGGCCAAGCCATCAGGTGTTCCCAAGGTGGCAAGCGCTGCACCGGCTGCTGCAGCTCCGCGGTCGTCGAGAGCGGCCCGTCGTGGCCTGGAAGATTCCGAGGCCGTGTCTGATTTGACAGCCCCTGGGCGCCCCGCCAAGAGGCGCGGGAGCAGCGTGGCGAGCGGGACGTCGGTTGGTGAGAGGGCCGCCACATTCACTCATGACACAGCTGATGGCGCCGATGGGGGCTTCGATCTGCTCGGGCTCATCACGGGCACAGTGCAAGGTCAATGCATCGCCGGCGCGCGCCGCACTTCGCAGTCCCTCTGCAAGGCTGGCCAGCATCGGCAAGCTGGCGATCTCGACGACAACATCAGCATCGCAGATATGGCCCACAAGCTCTCGCCGCAGTTCTCGGAGCAGACCAGCGCGGACAAGATGCAGGACTACATGACCAAGGTGGAGCCGCGCCTGCGGGGAAAGGGCGGCTTTCCCATGTCTCTGCGCCTGCGCTTCGCGTCCAAGTCTTTGGACTCAGCTGTCCCTCGGCTGATGCATGAGGAGTTGTGGACCGCGATGCGCCCGTTCGCATTGACGACGGACTTCCCGGAGGAGGGGCCGCCGCGTGAGCAGGACCAGTTGGAGCCGCTCGAGCGGCGCCTGAGCGTGCTCGTCCCTTTCGCCGTGAACGACGAGCTGAAATCCGCAGCCAAGGCGGCGATGACAAATGGTTTCTTCGGGAATTCCTTGATCTGCGTGTGCCAGGAGGACTTGGAGAAGTTGAGGGCGTTGGTGACGCACCTCGTTGGCTTCTACGACGACGCCATGGGCAAGAACCTCATTACGCTCCAGACGGTGCCGGACTGGCTCATTGAGCCGTTCGACGAGATTCTGGATTGGTGCAGGGCCGTTGCTGGCATCATGAACCCAGAGCCGGGATATCTGGGCTCCTCCGCGGACAAGATTTGCGAGGTGTTCAACCCCAAGGGGAGGCAGGCGCTCAGGCCGGGCGTCCGTTCCGCCGTGAACGCGCTGGACAAGAACGCGCATTGGCAGGAGCTGCTGGGCGCCTTCTGGGACGCGCTGGAGTATGAGAGCGAGGAGGGCCCCCGCGCGTCTGCCGTGATTGCGAAGCTCCGGACGTCCCAGGACTTAAATGAACTGCGAACTCTGTTTCAGGAGGTCCGTGAGGCGTGGCCTGCCTGGGTGGCGGGCTTCCGGGAGGGCGCGCTGGATGGCGCGAAGGGGGATATCAAGACCATCTTGGGGAAGAAGATCCCGGAGCTGCTGACGAAGGAGCCACAGCAGGAGCACAGGGCGATGTGCGAGGAATCCATCGCCATTATTTCGGCCGTCTTCCCCGATAATCTTGAAGCTTTCGGCGACTGCCGCCAGGCCCCCTCTCCGGCGGACTCCCTTGTCGCCGTCGCGGCCGCCCTCCCCCCCGCTACCGCTGCCCCCTTCGGGTTTCTAGGGCCATTGTTGAGGCCATCCTCGGGCCGTCCTGGGGATGCCTCTCTTCGGCAAAACCTTCTTGGGGACCAATTGGCTGTGTCATATTCGGCTAGTTTGCTTATTGCGTCTTAGGGGTTATTTTCCCAGTTGTTGTGCACCGCCTGTTTGGGGTTCAAGCAGCCCTCTCAGGGAGCTTCGGGATCAGTATTATGTTCTGTTGCGGGATCCTGGGCCGCTGGGATCCAGTGTGAATCGGGGCCGCTCAGGGCGCTCGGATCGACGACGCCGCGCGTACTATAGTATACGAAGCATTAGTACCGGCAGCCAGGACCCAGAGAATTTCGCATGAGGCGTTGTTGCGCCAGGATCGCGGGCCCTCTTGCAATTTCCAACGGATCGCTGCCCTCGGAGTGCGGGCCCATGGCAATTCATCGCGGGGCGTGGCCCCGGGAGTGCTTATCGCGGCCTGGGAAGCGCGGCGCGAGGGATCGTAAAACTGGTGCCGGAAACCCAGTCAGATTCGGGAAGGGTCGTCGCCGTGGGAGTGCGGATCTAGTTTAATTTACTCGGGGTCTTGAGCGGCGCAACTCATCGGTCTTTACATGTGCTCGTGGCCCCGAGGATGCGGGCCCAGCGCGTGCTACGAAGCATGATTGCCGAGCCACGTAAAAATCAGGAGGCCTCGCGGCCTTCAGAACGCGGACCCAACTTGATTTCCATCGGGCCCGGCCCCTGGCAGCGCGGACCAATTAAAATCAACGTAGCACCATCAATCGCGGATAAAAGGTATTGCGCGGGCGGGCGGGCGCGGCGTCTGCGACCCTCCCGCGACCTACCCGCCTCGCGACACGCCCGCGGCCCATCGGCTCCGCCTTCCATTGGTTTTGGAGGGGCCCGAGAGCCCCTGGGGGCCCCAAACCCAGAGGGACGGGATACTTTCGGACAGTTCGAAAATCTCGAGCATCCGATTCTTTCGAATGCCCCCAAGGGGGATCCAAGTGGACCCCGCGATTGCCCAAAAGCAAGTGGCGTTATTTCACTTGCTTTTGGAGTTTCTAGGGGTCCCATTGGGGCCTTTTGGGAGTTCCCCCTGGTGCTTCCTGAGTCCCGCTTGGGGTCCCAGGGAAGCCTCGAGGAACCCAAGAGGGCCCCCATGAGGGCTCCACGTGGCCCCCATGAGAGCTCCAGAAGCAAAGGGGGTCACTCAATTTTCTTTTGGGCACCCACTGGTGTCCACTGGGGCCTTCTTGGAGCTTCCCCTGGATGTTTTCAGCTACGCCTGAAGCCCCAGGGCAACCTCGAGGGGTGCCCGACAGCCCCCTCCCCCCAAGAGGGCTCGAAGTGGGCTCCCAGTCAGCCCAAAAGCAAACGGCGCCACCCGTAAGAAATTGCCGGTACACTTCTAAAACGAGGTGGAGGAGGAAGAAGGAGGTTTGAAAAGGGGGGGCAATTGCTCCTGCCGAGCGTCCTGAAACTAAGCCGTGCACCCTGTGGCAATCTAAACGGTCACGGCCAGACCGGCCAAGAGGCGCGAGAGTGGGCCGTGTGGTTGGCAGAAGCACCCCCCGACTAGGGCTACCGACCAGTACGGTAGTTCAGATAAAAAAGCGCAACAATGGCGTGCAAGGCAATCCGTGAATTGATGGTGCGATTGTTTTGAATTTCGCATGCCAGCGAAATCGTAGAATAGCCCCGGGCTCAAGCAGAACAGGGGGAAGGTCGAGGAGGAGGAGGACGACGGCATTTTGCACATTCGCTTCGGGGGTGCACTAAAGCGCAGGGGCCGAATCGGCCAACAACTGACATTCTGGCTCCGCCAGAAGCGCTGCCGAAAAGAAGCGGCACCACCGAACCCCACACAGAGGGTGGAGGGGAACTGAGGGTGGTACCCCCAGCCATCGCGACTGCAAATGCCTTGCCATTCAGCTAAGCTGAGCGACAGGGAATTGAAGCCAGGCCGATGGAAGGAGGGAGGGGGGAGGGAGGGAGAGAGGAAGAAGAGGAATACTGGCCAAAACGGCCGGACACTTTACTGCAGGTCCTTTGGCCTAGGGTCGATCTGGCCTTGGGCTTGATTTCGATTCGATGCTTTTTATTCCCCCTCTCGCGCTGTCCTCGGGGAGACATCCAGGGACCGTGTTTGCTGCCAGTGTGTTGCACCATTCGCTTCCAGTGCGGGCCCCCGCAAATTGACCCTGGACAAAAGTTTAACAGAAAAAGGTCTTAAACTGTTGCTTTGTACGCATCCCCCTGGCTCAAAGTTTTCTGGCCCACCTCGTCCCCATCCTCCGCCCTCTGCCCTCGAGTTCGAGGGTCGCTGCTCCAAGCTTGGGGCTCGGGGCGGTTGTTGTGGGACCCCGCGGAGGGGCCAGTGACCTCAGAAGGCTTCAGGGACCCCCGGAAGGTCACCGAAGAACAACGGGGCTCACGTCACCACATCCGGCCGGTGACCTTAGAAGGTCTCCGGGGGCCTCTGGAAGGTCACCGCCGAGGTCAGGCCGGGTTAACGTCACCACATGTCGTTTTAGGGGCTCCTGTGAGAGGCGACGCAACATTCAAGTAAATGTTTGCCCCTCCTGGGGTCTCCTTGGATGGGCCCCCCATTCGTATGAAGGCCGTTCTGGGTCGAGGAGCACACCCTGCCAAGTCTTGGCAAATTGTACAGCTGACCTTCACGACCACCCCACAACCTGCATCCAATTTCCCACCCCCGCACTCCTCACGAGACAGCTGCGCCTGCCTGGCGCGATGCACGAGCAGCGAGGGTGAAGGGCACGAGAAGGAAGTGGAGGAGGAGGAAGTGGAGGAATAATAAGTGAAACGGGCACGAAAGTGTGACGATACCTTTCTTGCTAACTGCATGGCGGCCTTGGGGGCGCAGGTCCCGGTAATATGTAACACCACACTTGCGGATAATAGTGAGGGCGCTGGCGGGCGGGCGCGGCGCCTGCGACCCACCCGCGACCCACCCGCCCCGTGACCCGCGAGCGACCCATCGGCCCCGCCACCCCCCGGTCTTGAAGGGGCCCGGGAGCCTTTGGAGGCCCCAGAGGGGGGGCTCTTTTTCCCGGAAAGGGCATAGGCCCAGGGTTCTCTTTTAGTATGTAAACAACGTCCCCGTGCCCAACTTGAAGGAGGCCGGCGGATGACGGGAAGCGTCTTCGAGGTACGAGAAGCAATCGGGACGTTCTGGCTGAATCCTTGAGTAAATATATCTTTTCTTTAACTATATGGGTTGCCGCGCTGCACGGGATTTTTCGTTAACGGATTCCCCAAAATGGCCATTTCGCCTGAGACATCCTCCTAAAATCGAGGTGTTGGAGGCTATCGTTTAAGACGTCTTATGTTAAAAATGACGGTTGACGGGACCGTCTTCGAGGTACGAGAAGCAAGCGGGACGTTCTGGCTGAATCCTTGAGTAAATATATATATATATATATATATATATATATCTTTAACTATATGGGTTGCGCGGCTGCACGGGATCATTCGTTGGCGGATTCCCCAAAATGGCCATTTCGCTCGAGACATTCTCAAAAAATCGAGGTGTGGTCTGCCGTGCTCCTGTGTGGTCTGCCGTGCTCCTGTGGTCTGCCGTGCTCCCCACAGGAGCACGGCAGACCGCGCGTAGGAACCGAGAGGAGCACGGCAGACCAAGACGAGGAGCACGGCAGACCAGGCTTAGGAACCGAGAGGAGCACGGCAGACCAAGACGAGGAGCACGGCAGACCAGGCACCAAGAGCGCCCTCAAGACGACGGAAAGGATGACCAAGACGAGGAGCACGGCAGACCAAGACGAGGAGCACGGCAGACTATGCCCTAAGAGTGCCCTCAAGACGGCCGAACAACGGCAGACCCCATAGGAGCACGGCAGACCACAGAAGAGCACGGCAGACCAACAGGAGCACGGCAGACCACACAAGAGCACGGCAGGCCACACAGGAGCACGGCAGACCACACAGGAGCACGGCAGACCACAAAGGAGCACGGCAGACCACACAAGAGCACGGCAGACCCCACAAGAGCACGGCAGACCCCACAGGAGCACGGCAGACCCCACAGGAGCACGGCAGAGCAGACCCAAAAGGAGCACGGCAGACCACACAGGAGCAAGGCAAACCACAGGAGCACGGCAGACCACACAGGAGCACGGCAGACCCCACAGTAGCAAGGCAGACCCCAAAGGAGCACGGCAGACCACCGGAGCACGGCAGTCCTACCAGGCCCCTAGGATGATCCTCGCGGCGGGCATGGCTTCCCCCGCCTTCGGCACTACGGGGACGGTGCTGGCTGGGTGTGCTTGTGCGACAGCAGTTGCGAAGCTCCCAGTTCTGGGAGCCCTCCTGGCAGCGGGGGCGACGAGCCCGTTGGTCACGCCGAGGAATGTTGTCGACGACATTTCGCTCCAGGCGGTCGGCACGGCTCGGCTTGTGAAGCTGCAGATGGTGGCCGCCAGTTGTGAAGTGGTCCGACAGCTGCGTGAGCAGCACCTTCCACTCAACGAGAGTAAGTCGGTCTTCCTGACCTCGTCGCCGCAGCTCGCCAAGGAGCTCTCCGAGGCTTGGGCGGAGCATGGCTTTACCTTCAAGAGGGGACTTCAGGCGAGGAACCTCGGCACCGACGCCAACATCACTCGTCGTGGAGTTCATGAAGGAGCTGTGCGTGCGGTCAGCGGCCTTCGCCGAGGACGCAGGCTAGGGGTGCTTCGCTCAGCTGGCGCGACTACCGAGATGGTCCATCGTGCTGGGCCCACCGCGGCGATGCTGTGGGGGCGCACTGTGACTGGTGTACCTGATAAGGAGCTGCATTCGTGGCGCTTGGCGGCGGTACGCTCAGCTGGGAAGCTCCCCAAGGGCGCCTCGCTCGGGTTGAGGCTCAGAGTGGTGGAGGTCATGAGGTCCACTGATCTCGACCCGAGCCCCGCGCTGCTTCGTGCCGCGGTGCAGATGGCGGCCAGTCTCCTCCAGTCGGGGGAGGTCCCGCTGCGCATGTTCGAGTCGGCCGTGCAGGAGGCAGTGCAGAGGCACGCGGGAGCAGCAGCCCCTTGGGTGCACTGCCGCACGCCGGTGGATGCCCTGGCCCTCTCGCTCTCCAGGGTGGGCTGGAGGCTTGTTCAAGGGGCCCGCCTCGCGACCGACGACGGCCATCTCCTGGACCTGCGCATGTTGGGGCCGCGCGAGCTGGGCCTGCTGGCTGCGGCAGGGGCACGGCGCGCGTCGGACAAGTCGGAGCTGGCCCGCCTCAGCCACGGGGCGCTCCCCCAGTCGCCCCTGTTCTGGGAGGCCTTCGCGGAGGTCCTCGGGCCTGGCAGCAAGCTCAGCCACAGGGAGAAAGCGGCGGTGGTGAGCTTCCTTTCCAACGCCCACTGGCCCCAGACCCGTCTGCACTCGGCGGGAGAGAGGGAGCACGCTCGCTGCTGTGCCTGTCAGGCCCCCCGCGGCAGCCTCTGGCACAGGCTATTCGAGTGTCCTGTCCTTGCGGGGGCCAGGCGTGACTCTACCTCTGACCGCCTTCGGCGCTGTGCGCATCGTGCACGCGGTCGTGGAGAGGAGGCGGGTGAATGTTTCGCGCGCTGCTGGCTCCCTCAGCCACCGAGGGCCGCCCCGAGGTCAGACGCCATGTCAGTCATGTGGTGCAATCGCCCCGCCGACGGTCTTCTCGGGGGGCGGCTCTACCTGGATGGGTCGGCGCTCGACCCTGAGCACGAGAGCCTGCGGCGTGCGGGATGGAGCATCGTGCAGTGCGACTCAGACGGCAACATGGAGTGCGCGGTGTACGGCAGCGTGCGCCAGGACCTCTGCCCGTTCCAGACGGCGAAGGACGGCGAGGATTTCGCGGTCTGGATGCTGTCTCGCTTTCTGGGCCCGAGCGTTGACGAGATCCTCATCGATTGTGCGTCCACGGTCAGCTGCCTCACGTTGGGTAAGAAGTACGCGACGGCAGCCAGCAAGCCCAACGCCCACCTCTGGGAGGGGATCTACGCGTCGCTAGACGTGGACACGCTCAAGGTCACCAAGGTCGCAGCCCACTGCACCGCCAGAGACGTGATGGATGGCAAGATCACGGAGGCGGACCTCCGTGGCAACGGACATGCAGACCGCTGGGCCAAGGCGGGGGCTGAGCTCCACCGTGCCAGCCCAGTGGCCAGGCGCGAGTTCTTTGGCACGATGGAGGTGGTGAGGGAGCTCTCTTGCTGGGTGGCGCAGGCCTCCCTCATCTGGCAGGGGATCGAGGTCAAGGACTGCGAGGGCCTCCCTGAGGGCAGCGAGCGGGCGGCCGTATCCTTCGCAGAGCCGGTGGTGGAGCCCGCCAGCAGCCGCCCGCCCGACTCGGGTTCGGGCGACGGGTGGGCATCGGCGGCGCGCGCTGGTGGCGTCTCCCTCGGGGCGGCGGCCTTCGTCGTCGCCGGCCACGTCCTGGCCTACGCCAAGTGCGGGGAGGGAGCCGCCGAGCAGGAGCTGATGGCGTGCACCCACTGCGGGGCGTACGCGCGGCTGGGCGGGCGCTCAGGTGCGGCGCCCAAGCTCAAGGAGCAGTGCCCAGGGTCGGCTGGGCTTCCCAAGGGCAGGAGGGGCCAGAGGGCGCGCTGGCTGCAGGGGCGGCACCCTGCTGGCACGCCCCACAGCGGCAGCAAGAGGGTCGGAGCGTCCGTGCCCAGCTTGCGCAAGGAGGACGTGGTGCCGATGGCCGCCAGAGTGCGCTTCCTGGAGTGGCTGGGCGTCCGCCCCGATGATGCACCTTGCGGCGTGGCCGCCGACGCCGGCCGAGGGCCCCCCAGCGGCGCGGCGGCAGCGGGTGAGGCGGAGGCTGAGCCTTTGGCGCCTGACTCCTCGGGGGCCTCGAGGGAGGCTTGGCTGAGCGCCTACGGGCTCGACGAAGCGAGCCTCCTCGAGTGGTCAGCCGCAGCAGAGACGGCGCGCGAAGACAGGCGCAAGAGACGCCGTCGCGCTGAAGGTGACGAAGGGGAGTGATGCAGCATCACTTTCCTCCTTCTGTTGTATCCGCCCCTCGTCACCTCTTTTGGCGTGTGCGTGTGGCAGCGTCTTCTGCCCCGCATTGTTGATGCAGCGAGGCGGCTCTGTCAGGCGTGATGTGCGCCTCCGCCCCGCTGCCTTCTGATTTCTTTGAAATCGTGCGCTTCGCGCATTGGCGCTTCGCGCCCTTCCCCCTGGCGGCTCCCTTGGGGCCCCTAGGGTTGGCCCTTGAGGCCCTGGGGCCAACGGGCTCCGTGGGCCTCGGGCTTCTTTCAGCCTTCACAGGCCCCGCAGCTCACAGCTCACAGCTCACACAGGAGTACGGCAGACCCCACATGAGCACGGCAAATCCCAAATGAGCACGGCAGACCACAAGAGCACGGCAGACCACACAGGAGCACGGCAGACTCCACAGGAGCACGGCAGACCACAAAGGAGCACGGCAGACCACACAGGAGCCCGGCAGACGCCACAGGAGCACGGCAGACGCCACAGGAGCACGGCGGAACCCACAGGAGCACGGCAGACCGCGCGCGGGTACAACATAAACGCGCCTTTTTGTTGTACCCCGAACGCCGCTGGCGTTTCCCCAACAGGAGCACGGCAGATCTCACAGGCGCGCGGCAGACCCCAAATGAGCACGGCCGACCACAGGAGCACGGCAGACCCCAAATGAGTACGGCAGACCCCAAAAGAGCACCGTAGACGCCTCAGGAGCACGGCTGACCACACAGGAGCACGGCAGACCACACAGGAGCGCGGCAAACCACAAAGGAGCAAGGCAGACCCCAAATGAGCACGGCAGTCCACACGTTCGCACGGCAGACCGCACAGGAGCACGGCAGACCCCACATGAGCACGGCAGACCAAGAAGGAGCACGGCAGACCACACAGGAGCACGGCAGACCACACAGGAGCACGGCAGACCACACAGGACACGGCAGACCCCACGGGAGCACGGCAGACCACACAGGAGCACGGCAAACCACACAAGAGCACGGCAGACCATACAGGAGCACGCCAGACCACACAGGAACACGGCAGACCACACGTTCGCACGGCAAACTCCACAGGAGCACGGCAGACCCCAAAGAAGCACGGCAGTGTTACGTGGCACTGCTGTGGTATGCCGTACTAAAAACGTGGAATATCTCATAAGCCCAGGGGACAAAAGAACGCTTCCCGTTCTTGTCCGGTCAGGTTCGCCTGAGACATCCTCAGAAAGTCGGGGTGTTGAAAAATGTCAAGGATTTTTGTTCCCGGAAAGGGCGGGGGCCCAGGGTTCTCTTTTAGTAGGTAAACCTGTCCCCCGGTGCCAACTTGAGGGAGGCCGGCGAATTTTTTCCCTGATAAATAACGAGGTCGAAGGAGGCCGGCGAATTAAAATTTGAGGATGTCTCGAGCGAAACGCTTGTTTTTGAAATCCCGATCGATAAATCACAGGGTGCGGGCCACTTTTTCGTGTGTTGAGGATGTCTCGAGCGAAACGCTTGCTCCGCAGAGTTTGCCGAGGATGTCTCGAGCGAAACGCTTGTTTTGCAGAGCCGACCGCGACGCGGAAAAGCGCCCCGCGCGAAGGAATTTCGATGATGTCTCGACTAATTCGTTTGTTTTTGTACGATTTCCTGGAATTTTGGCAGGATGTCTCGAGCGAAATGCACGACCCCACCCTAGCACGACCATACCCCAGCACGACAACCCCAGCACGACCACACCCAGCACGACCAGACCCCAGCACGACCCCACCCCAGCACGACCCCACCCCAGCACGACCATACCCCAGCACGACCACACCCCAGCACGACCCGACCCCAGCACGACCCTACCCCAGCAGCAGACCACACCCCAGCACGACACCCCAGCACGCCCAGCACGACACCCCAGCACCACCATCACGACCACCCCCAGCACGACACACCCCCAGCACGACCACCCCCCAGCACGACACGCCCCAGCACGAACACACCCCAGCACGACCACACCCCAGCACGACCACACCCCAGCACGACCCCAGCACGACCACACCCCAGCACGACCACACCCCAGCACGACCACGCCCCAGCACCCACCCAGCACGACCCACCCCAGCACGACCACACCCTAGCAAGACCACACCCCAGCACGACCACACCCCAGCACGACCTCACCACAGCACGACCACACCCCAGCACGACCACGCCCCAGCACGACCACGCCCCAGCACGACCACGCCCCAGCACAACCACCCCCCAGCACGACCACCCCCCCAGCACGACCACCCCCCAGCACGACCACCCCCCAGCACGACCACACCCCAGCACGACCACTCCCCAGCACGACCACACCGCCTTGGTTGAGTGTTGCCTGTCGTCGTGGAATGTTTCGTGGGGTGTCTCGTGGAATGTTTCGCGGGGTGTCTCGTGGAATGTTTCGTGAGGTGTCTCGCGGAATGTTTCGTGAGGTGTCTCGTGGGATGTTTCGTGAGGTGTCTCGTGGGATGTTTCGTGAGGTGTTGCCCCGTTGGGTATCGTGAAAACGTGCCCATGCTCCACATGTCTATATCCCTTTCCGGGTTCGTGGGTCCATCATGTTGTGCATGAAAAATGAGCGTTTCGCTTGAGACATCCTCGAAAAAATGAGATGCCGACAGAGGTGTTTTACAACCTCTTATGTTAAAAATGACGTTTTCGCTAGGGACGTCCTCAGAAAATGAGCAGGAGCACGGCAGGCGGAAAAAAAGGAGCACGGCAGAAAATGAGCATTTCGCTGGGGACATCCTCAAAAAAATGAGATGGTCTCAACATCGTCTTGACATCTTTCTTGAGGTGCTTCTAGAGGAAGAAATGAGAGCCCAAAAGGGAGCCCAATAAGGCTCCAAGAGCGCCCTGAAGACTGCAGAAAATTTCAATTTCGCTAGGGGCATCCTCAAGAAATTGAAAAATACGACAACCCTGCTTTGAAACATGCTGTTATGCTATCGTCTTGGAATCGCTCCTGGGATTGTATCCACATGGTCCAAACCAGTCTTCATAAAATGGCGATTTCGTTAGGGACATCCTCGAAAAATAGATGCGCCCAACATCGCGCTGCAATAACTTTTGAGGGCATCAAGATGGCCCCAAAGAGCTGAAACCGAGCTCCAACATGACCCCGAGAGCGCCCTGGAGTCGACCCCAAAATGGCGATTTCGCTTGAGACATCTTCACAAAACTAAAAATGTAGCAGCACCGAAGTTTGCAAAAACAAGCGTTTTGCCTGAGACATCCTCCCAAAATGCGAATGCAGCAGAACACACAGGTTCCTCGAAATTGCAATTTCGCCTGGGACATCCTCACACAAAATAGATCTTAGCGACATCGCGTTTATCAAAAGTAAGCGTTTGGCTCGAGGCATCCTCCCAAAGTGGGTCTGCCGTGCTCCTGTGGTCTGCCGTGCTCCTGTGTGTTCTGCTGTGCTCTTGTGGGGTCTACCGTGCTCCTGTGTGGTCTGCCGTGCTTCTGTGGCGTCTGCGGTGCTCCTGTGGTCTGCCGTGCTCCTTCTTGGTTTGCCGTGCTCCTGTGTGGTCTGCCGTGCTCCTGTGCGGTCTTCCGTGCTCCTGTGGTCTGCCGTGCTCCTATGGGGTCTGCCGTGCTCCTGTGGAGTTTGCCGTGCGAACGTGTGGTCTGCCGTGCTCCTGTGTGGTCTAGCGTGCTCCTGTATGGTCTGCCGTGCTCTTGTGTGGTTTGCCGTGCTCCGTGGTCTGCCGTGCTCCCGTGGGGTCCTGCCGTGTCCTGTGTGGTCTGCCGTGCTCAGTGTGGTCTGCCGTGCTCCCTGTGTCTGCCGTGCTTGGTCTGCGGTGTGGGTCTGCCGTGCTCCTGTGCGGTCTGCCGTGCGAACGTGTGGACTGCCGTGCTCATTTGGGGTCTGCCTTGCTCCTTTGTGGTTTGCCGCGCTCCTGTGTGGTCTGCCGTGCTCCTGTGTGGTCAGCCGTGCTCCTGAGGCGTCTACGGTGCTCTTTTGGGGTCTGCCGTACTCATTGGGGTCTGCCGTGCTCCTGTGGTCGGCCGTGCTCATTTGGGGTCTGCCGCGCGCCTGTGAGATCTGCCGTGCTCCTGTTGGGGAAACGCCAGCGGCGTTCGGGGTACAACAAAAAGGCGCGTTTATGTTGTACCCGCGCGCGGTCTGCCGTGCTCCTTGGGTTCCGCCGTGCTCCTGTGGCGTCTGCCGTGCTCCTGTGGCGTCTGCCGGGCTCCTGTGTGGTCTGCCGTGCTCCTTTGTGGTCTGCCGTGCTCCTGTGGAGTCTGCCGTGCTCCTGTGTGGTCTGCCGTGCTCTTGTGGTCTGCCGTGCTCATTTGGGATTTGCCGTGCTCATGTGGGGTCTGCCGTACTCCTGTGTGGTCTGCCGTGCTCCGGTGGTCTGCCGTGCTCCTTTGGGGTCTGCCTTGCTACTGTGGGGTCTGCCGTGCTCCTGCGCGGTCTGCCGTGCTCCTGTGGTTTGCCTTGCTCCTGTGTGGTCTGCCGTGCTCCTTTAGGGTCTGCTCTGCCGTGCTCCTGTGGGGTCTGCCGTGCTCCTGTGGGGTCTGCCGTGCTCTTGTGGGGTCTGCCGTGCTTGTGTGGTCTGCCGTGCTCCTTTGTGGTCTGCCGTGCTCCTGTGTGGTCTGCCGTGCTCCTGTGTGGCCTGCCGTGCTCTTGTGTGGTCTGCCGTGCTCCTGTTGGTCTGCCGTGCCTTCTGTAGGATTGCGTGCTCCTAGGTCTGCCGTGCTCCTGTGGGGTCTGCCGTGCTCCTGTGTGGCTTGCCGTGCTCCTGTGTGGTCTGCCGTGCTCCTTGGGGTCTGCCGGGCTCCCGTGAGGTCTGCCGTGCTCCTGTGTGCTCTGCAATGCTCCTGTGGTGTCTGCCGTGCTCCTGTGTGGTCTGCCGTGCTCCTGTGTGGTCTGCCGCGCTCCTGTGTGGTCTGCCGTGCTCCTGTGTGGCCTGCCGTGCTCTTGTGTGGTCTGCCGTGCTCCTGTTGGTCTGCCGTGCTCTTCTATGGTCTGCCGTGTTCCTATGGGGTCTGCCGTGCTCCTGTGGGGTCTGCCGTGCTCATGTGTGGTCTGCCGTGCTCCTGCGCGGTCTGCCGTGCTCCTGTGGCGTCTGCCGTGCTCCTGTGTGGTCTGCCGTGCTCCTGTGGTCTGCCGTGCTCATTTGGGGTTTCCCGCGAGCTTGTGGGGTCTGCCGTGCTCCTGTGGGGGAAACGCCAGCGGCGTTCGGGGTACAACAAAAGGCGCGTTTATGTTGTACCTGCGCGCGGTCTGCCGTGCTCCTGTGGGGATTGCCGTGCTCCTGTGTGGTCTGCCGTGCTCCTGTGTGGTTTGCCGTGCTCCTGTGGTCTGCCGTGCTCCTTTGTGGTTTGCCGTGCTCCTGTGGGGTCTGCCGTGCTCCTGTGGGGTCTGCCGTGCTCCTGTGAGGTCTGCGGTGCTCTTGTGTGGTCTGCAGTGCTTCTGTGTCTGCCGTGCTCATTTGGGATCTGCCGTGCTCGTGTGGTGTCTGCCCTGCTCCTGCGGGATCTGCTGTGCTCCTTGTGTCGTCTCTTTGGTCTGCCGTGCTCGTGTGGGGTCTGCCGTGCTCCTGTGTGGTCTGCCGTGCTCCTGTGGTCTGCCGTGCTCCTTTGGGGTCTGCCGTGCTCCTGTGTGGACTGCCGTGCTCCTGTGGGGTTTGCCGTGATCCTGTGTGGTCTGCCGTGCTCCTGTGCGGTCTGCCGTGCTCTTGCGGGGTTTGCCGTGCTCCTGTCGGCTCTGCCGTGCTCGTTTTGGGTCTGCCGTGTTCCTGTTGGGTCTGCCGTGCTCTTGTGTGGTCTTCCGTGCTCCTGTGTGGTCTGCCGTGCTCCTTTGGGGTCTGCCGTATTCGTGTGGGGTCTGCCGTGCTCCTGTGCGGTCTGCCGTGTTCCCTTTGGGTCTGTCGTGCTCCTGTGGGGTCTGCCGTGCTCCTGTGTGGTCTGCCGTGCTCCTGTGGGGTCTGCCGTGCTCATGTGGCGTCTACCGTCACAAAACTTCAATTGTCCAAAACGGTTCTTCCGGACAATTGCAATTGAAGAAGGGTCAGAATGGTCAAACGCTTACTCTGCCGTGCTCAGGCAGAACACACAAGGAACACGGCAGAATACTCAGGAGCACGGCAGAACACACAGGAGCACGGCAGAACATACAGGACACACAGGAGCACGGCAGAACACACAGGAGCACGGCAAAGCATTCAAGATCAGTGCAGGTCGCAGGGGCGCCGCGTACCACAGGAGCACAGCAGACCAACACGGCCAATCAGCACGGCAACGCCAGGAGTATAGCAGAGCACAGGAGCGCGCCTTCAATTTTTCCCGGAAAGGGCTCAGGCCCAGGGTTCTCTTTTAGTAGGTAAACCTGTCCCCCGGTGCCAACTTGAGGGAGGCCGGCGAATTTTTTCCCTGATAAATAACGAGGTCGAAGGAGGCCGGCGAATTAAAATTTGAGGATGTCTCGAGCGAAACGCTTGTTTTTGAAATCCCGATCGATAAATCACAGGGTGCGGGCCACTTTTTCCCGGAAAGGGCCTGGGCCCAGGGTTCTCTTTTAGTTGGTAAACCTAATCCCCCGGTGCCTGCTTGAGGGAGGCCGGCGAATTTTTTCCCTGATAAATAACGAGGTCGAAGGAGGCCGGCGAATTAAAATTTGAGGATGTCTCGAGCGAAACGCTTGTTTTTCAGAATTTCTTGAGGATGTCTCGAGCGAAACGCTGGTTTTGCAGAGTTGAGGATGTCTCGAGCGAAACGCTTGTTTTCAGAATTTGCTGAGGATGTCTCAAGCGAAACGCTGGTTTTGCAGAGCCGACCGCGACGCGGAAAAGCGCCCCGCGCGAAGGAATTTCGATGATGTCTCGACTAATTCGTTTGTTTTTGTACGATTTCCTGGAATTTTGGCAGGATGTCTCGAGCGAAATGCACGACCCCACCCTAGCACGACCATACCCCAGCACGACCACACCCCAGCACGACCAGACCCCAGCACGACCCCACCCAAGCACGACCCCACCCCAGCACGACCATACCCCAGCACGACCACACCCCAGCACGACCCGACCGCAGCACGAGCACGCCCCAGCAAGACCACACCCCAGCACGACCACACCCCAGCACGACCTCACCACAGCACGACCACACCCCAGCACGACCACGCCCCAGCACGACCACGCCCCAGCACGACCACGCCCCAGCACGACCACGCCCCAGCACGACCACACCCCAGCACGACCACCCCCCCAGCACGACCACCCCCGAGCACGACCACCCCCCAGCACGACCACACCCCAGCACGACCACTCCCCAGCACGACCACACCCCAGCACGACCACACCCCAGCACGACCACACCCCAGCACGACCACACCCCAGCACGACCACACCCCAGCACGACCACACCCCAGCACGACCACACCCCAGCACGACCCGATCGATAAATCACCGGGTGCGGAGCACCCCAGCACGAACCCACCCCAGCACGACCCCACCCCAGCACGACCCCACCCCAGCACGACCACGCCCCAGCATGACCACACCCCAGCACGACCACACCCCAGCACGACCACTCCCCAGCACGACCCCACCCCAGCACGACCCCACCCTAGCACGACCACACCCCAGCACGACCACACCCCAGCACGACCCCACCCCAGCACGATCACACCCCAGCACGACCCCACCCAAGCAAGACCACACCCCAGCACGACCGCACCCCAGCACGACCTTACCACAGCACGACCACACCCCAGCACGACCACGCCCCAGCACGACCACGCCCCAGCACGACCACGCCCCAGCACGACCACGCCCCAGCACGACCACGCCCCAGCACGACCACCACCCAGCACGACCACCCCCCCAGCACGACCACCCCCCAGCACGACCACCCCCCAGCACGACCACACCCCAGCACGACCACTCCCCAGCACGACCACACCGCCTTGGTTGAGTGGTTGCCTGTCGTCGTGGTATGTTTCGTGGGGTGTCTCGTGGAATGTTTCGCGGGGTGTCTCGTGAAATGTTTCGTGAGGTGTCTCGTGGAATGTTTCGTGAGGTGTCTCGTGGGCTGTTTCGTGAGGTGTCTCGTGTGATGTTTCGTGAGGTGTTGCCCAGTTGGGTATCATGAAAACGTGTCCATGCTCCACATGTCTATATCCCTTTCCGGGTTCGTGGGTCCATCATGTTTCGTGTGTTGAGGATGTCTCGAGCGAAACGCTTGCTCCGCAGAGTTTGCCGAGGATGTCTCGAGCGAAACGCTTGTTTTGCAGAGCCGACCGCGACGCGGAAAAGCGCCCCGCGCGAAGGAATTTCGATGATTTCTCGACTAATTCCTTTGTTTTTGTACGATTTCCTGGAATTTTGGCAGGATGTCTCGAGCGAAATGCACGACCCCACCCTAGCACGACCATACCCCAGCACGACCACACCCCAGCACGACCAGACCCCAGCACGACCCCACCCCAGCACGACCCACCCCAGCACGACCATACCCCAGCACGACCACACCCCAGCACGACCCGACCCCCAGCACGAACCCTCCCTCAGCAAGACCCACCCCAGCACGACCACACCCCAGCCCAGCACGACCTCAACAGAGCACGACCACACCCCACCCGACTCACGCACCCCAGCCCACGACCACGCCCCGCACGACCACGCCCCAGCACGACCACCCCCCCAGCACGACCACCCCCCAGCACGACCACCCCCCCAGCACGACCACCCCCCATCACGACCACACCCCAGCACGACCACACCCCAGCACGACCACTCCCCAGCACGACCACACCCCAGCACGACCACACCCCAGCACGACCACACCCCAGCACGACCACACCCCAGCACGACCACACCCCAGCACGACCCGATCGATAAATCACAGGGTGCGGACCACCCCAGCACGACCACACCCCAGCAAGACCACACCCCAGCACGACCACACCCCAGCACGACCTCACCACAGCACGACCACACCCCAGCACGACCACGCCCCAGCACGACCATGCCCCAGCACGATCACGCCCCAGCACGACCACCCCCCAGCACGACCACCCCCCCTGCACGACCACACCCCAGCACGACCACACCCCAGCACGACCACACCCCAGCAACGAGGCACACCACCAGCAACGACCCCACCCCATCAAGACCACACCCCAGCACGACCGCCCCCGCACGACCTTACCACAGCACGACCACAACCCCATCAGGCGAACCCACGCCCCCAGCACGACCACCCCCAGCACACCCACCACTCCCCGCACGAACCCCTCCCCATCCGACCACGCCCCAGTCATCGACCACAGCCCCCTCACAGCACGACCAACCCCCCCCAGCACGACCACACCCCATCAAGACCACAGCCCAGCACCGACCACTACCCCATCACTACCACCTCCCCAGCACGACCAACAACCGCCTTGGTTGAGTGGTTGCCTGTCGTCGTGGAATGTTTCGTGTGGTGTATCGTGGAATGTTTCGCGGGGTGTCTCGTGGAATGTTTCGTGAGGTGTCTCGTGGAATGTTTCGTGAGGTGTCTCGTGGGATGTTTCGTGAAGTGTCTCGTGGGATGTTTCGTGAGGTGTTGCCCAGTTGGGTATCGTGAAAACGTGTCCATGCTCCACATGTCTATATCCCTTTCCGGGTTCGTGGGTCCATCATGTTTTCCCGGAAAGGGCGTGGGCCCAGGGTTCTCTTTTAGTAGGTAAACCTGTCCCCCGGTGCCAACTTGAGGGAGGCCGGCGAATTTTTTCCCTGATAAATAACGAGGTCGAATGAGGCCGGCGAATTAAAATTTGAGGATGTCTCGAGCGAAACGCTTGTTTTTGAAATCCCGATCGATAAATCACAGGGTGCGGGCCACTTTTTCGTGTGTTGAGGATGTCTCGAGCGAAACGCTTGCTCCGCAGAGTTTGCCGAGGATGTCTCGAGCGAAACGCTTGTTTTGCAGAGCCGACCGCGACGCGGAAAAGCGCCCCTCGCGAAGGAATTTCGATGATGTTTCGACTATTCCGTTGTTTTTTTCCCGGAAAGGGCGGGGGCCCAGGGTTCTCTTTTAGTAGGTAAACCTGTCCCCCGGTGCCAACTTGAGGGAGGCCGGCGAATTTTTTCCCTGATAAATAACGAGGTCGAAGGAGGCCGGCGAATTAAAATTTGAGGATGTCTCGAGCGAAACGCTTGTTTTTGAAATCCCGATCGATAAATCACAGGGTGCGGGCCACTTTTTCGTGTGTTGAGGATTTCTCGAGCGAAACGCTTGCTCCGCAGAGTTTGCCGAGGATGTCTCGAGCGAAACGCTTGTTTTGCAGAGCCGACCGCGACGCGGAAAAGCGCCCCGCGCGAAGGAATTTCGATGATGTCTCGACTAATTCGTTTGTTTTTGTACGATTTCCTGGAATTTTGGCAGGATGTCTCGAGCGAAATGCACGACCCCACCCTAGCACGACCATACCCCAGCACGACCACACCCCAGCACGACCAGACCCCAGCACGACCCCACCCCAGCACGACCCCACCCCAGCACGACCATACCCCAGCACGACCACACCCCAGCACGACCCGACCCCAGCACGACCCTACCCCAGCAAGACCACACCCCAGCACGACCACACCCCAGCACGACCTCACCACAGCACGACCACGCCCCAGCACGACCACGCCCCAGCACGTCCACGCCCCAGCACGACCACGCCCCAGCACGACCACGCCCCAGCACGACCACCCCCCAGCACGACCACCCCTCCAGCACGACCACCCCCCAGCACGACCACCCCCCAGCACGACCACACCCCAGCACGACCACTCACGGATCAGCCCCAGTGCACTACCACCCCCCCACAGCACGACCACACCCCAGCACGACCACACCCCAGCACGACCACACCCCAGCACCAGCACGACCACACCCCAGCACAACCCGATCGATAAATCACATGGTGCGGACCACCCCAGCACGACCACACGCCAGCACGACCCCACCCCAGCACGACCCCACCCCAGCACGACCACGCCCCAGCATGACCACACCCCAGCACGACCACACCCCAGCACGACCACTCCCCAGCACGACCCCACCCCAGCACGACCCCACCCTAGCACGACCACACCCCAGCACGACCACACCCCAGCACGACCCCACCCCAGCACGATCACACCCCAGCACGACCCCACCCCAGCAAGACCACACCCCAGCACGACCGCACCCCAGCACGACCGCACCACAGCACGACCACACCCCAGCACGACCACGCCCCAGCACGACCACGCCCCAGCACGACCACGCCCCAGCACGACCACGCCCCAGCACGACCACGCCCCAGCACGACCACCCCCCAGCACGACCACCCCCCCAGCACGACCACCCCCCAGCACGACCACCCCCCAGCACGACCACACCCCAGCACGACCACTCCCCAGCACGACCACACCGCCTGGGTTGAGTGGTTGCCTGTCGTCGTGGACTGTTTCGTGGGGTGTCTCGTGGAATGTTTCGCGGGGTGTCTCCTGGAATGTTTCGTGAGGTGTCTCGCGGAATGTTTCGTGAGGTGTCTCGTGGGATGTTTCGTGAGGTGTCTCGTGGGATGTTTCGTTAGGTGTTGCCCCGTTGGGTATCGTGAAAACGTGCCCATGCTCCACATGTCTATATCCCTTTCCGGGTTCGTGGGTCCATCATGTTGTACTACTTTCCTTCCTGGATTTGGCAGGATGTCTCCGAGCGAAAATGCACGACCCCACACCTAGGCACGACCCATAACCCCAGCACACGAACCACAGCCCCAGCACGACCAACCCCAGCACGACCCACCAACCCACACGACCCCACACTAGAACGACCATACCCCAGCACGACCACACCCCAGCACGACCAGACCCCAGCACGACCCCACCCCAGCACGACCCCACCCCAGCACGACCATACCCCAGCACGACCACACCCCAGCACGACCCGACCCAAGCACGACCCTACCCCAGCAAGACCACACCCCAGCACGACCACACCCCAGCACGACCACCCACCCAGCAACTGTACCCTTAACACCCCCACCTGGCACGTCACCACCCCTTCCCCGCGACTACCACACGCTTCCCAGCCACTATCAACACCCCACAGCAACGGTCACCCTCCCCAGCACGCACTCACCGAACCCAGCACGCCCACAACCCCATCACGACCACACCCCCAGCACGACCCAACACCCCCAGCACGACCCCACCCCACAACGCCCCCCACCCGCACTACCCCCCACCCTATCAAAGACCCCACCACCAGCACGACCACACCCAGCACAGCCTCACACAGCACGACCACGCCCCAGCACGCACCCCCCACGACCACGCCCCAGCACGACCACGCGCCCCACACACCACCCCCCAGCACGACCACCCCCCCACGACCACACCCCAGCACGACCACCCCCCAGCACGACCACACCCCAGCCCGACCACTCCCCAGCACGACCACACCGCCTTGGTTGAGTGGTTGCCTGTCGTCGTGGAATGTTTCGTGGGGTGTCTCGTGGAATGTTTCGCGGGGTGTCTCCTGGAATGTTTCGTGAGGTGTCTCGCGGAATGTTTCGTGAGGTGTCTCGTGGGATGTTTCGTGAGGTGTCTCGTGGGATGTTTCGTGAGGTGTTGCCCCGTTGGGTATCGTGAAAACGTGCCCATGCTCCACATGTCTATATCCCTTTCCGGGTTCGTGGGTCCATCATGTTCCAGTGCGCAATGCCGTGGGTGCTCTTGATAGCCCTCGACGATTAAGGTCGCTCTCTCACGTGCTCTATGTTGTTGGCATATGTTGTATTTGGCTCAATGTGGATGCAAAGCTGCGGCAGGGTGTGCGCGGTGGAGGTGCTTCTATTAGCCCTGTGAGATCCAACTTTCTAGTAGGTGATCCTCGGGGCGAGTCTTACCGATGTTTATTTTCGGCATGCTCCGACTGGCGTTCTATATGATGTTTTCCGGGAAATTTCGGAAAATTGTCACTCCGCTCAAAACATCTGAACAAGACGCGCCCAAGACGGCCACCAGGGCTCCAAGACGGCCCAAGAGCGCTCCAAGACCGCCCTAGAGCGTTCCAAAATGCCTTAAGATGGCTTCTAGACGGTCCAAGAGAGCTCCAAGACGGCCCAGGAGGCCTTCAAAAGGCCTCCAAGACGCCTCAAGAGGCTTCGAAGAGGCCTCACAATGAGCGCCAAAGAGGCACAAACTTATGATTTTTGAATACTTTTGAAGGTTTTTGGGGTTCTCGCCTTTTCCGTTTCCCGACGCTCCAAGACGGCCCAAGAGGCCCGCAAGATCGCCCCAAGACGGCTCAAGAGGCCCCCAAGATCGCCTCAAGACGGCCCAAAAGGCCCCCAAGACGGCCCCAAGAAGGCACCAGAAGGCCCCAAGGCGGCCCCAACACGGCCCCAAGAGGCTTCGCGGCGGCCCAAGAGGCCGTCAATATGGCTCCTAGAGGGGGCCCAGACGAGGTACACGAACGGACTTTTCGGGTCCCCGGCCCCAAGTGCCCCCCGGAGGGTCCAGGAGGCCCCCGGGAGCCCCCCAAGACGCTCCAAGAGGCCCCCAAGAGGCCCCAAAAAGGCCCCCAAGATGCCCCCAAGACGGCCCCCAAAAACGGCCCCCAAGAGGCTTCAGAATTGCTTCTAAGAGGCCTACGAGAGACCGACCACGACATCCCAAGGCTCCATTACGAACGATGACGTGGGCAGCTTCGAACGCCAGAGCTCCCAGTACGAACGCTGGCGTCCAGAGCTTTGACGACAAACACTGCTATGAGCAAAAACGGCGCTTCCCGTTCTTGTGCGGTCAGGTTCTTTCCCTGATAAATATCGAGGTCGAAGGAGGCCGGCGGATTAAAATTTGAGGATGTCTTAGGCGAAACGCTTGTTTTTGAAATCCCGATCGATAAATGACAGGGTGCGGGACACCTCAGCACGACCACACCCCAGCACGACCACACCCCAGCACGACCACACCCCAGCACGACCACACCCCAGCACGACCCACCCAGCACGACCACCACACCAGCACGACCACACCCCAACACGACCACACCCCACCACGATCACACCCCACCACGACCACACCCCACACGACCCGATCGATGCAAAGGGGGCGGACCACCCCGCACGACCACACCCCAGCACGACCCCACCCCAGCACGACCCCACCCCAGCACGACCCCACCCCAGCACGACCCCCACACCCCAGCACGACCCCAACCCCCACAGCCCCAGCACGACCACACCCCAGCACGACCACACCCCAGCACGACCCCACCCCAGCACACCCCACCCCAGCACGACCATACCCCAGCACGACCACACCCCAGCACGACCCACCCCAGCACGACCCACCCCAGCAAGACCACACCCCAGCACGACCACACCCCAGCACGACCTCACCCCAGCACGACCACACCCCAGCACGACCACGCCCCAGCACGACCACGCCCCAGCACGACCACGCCCCAGCACGACCTCACCACAGCACGACCACACCCCAGCACGACCACGCCCCAGCACGACCACGCCCCAGCACGACCACGCCCCCGCACAACCACCCCCCAGCACGACCACCCCCCCAGCACGACCACACCCCAGCACGACCACCCCCCAGCACGACCACACCCCAGCACGACCACTCCCCAGCACGACCACACCGCCTTGGTTGAGTGGTTGCCTGTCGTCGTGGAATGTTTCGTGGGGTGTCTCGTGGAATGTTTCGCGGGGTGTCTCGTGGAATGTTTCGTGAGGTGTTTCGCGGAATGTTTCGTGAGGTGTCTCGTGGGATGTTTCGTGAGGTGTCTCGTGGGATGTTTCGTGAGGTGTTGCCCCGTTGGGTATCGTGAAAACGTGCCCATGCTCCACATGTCTATATCCCTTTCCGGGTTCGTGGGTCCATCATGTTTGGACTCAGCGTGCCGTTGCCTGTCTGGGGCTTGAGGGAGCAGGGAGGATGGAGGGTGGAGTCGCGCGCCTGAGAGGGAGGACCCCCTCTGCACTCTCGGTGCCCTCTTGAACCTTATCGGGGAATCCCGACAGGGCCTTCGAAGCTTCCTAAACATGGCCCCAGGAGGAATGCAGGGAGGCCCGGAGAGGGCCCCTTGGCCAGGTGTCGGCCCCCCTTGGCCTGACGCCTGGTCTCGGGGCCCACTGAGGGTTTTTTCCCGGAAAGGGCAAAGGCCCAGGGTTCTCTTTTAGTATGTAAACAATGTCCCCCCGTGCCCAACTTGAAGGAGGCCGGCGGATTCTTTCCTTGATAAATATCGAGGTCGAAGGAGGCCGGCGGATTAAAATTTGAGGATGTCTCAGGCGAAACGCTTGTTCTTGAAATCCCGATCGATAAATCACAGGGTGCGGGCCACTTTTTCGTGCGTTGAGGATGTCTCGAGCGAAACGCTTGCTCCGCAGCACGACCACACCCCAGCACGACCTCACCACAGCACGACCACACCCCAGCACGATCACGCCCCAGCACGACCACGCCCCAGCACGACCACTCACCAGCACGACCACCTCCCAGCACGACGACGACGACGACGACGACGACGACGACGACGACGACGACGACGACGACGACGACGACGACGACGACGACGACGACGACGACGACGACGACGACTACGAGGGGGATCCGCCCAGGGGGCGGCGACAGGCAACCACTCAACCGATGCAGCCACGGACTCCCTGTGTGTTTGATGAGTGGCGCCCGTACCGTTGCGTGCGTTACGCGTCTCCTCGTGGTTGTCCTGGTTGAGTGGTTGCCTGTCGTTGCTCGCGGTGCTAAATCACAGGGTGCGGACCACCCCAGCACGACCTCACCACAGCACGACCACACCCCAGCACGACCACGCCCCAGCACGACCACGCCCCAGCACGACCACCAGCCCCAGCACGACCACCCCCCCAGCACGACCACACCCCAGCAAGACCACACCCCAGCACGACCACACCCAGTCGCATCCCCCGTGGGGTGTCTCGTGGAATGTTTCGTGGGGTGTCTCGTGGAATGTTTCGTGGGGTGTCTCGTGGAATGTTTCGCGGGGTGTCTCGTGGAACGTTTCGCGAGGTGTCTCGTGGAATGTTTCGCGAGGTGTCTCGTGGGATGTTTCGCGGGGTGTCTCGTGGGATGTTTTGTGGGGTGTCGCCCAGTTGGGTATCGTGAAAACGTGACCATGCTGCGCATGTCTATATCCCTTTCCGGGTTCGTGGGTCCATCATGCTCGGGGCCCCTCAGAACGCTACCTGGGCCCTTCTCTGGGGCTCTGGAGCCCCCCCAAACATGGCCCCGAGAGGGTTCCAGGAAGGCCCGAGAGGGCCCCTTGACAAGGTTTCCGCCCCCCGTGGCATGACACCTGGTCTTGGGGCCTTCTGGGGGCTCTTTTGGGCCCTCTTAAAGCGCTACTCGGCCTTCTTCTGGGGCTCAGAAGCCCCCCGAAACATGGCCCCGAGACGGTTTCAGGAAGGCCCTAAGAGGGCTCCTTGGCCAGGTGTCGGCCCCCCTTGGCCTGGTCTTGGGGCCCTCTTAGTTTTTCTTTCGGCCCCCCTGAGAGCGCTCTCGCGGGGGTCCCCAGAGTGCCCCAGAAGGTTTTCAGGAGAGTCCCAAGAGTGCCCCCCAGAGGGCTGCCAGGAGGGCTCCACCTCTTGGAGCCCCTCTCGGACACCCCTCGCGGCCCTCCTGGAGCCCCTCCTGGACTAGCCGATTCACCCGCGCCGCGACCCACCTGCCACCCGCCCGCGGCCCACCCTCGACCCATCGGCGCCGCAAACCACTTGCGCCGCGACCCGCCCGCGCTGAGACACGCCCGCCGGGACGAGGACAACAACAAGCAAAATCCTCACCGCGGGTCCCCACCTCAGCCACGCAACCAGGGACATTGTCGGACCGTTCGGCCCTATCACTCTGACGAGGGGTCGAGGCCGTGATATCGAGGCCCAACGTATTTCACGAGAGATCCGTGCCATAGGAGCGCGGCCTTCTGCAACTTGCAAGGGGTTGTCGCGCTGGGGGCGCGGGCCCCGCACATGTTACGAAGGATCGTGGCGCTAGGATGGGCGATCTCCGATAACTCGCGAACGCTCGCGGGAGGCAATAATAATCCCGAGGCCCCGCGGGGGGGGGTGCGGCGGATGCCATCTGCAAGAGGTTCAAGGCGGATTACCAAGGTATCATCGATGGCTTCAACAAGGGCGACGCGCTCGATCAGCTGAAGGAGACGGTGACGTCCTGGACAGGAGGCCACGACGACATCGACGTGGTGCAGGGCTGCTTGGACCGCTGCAGAGGGCATGACGTCGACGAGGACCTCGCCTCTCACCTCATTGACTGCCGCAACTTTGTCTTCGTCGCTGCGAAGATGATCCCCCTGGCGATGGACCCCCAGCCAGCGTTCGACAAGCTGGCGTGCGCCGCGACGGACATCTGTGCGTTCAAGATGGTCCGGCAGGAAGACGCCAGGAACAAGAGGGACACCGATGCCATGTTGAAGGAGTTCTTGAGCGTTGGAAGGGCAGGTGCTGCCGTCGCAGAGTCGCGGGCCGCTTTGCGGGCGTCGACGGGGGCCGCCGACAAGGACAGGGTCCACAACTTGTCGGCGCTGAAGGAAAACATCAACGCCTACAAGTGCTGCAAAGTAACCGAGGCCTCGCCGTCGGAGATGCTGGTGGTCAAGGAGGCCATTGTCTCGCCCTCCCCCCCATGGGCGTGGCGCGGCAAACGCCGCGCCAAACCGTGGCCCATGGCAGGGCAGCCTCGAGCCGCTCGAGGCTGCCCTGCCATGGTTTGGTGCGGCGTTTGCCGCCCTTGCCTTTCCTGCGCCCCCGTTCCCGGACCTGCCTTGGCAGTGCAGAGCAGGGCGCAGCAGGGTGGAGGCAGAGTGCGATAGAACATTGTAGAGTAGAGCAGGCCACAGAGAATACCGCGAAAACTCTGAATGTCCTAGCCTATTGTCGGGAAGCGCTGGTAGAGATGTGGCCGATGACCTTGGATGTTTGCTGATGGCCCGCGGTTCCGTCGGCGCCCGCGGCCGGCGGTAAAAGTGCATTGGGCCTCTGGGTGGCCCGGGCCTTGGGTTCTCCCCAATATATGCGTGTATTTATTCCAGACGGCCTGGAAGGGCCCGAGGGGCCAGAGCCAGAGAATGCCGGCGAGATAGTGTGATGTTATGGGCCATCTGAGCGCTGAGTCCACCATGACATCGCGCCGCGCGGCGCAGTTTTAGGGATATGCCCGGCCTTGCAGGCTTTCGACGGCATGATCGAGGACTGCGGCCCGGTCATGGACGAAACGTACGAGGCCTTGAAGATCAAGTACGGGGACAAGTTGCAGTCGTCCGGGATGCGCCTGGAAAAGGTGAACGGCGGGTGCAAGGACCACGCTGGGGAGAGAACGTCCGAGCATGCCAATTGTCCGCCTCGCCCTTTGTGATGCTATCGCCAGGCATCCCGACGAGCGAGCGGGGTTCGGATCTCTGGTCCGCCCAGGTTTTCTTGTTTCCTTCAGGAGGAGGGCAAATGGTGGCTCGACGGCGTCGCGGCGGACGCTGGCATCGAGGACCTCGTGAAACGCGGGGATTCCACGGTCAAGTGCGGGTACATGGAAGCCATCAGGAAGAGAGGCGAGTCCCTGAGGGCGGAGCTCTCTGAGGCCATGACGCTCCACAAGTCCATGGGCAAGGAGTTCGCCGTGGACCAAAACGTGATGGCAGCCTGCCTCCGCGGGGCCGCGACCACTTTCGAGGCCAGGATGTTGCAGGCGCACAAGATGCAGGGCCTCACCAAGAAAAAACACATCAACACTCACAGGGACGAGTTTACGGAGATCCTAAAGCAGTTCGGCCAGAAACCAGAGTCATGGGCACACAAGACACTGTGGGCTGCCGCGCAGGAGAGTTGAGCGTCACGCCTGCCTATATCGTCACCGGCCTTGGCCATGCCCATCCCTGTCCCAATTCTGAGCTATGGATGGGCCGGCCAGGCCCGGCATACGTGTATATAGTTGTTGCCATCCTAACGTGCAGGGCCTGGCTGGCAAGTGCAGGCGGGGCGACCGGAGGCGGGGCGGCTGCAGGTTAAGCGAGACGGGAGGGCAGGTTGACAATGGCGCTGCGGCCTAGTCAGCGGGCGTTGCCCCCTCGCGTAAAGGCGCGAGCAGTTTTGAGGTTGGAGCTGGGTGGGGCAAGGATGAGGAAGCGGGGTGGTGGTGGCAGGAGGATGAGGAGGAATGGGAGGGAGGGGAGGGAGGGGAGGAGGAGGAGGAGGAGGAGGAGGAGGAGGACGGGGGAGGGGGAGGAGAAGGGAGGAGGAGGATGGAGCGGTGGGGGAGGGAAAGAGCGGGGAGGAGGAAACGGGATGATGAGGAAGGGGGAAAGGAAGA
>CAUYUJ010021030.1:56292-81292 GCA_963575745.1 Prorocentrum cordatum | reverse complement strand
TCGCTGAAGATTTCAAGAGGCGAAGATTTTTTGGAGATTCCGTTTGAGATTCCAACAAGCGAAGATTTCTTGGAGATTTTATTTTCGATTCAACATTGGTTGAAGATTCGCGGGAAGATTTTTTGGAGATCCCAGATCACCTTTTGGAGATTCTCAGGCGGACTCGTTTGCCAGAATTGACCCAGCCCAAAACTTGGACGATCTGGCCCTCTTCGCTTGGCGCGATGCAGCCTGGGCGAGTCGCCCCGACGGACATTCGCGCGGCGGGCGCATCGCGCCCATCGCGCCTGCGGCAGCCATGGGCGGCGAGCTTTCGGGGTTCGCCGTCCTGGACTGCGGCCCCCGGAAGCTGCTCCGCGTGGCTCGGGCAGCCGAGGTGCAGGAGGCAGGCGACGCAGGAGGGGAGCAGTGCATGGTGCGCTTGGTGCTCGCAGAGGTGATCCGCGACATGTCCCCGCTTCGGGGCCGGGCGACGGCGCTTCGGGGCGTGCCTGCGGTATTGGTCACGGACTGCAGGGCCTTCTTCGACGGCGTGGTACGGTCTCAGTCGGCCGGATTGGTTGGGACTCGAGGGGCGGCTGACGGCCGTCGAGGCACTGGCTCTTCGGAACGCCCTCGACGAGGGGCAGACGACAGCGCGCTGGGTACATTCACATGCGCACATCGCTGACGGGTTCATCGAGGCCAGTTGGCAGGCCTTCGGTGTGATCTGGGCCTCCCTCGAGAAGCAGCAGTGGCGTCTCATGTGCGACGAGCAGTTCATGAGTGCCCGGAGGCGGGCAGCCCTGGGCAAGGGCGTCTTCGACGCGACGAACCCCGGCGACACGGCCACAGTGCGGTGGGTGCTCGGGGAAAGGCGCCTGGCGCGCCAGGGGCAGTCTACGGATGGCCTGTTGGGGCATGCCCAGAGCGAGACGAACGCTTCTGCACCAGCCATCTCCGACTACCAGATCATGATCTAGATGTTGCAGCAGGAGGTCGACGAGGACGGTGTGTTCATCGAGCGGCTCTCTCTGAGCACAGCAGTCGGCTGTGCGGGCGACATTGCAGCTCTTTCCCCCTGTTTGAAAGTAACGCAGGAAGAGTGTGTATACAATTTTCCTGTTCTTATCTCCTGCCATGTCCACCAGCTTCGCCCGCCTCGACTCGAGGCGAGGGCGGGCGGGTTTCACAGACAGAATCCCGGCGGTGCCTGGGAGACCGCGCAGGGGCGCGCGGCCGATAGCGCGAGGACAAGAAGGTGTCCTCATCATCGAGTCAAGCGATATTCGCGAATATCGACTACGTCCCACGACGACGACGCCGCCGTAGACCTCATCAAGGAGTTCTACGATTCAGACCCTGGGCCTCCAAGCCCGCCGGGGCTCGGCCCCCCGGGGCCCCTAGACCGCCGGGGCCCGGCGACTTGGGCGACTTTGGCGGCCCCCCGGGCCCCCCCCCAGTGATCTCGACGGCGACGACGAAGGCCCGAGTGGGCTCAGTGGACTGCGTTAATGATGGCGACGAAGCTGGGGTGGCCCCCCGCGCTCCTTCGCATGGGCCGCCCGGATCAGCTGGCCAGGGCAGCCTCCGCCTCGGCGAAGTTGTTGCGGAAACTGCGTGCGGCGGCGGTGAAGAAGACCGCGTGCGACGGCAACGAAGACTGCCTGCGGCGAGCCCGATAACCGCTGGGTCGCGCTCCCAAGGCCGCTGCCCCAGGGCCCCCTGGGCCCGTCCTCCGCGGGGCTG
Source organism: Prorocentrum cordatum (assembly GCA_963575745.1). NCBI lineage: Eukaryota > Dinophyceae > Prorocentrales > Prorocentraceae > Prorocentrum > Prorocentrum cordatum. The sequence continues at coordinate 79,564 of CAUYUJ010021030.1, read as the reverse complement.
CCGGAGCCCCGGCGGCGCCTGGTCTAGCTCGCCGTGCCCTTCCAGGGCTGAAGCGTCAAAGCTTGAATCGTCTCCACTTCCCCCCGGGCGAGGACGGCGCGGCGGTGAGGCGCGGGATCGCGGGCCGTCGCAGCGACGGGGCCGTCGCCCCAAGCCGCCGCGCTGGCTGGGTTCACCGAGTGCCCTGTGCCCCTTCGCCGTGCTCCCCGCTGCAGGGCGCGCGCCCCTCCCCGACGGGGGGGTCCGGGCAGAGTCCCCGCGGGGGAGACAGGGGCCCCCAGGGGCAGTCGGCCGCCCCCCGATCGGCGTGGCGCCCCCGCCCACTCCTTGCGGCGGACCTCGCCAGGCCGCCCGTGTCGGATTTTTGTGCCAGCATCGCTGCTCTTCTGGAGCGCGCCGTGCGCCTGGTGCAGACGTCGCGTCGCAACTGGGAACGGGCGGGGCCTCTCCCTCGCGTGGTTTCAACGAGCTCAGTCCGCGCGGGGCGCCATCCAGTCGATTCTTCTCCTGCGTCCAGTGACGACGCTTGGCCGCGCGTTCCACGGATCGCGCCGCCGGTCGCGGCGGGGGTCGCCCCTCCGCGACGGCCTTCCTGCGTGGGGCCAGGAGGCGCGCGTGCCAAGACGCGGTGCGCCTGGGCCTTCTCCGTTTCGGGCGCGCATAATTCTTGGAAGTGTCGTTCCCAAATTGCTTTGCCCGGCTTCATTTTTCAGTCGCAGTCTCCCCGACGGCGTTGGGGCGGAGTTTTTCGCGACCTCCGTTTTTTACATGCTGCCCCTCCCGCCGAAGGGGCGGGCGCAGCGGGCGTGGTTGCGCTGTCCGAAGGTTTTGTTTTTTGTTTTTTGTTTCCTCTCTCTCTCTCTATCTCTTTCCCCCTTCTTTCATTATCTATATATTACCTTTGCCTTCTCTCCTTCGCTATCCCCTCCTTTCTATCTGTATGTGTTATCGTTCTCTTTTCTCTCTCAATGTGTATATGTATCTCCTTGTCCCTCCCAGTCTCTCTCTCTCTCTCTTTATTTGCGTTTCTTTTTTGTTTATTTCTATCTCTTTCTCTCTCTATATATCTTATTTTTTTCCTCTCTCTCTCTCTTTCTCTTTCTCCTTATTTATTTCTTCCTCTTCGTATCATCGGTTCATTGTTGGTGGATGCATACTGTTTTATTTCTGGTGTGCAATATCTTCTCCATTTTGCTTATATGTGCGCACGCCAATGTATGTAGCTGGTTGTTTTGTTGGTTTTCGTGTTCATGTTTGTTTTTGTTGTTGCTGTTGTTTTTTTGTTTCTCTCTCTCTCTCTCTCTTTCTCTTTCTCTCTCTATGTTTTGTCCTTGTGTTTTTTTGGGTCTTTCTCTCTCTCTCTCTCTTTTTCTCTTTCTCGATGTTCTGTTTCCGTTCGCCATTTTTTCTTCTGATTTGTCTGCGTTTTCTTGACGTTCTTTAAATATATACATACATATATACATATCTACATATTTGTTTATATATATACACATATTCATGTCAGCTTGCATGCCTGTCTGCCTGTCTGTTTGTCTTTCTTTCTGCACGCCTGTCTGCCTGCCTGCCTGCTTGTCTGTTTCGTGCCAAGTCGGCGCTGAAGCAAGCGCCAAGTTTCTCGAATGGAGCGCTGGGCTTGATTTGTTGTTTTGCATTGCGCCTTACATCTCCAGAGTCTTCCATCATCCACTCAACGCGTCGCTGACCCTATCAGAAGCAGGTTCACCTTGCAGTGCCCTTGATTCTGAATGTTGAAAGGAGGACCCCCTCACTTACGTATACTTGGGCGTGAGACAGGCCCGGCAAGTCGGATCACCCATGCCCTACAGTCAAGCGTTCATGGCAGGCTGACATATTTTTACAACATTGCCTCCTGCATTCCTGTCTTTTAAAAGTCGGCCGTGCTGTTTCTGTCAGGACGCTGGTTGTGTACATCTATCCTGATACCCGACGGCAGTGTGAAACACATCACACCGCCGTGGAGATGGCCGTGACCGGAACCCTCGACCCCGTTTCTCTCTCTCTCTCTCTCTCGCTCTCTGCGGCCCCTCCTGGGCCAGACACGATGCGTGAGGGTCCAGGGGCTCGAAGCGGGGCGAACTGGCCCGTCGTCGGGGGGGCAGAGGGAGGAGGACTGGCTATGGGTAGGGGTGCGGACTGTCGGGCCCTGGGGGAGGCCCCCCCGCTCGAGCAGGGACCCCCATCCGACAGCACACACCCGTGGCCCCCACTCGCGCCCCCTGCATGGGCATGGGCGTGTGTCCTTCGCTCGCCGATCGTGGTGACCCCGCGGCGCGCGGCCCTTGCGGCCGGCGCCCCGTCCCGCGGGCCACGGGCGAGGCGGCCGCTGGGCCTCGGGGTGCGCGGTGCCCCGCCCGCCGAGGCCGGAGCTCGAGGACGAGGCGCCCGCCCGGGAGGGGGAGCTGGAGGAGGACGCCGCCGACGCGGACAGGCGGGCCGAGCGCCTCGCGCAGGACCTGCGCGGCGTGCTCTGCCGGAGAAGGGGGAGGAGAGGGTTTGGGGCTCAGACGGCGCCAGGCACGAGATTCCTTCAGATCCCTCTTGGCGTGGGCGCGCGCGCGCGCACCCAACATGCCAATCATCGGGCTGTGCTGAGGATGTACAAGGCATGGCGATCGTTGTGTAGCCATCACGCGACACCGAGGAGTGAGGAGATGCCATGGCAGTCTCTCAGATGCACTTCAAAGCTTCCGCATTCCCGAACAAAGTGCTCCTGCTGTCTTAATTGGTATGGCCCGTCGGGCGGACTGCCTTGGTGGTCAGATCGCTCCAAGAGCAGGGGCGCAGATTCAGATGCCAAAGCAGAGAGGGGTTCGGTGAGTCCGTTAGTTGCCAAGATAGACGTTGCGACACCACAAGCTGCGAAGTCAACAAAGTCAAGCGGATATCGCCACGGTAGCGTGCCAGAAGAAATTTCTTGGCTTCACATCCGAACGAGATCAAATTATTGTGTTCGAAACACTGGGCTTCTCAACGAGGCTGCGCAGGTGGCGAACAGAGATCCGTGCGAGAACGATTTGGCGGCTATTTGTACTTTGGAACATCTGCGGACGGAATCGGCGGGCACGGAAACTCGGTTGTCATATGCCAAGATTCGGTCCGAGAGGGAGCATCTAGCCTTTCGGATATTCCCACGAGAGGAGACGAATTGAAGGAGACCAAGGCCACACGTGACGGAGCCCGAGGGAGGGGTTCAGGCTGTCTCGCGGGGCCGCAAGCAGCGGCGGCGTCAGCACCGGCAGCGTCCTCCAACAAGCGCGCATGCCAGTATCGAGAAGCTCCCAGCAGCACTGACGCAGCAGCATAACGTTTTCGTCGCGCAGGTGCTGCATGTGAGTAGTACACCTTAGGCGATGCTTAAGAATACCCCAGTTTTCGGCCAGAGTCTCGATTATTCTTAATTTTTCAATGTAAATCCCAAGATTTGAATAGACATTCTGGGCTTTGATTCAAGTTCTGAGACTCTGAATTTCTTAACCCATGATTTCTTAAGCATTTCGCAGGGTGTACCATGATGGAGGAGATGGAAACCATAGTAGTAGCACCGTGGTCGATGAGGGCGACACAGCGGCCGACATCGCCCATCGCGTTCCCGAGCGGCCCTCACTTATCAACGGCGCCGATCCATCAATGGCCGAGCGGACCGTTGAATGATCTTTGGCAGCAGCTGAGGTGTCGTCCCCTGTCGTCGGCGAGTCTAGACGGCATGTTCTCGGACACAGCGTCAGCGGACTCAGATGCAGCGGAGTACTGGCGCCAGTTGAGGATGGCGAGATACGCGCCAGACGAGAGCAGCCACCCGCAGCGCAGCATGTACCCTTCGCTCCCGCCCACGACGACAGTGTCCTGGCAGCCGCCGTCGACGCCCTTGTTTGATCCGTTCTTGTGCCCGACCCAACCGTGCGATCACAATTTGCGGAGCAGCGCCGCAGTCGCCAGCGCCGCAGTCGTCAGCGGCCCAAGCAGCGGCGTTGTTGGCGACAGCGATGGGGGAGGTTCCTGGGCAGGGGATGGGTGGAGACGCAGCGGGGGCGGACCAGGCGGCTGGAGTGGGGGGGCCCAGCCTCCGAGACGCCTCAGCCGCCAAAGGCGCCGTTGACGCACGCCAGCATCCGCCCCCCCTGGGCAGCCTTCGCCGCCTGCGCCGCCTGCGCCGATGCCGGAGCCAGTGCAGCAGACAGTCCAGGAGAGTGTCGCGGAAAAGATGGTGCAGACAAATGATGGTGTGGCCAGGCCTATTTCCAATCTATGTTTCCCAAGAAGGCGTCAGACCCGAGAGATGCAATCAAACCCAGTTGCGGATTGGAGAAGGGGGCCGAACTTCACAAAGGCAACGCCGGCCAAGGCACCAGCTCAAAAGCCAAAGGAGTTCAGGAGCTGGAGGATTGAGAAACTATTGCAGAGGGAGGCGGGTTCATCCCAGTTGCCAAGGTCGAGCACATGACACCTGCGGAGCTCATGGGAACAGAAATGGCGGAGACAGTCGGCGGGCTGCAGAGTCTATCGCGAGCAGCGGGACAGAGACGCCACTGTCGTGGCCAAGACCGCCAGTCATCGTCGAGGTGCCATGGTCGCCGATTCTCGCGACGCAGGGAGAGATCCAGAGGTGGACGGAGGCGATCGAGATGGAAGTCGCCGCTGCGTCGGCGGCGCCCGGCGGCCTGGCAGGGTCGAGCGTGTCAGCTCCAGTCGATCCCCTCTCTCTTTTCCTCCTGCTCGCCATTCCCTGACCGCCGGGCAGGGCTGGACATGAATATTGCCCCAGCTGGTTTTTGAACTTGAAGCTCCAGCCTTGCGTCCGCCCGCAGGGGGGGCTCAGACGGCGCTGCGGGGCACGATGTGTCCTCCTGCCGAGTCGATCTGATCCCCTCCCCCGCCGCCCCGCCCGCCTCCCCCCTTCCTCCTTCTCTGCTCCCCCTTTCCCTCCCCCCCCTCGTCCTCTTCCCCTCTCCCCCCCTTCCCTCCACTTACCCGCAGTTGTCTGAGGCAGGCCGCTGGAGCGAGCGCTCGGGGCGCCAGTCCTTCTCGCCCCCGCCTCCCCAGGAGAAGCTGGAGAGGGAGCGGCAGAAGCAGAGCCAGCCCGTGAAGCGCGGGCTTCCCCGCCCGACTGCGCGGCGCCCAGCGGAGACAGTGACGTGGCCCAGGCCGCTGCCGCTCCGCGGCTGCGACGCCGCTGGAGCCCTCCGACGGCGTCGGCGGCGATGGCGACGGCGCAGAAGGCGGAGTGCTCCAGCCTGCGGCGGAGGTCCGCGCGCATCTCTTGGATCCGCGCTGGGTCGGAGCGTTCCAGTCGGCGCGCGCGCGGATGACGTAAACAGAAACTTTCGGAGGTCCGCGCGGATTTCTTGGATCGGCGCTGGGACCTCCTGGCGGCGCCTCCAGCGCCGAATTCGCGCGGACCTCCAACAGGTTACGCCTGTGGCATTGTTTGTTCGGAGTGCTCCAGTCGGCGGCGGAGGGCTGGTCCAGGAAGCTGGACGGGCGGCCAGACGCGGTCGGCCTGGGGGAGAGCTGGACCCGCGTGTGGCCGAACGCTTTTCCAGCGCTCGCCCCTCGTGTGGCGAGGCACGCCAGCCCACCACGCCTTCACATCCAGCGCGTGGCCTCCCCATGTCGCACATGCTTAGCGTGTGTGTCGGTCCTGGCAGAGAAGGGAGGCTCAGAGTGAGGCCAGGAACCTTTCAGGCATACAGAAGGGCTCGAAGAAAACTGGCGCTGAGTTACTGGCATCCGCGGTGATGGTTCTATCTCAGAATCCTTTGCCGAACAATGCTGGTTCTCGTGATTATTTTGTATTGTGGTACCCGAGTCGGTTATGAACAAACGACCCAGCGATGCGGATTCGGAGGGGCCGACGTTACAATTGGGAGCCGTTGCCCTTCCGATCCAGAATCGGGGATTCGAGGGCGATGCCGAGGAAGGTCGACGAGGGACGACGACGATGCACTAAGATTGCCTGGTCCTTCTTCTGCCACTCCTCCTCCTTCCCGCCTCAGTCATCCATGTTCTGCCGTTTTGGGCCTGCGACACTCGCCATGCCGCCCCACTCCCGTCCCTCAACCTCATCTTCCCCCCCCTCCTCCGCCCATCTCCCCGTCATCGCCTGCTCTCCCTCTCCTCTCCTCTTCCCTCCGCTCCGCTCCCCTCCTTTCCCCATAGCCCCTTCCTTCCTTGACCGTCGAAACTCGAGGGCGATGCCGTCGAGATCATCGAACAGATCCAATCGTAGGCAAGGGCTGAGGTCGTCAACACTGGGGTGGCTCCTGTGTCGAGAGGTCGCCTTCCGCCGCGCAAGGTCGAAGGTCGTACTTCTGGCTGGCGTGGCTTATTTCGACTCGTCCGACTCGACTCGACTCGATTTCGATCGATTCCAATTCCGACTCGATCCTCGGGATCCGATTTGGATTTTCGGTTTAGCAACGGAGGCCTCATTGGCTTGCCGCTTTCCGCCGATTCGACTTCTCCCGACTTCGGTGCCGATTTCCGCCGATCCGATTCATTCCGAGCGCCTGTCCTGCGTTTTTCGCACACGTTTCCGTCGACGCGCGAGCGGACGAACGTGTCGGTGCAACCTTGGCCCCGCGCAGATTTCGCCTGAAAGTGGCGATCCCGCCCCGTCGCGGCGCCCATTTGTCGCTCGCCAATTTTGTGGGGGCCTGCGCGAGTGGGCGACTTGCTGCCCTCGCTGGAGCTCCGTGCGCATTCGGGTTGGAAGTGGCGTTGCAGCGTGGGCGCGGCGCATAGTGCGTTCGCCGAAGCACATAGAAACGACAGCGGCAGCGCCGGCAGGGCCTCGCGAGAGCGGGCGAAATGACGACCTCGCCCAGACGCCGCGCAGACTGCGAGTGAAAATGGCAAGGCTGTGTCAGCGCGGCGCATGCTTTGTCTTCGCCGCGCCCATCTGAAGTTTGCCAGGCCCGGCTTTGCGCGGCCCGCGTAGTTTTCTCCTCGCCAAGTCGTCGGTAGCGGGGCCGTGCGCGAGCTCCTTCTGTGTGCGAGGCTGGAGCGCGTTCGAATCCCAACATGAAATTGTGTCGCACGTGATTTGTATGTGTTAGGAGGGAGGCCCCGGCGGCCAGAGGAGAGGGTAGGGTCGAGACCAGGGGCGAGTGGAGGGCAGCGGGGGAAACCAACGGCAGCCAAGGGGAGTGGGGAGTCGTGAGGGAAAATGAGTATCAATAACCCGCTGCTGTTGTTAACCCGTAACCGTGTTACTCCATTGTCTTTGTCCGAAGGTTTGGTGTGTCCTCTACAGTAACATGCTGCTGGGTCCCCCAAGGCTGCGTGTTATTGATATTGGTCTTGCTCCCCAAGGGAGAGCCCCCCTCCCCACCCCACTTTTCGGGCGCGGATCCGCCGAGGTGCCGCAGGCGATGATCTTCAGGCGGGCGCCCCTCCTCGCGCGCCCTCGCGGCGGCGGCGACTTCGCGCGACGTCCTCGCCGCCCGCGACGTCCGCGTCGTGCCCCCTTGCCACCCCCTCCCCCTTCGCCTCGCCCCTCTCTCTTCTCGCCCGCGTTGCGATGTCGCGCGCCGCCCTCGCCGCCCTCTTCCCTCTTCTCCAGCCGTGCCCTCCCGCCTCTCCCTGCTCCATCTCCTCTTTTCTCTGTTTGCTTCCCTCCGTCCAGGGAGCGCGGGGTCAGATATGTGGACGCAGGGAACGAGGGGACGTGGATCGCGGAACAAGGACGGGGATGTGGGCAGAAGCAGTGCGCTGGTCGCGGCGTTTTTTGTTGCAGGGCGGAGCGGGGAAGGGGGAACAGGGCACATGCTCGACGTCTCCCGACACGCACACCCTCGTGCCACTCCACCCCAGTCCGCCCCCCACCCTCCCGCGCTCGCCGAAAGCACCCCCACGCGATCCACCGACCCCATGCCCTGCGCAGCCCTCTGCTGCTCCCAGTGCGGTCCCGCCCTCCGCTCATCGAGCAATCTGGGGCAGGGATGCCCGCGGCGCGCAAGAAGGGGCAGGGTCGCCGGGCGGCAGAAAAGCTCCCCGCCTCACGGAAGACGTGGGGCGCACCGCCCAGCTGAGCATGGGGAGCGACGCGCCCAGCTGCCTCTGAGGCTGGCCAGAGCAGCGTCCTGGGTGGGGGTCACGGTCTACGCCCAGCGTGGCCTTCCTTGGGGGAGGCAGGCAGGGGCAGGCGCGGCCTCCGCGCCTTCCCCTCCCCTCTCCCGGCCCGCCGTCCTGCTCGCTTCCGCGTCTGCTAGCCTCCGCGCCTCTCTTCCGCGGCCTCCTCCCGGTTCCTGGTTCCTGGTGGCTGCACGCTTGGGTGGACGTAGCCAACCCAGCCCTGCTCCGCAGGGCTGGTGTGTAAAGTGGCGTCACTCGCCGAAAGGCGGGGCTACCCCAGGAGGAGGGAGAACGAGGAAGGGGACGACACGGAAGAACACCAGCCGAGGAGGAGGAGGAGGGCGTACACGATCAGCGCCTGCTGGGCGGTGTACCGACTTGGACAGCCTAGGTTCTTCTGTGGCGGCATACTTGGGGGTGGGTGGGCGCTGGAGGGGTCATCGGGGAGCTGGGGCTCGTAGCGTATGTAGGCTGCGGCTGCAATGTCTGCTGCTCCTCCGCCTCCATTGTGGTATCCCCCTCCCTATCTGCCCACCCAATGAACAATGACCCTCACTGAGGGTAAGCTCCACAGCCCATGATACGATGCTCAACTGCAACGCTAATCAGCAGGTGCGCTAAGTAGGGGGAAACAAACAACGCCACAAACTTAGACTTTTGTCGCAGCGCGCAGATTTCTTGGATCCGTGCTGGACCCCTCTCTCCGGCGCGCGGAGCGCGCACTGGGCGGCGGGGACCCAGCGCGGATCCAAGAGATCCGCGCGGAGCGCCACAAGTTTCTGTTTATGGCGTTTTTTCTTTTTCGACTAAGTGCGATCTGGCTGCGGACATACTTGGCATAGAGAATCAAGCCGGCAATTCTTGGCTGCTACCCATGTTTTGCGCGGTTCACCCCAAGACTCCACGGCCACAGGACCTCTTTGCTTTTCGATACTTCTTCTCGGATTTAGCACGATCTCCATCTGACCACTAACGGCATGCCTGAAACTTCGCTCTGGCGGTCAACACGCTCGCAGCGGTCGACTCGCACAACGTCTTCTGCCACAAACAATAAGATCACCGCCACCACCTCCCGTAAGCCTTCACCGAGGGACATCCCGGAGGGGCCAATGTTACATGCCCCTTGCCTTTACCGAGGGCATTCTTCTTAAATGGTCCCTCACCGAGGGTAAAACTGAACACAGAAAACGCGATGGCTGCCGGAAAGTATCTGTTGCTTAAATGTGAAAGCGTGGCATTCATGAGGTGCACTGGTGGCACGTTTGCTTGCGGACCTGCTCTGAGCTGCTGCCGCACGCACGTCAGAGACGCACTCCAACCTCTCGTCCAAAATCCTAACCCGCACTCCGTCGACCGGCCCATCCAGAAACGACGCCCAGGCGAGTTGCCCTGATCGGGCATTCGGGGGAGCACGCCGTGGAAGAAAGGCTGGGATGCCGTCGTACCCCAAGAAGGGGAGGATGGAGGAGGGGAATGCAGATAGGCCGGTAGGTCGGCAGGTGTCCTCCCGCAGTGCACTGCATGTTGGGCCCGCGGGCCTGGCTCACCTGGCAGAGGGTCGCAGGGCGGCCAATGGGGGCGACTGCGTCGCCTCGGTGACGTCCACCCAGGGGAAGGGCAGGCTCGCTCGTGCGGGGAGGGAAGGCACCCCCTGGCTTCCCCCGCCCGTCCCCGCGCTCCTTCCCTCCGCGCCTCCGCTCCGGCCGGAGCGCCGCCCGCCAGTCCCTCGTTCCTGGCCGGGGGCTCCCAGAGCAGCTCCTCCACGGCGAGCACGGGCGGCATGCTCCAGCAGGCGGAGGATCTGCTGCACGAGGAGCCCCCGTGCAGGGACGCGAGGGGGGATGCCGAGGGGGAGGGCGCGGAGGGGGAGGAGAGGAGGACCGGGGGAGAGGGCAGGAGGGGGAGGATGAGAAACCAGACCCCCCTCCCCGCGCCGCTCAAAAACCACGACGGAAGTCTCTTGCTGTTTTTTCGGCTTCTGGGGACCTCTACTGGGCTCCCAGAGCGTCGAATTGCCCAGGGAAGGATCCAATCCAACCCATTTGCAACAAGTAGCAGGCACCAGTGATCCCATTCGATGCAAATCATTGTACGGTAGGAAACGCGAGCTGGTGTGGGCTTATAGAACCCGAAGGGTAGGCCTACCCTATGCCTACCCCCAGGACTACCCCCCAGGACTACCCCCTAGGCCTACCCCTAGGCCTACCCCGTAGGCCTACCGTAGGCCTACCCTCGGCATGCCCCAAAGCCTTCCTCCTAGGCTTACCATAGGCCTACCCCTAGGCCTACACCCTAGGCCTGCCCGAGGCCTACCCCTAGGCCTACCCCTAGGCCTACCCCCTGGGCCTACCCTAGGCCTACCCCTAGGCCTTCCCCCTAGGCCTACCCTAGGCCTACCCCCTAGGCCTACCCCCTAGGCCTACCCTAGGCATAGCCCTAGGCCTACCCCCTAGGCCTACCCTAGGCCTACCCCGAGGCCTTCCCCTAGGTCTACCCTAGGCCTACGCCTAGACCTAACCCCTTGGCCTACCCTAGGCCTACGCTTAGGCCTACCCCCTAGGGCTACCCTAGGCCTACCCATAGGCCTTCCCCCAATACTAACCTAGGTCTACTCCTAGGCCGTCAGGCACACCCTTGGCTTAACCCCTAGGCCGCCCGCCCGACCCGATCCACCCGGGAGGGTGCGACCCGACCCGACCCGCTCGGTAGGGTCCGCCCGACCCGACCCGACCCGCCCGTTAAGGTCCGCCCGACCCGGCCCGTCCCGTCCCGATCCGACTCGTTAGAGTTCTCGCGTGCCCACTCGCACATGAATCATACTTTAATGTCCCGCTCGCCCGACCCGACCCGCACGGTTGGGGTCCGACCCGACCCGACCCGACCCGCCCGTTAGGGTCCGCCCGTCCCGTCCCGACCCGACCCGTGAGGGCTCTCGCGTGTCCACTCGTTGATGCATCATATTTTAATGGCCCGCCCGCCCGCACCGACCCGCCCGTTAGGGTCCGCCCGACCCGGCAATACCCGCCTGTTAGGGTTCTCGCGTGTCCATCCCGATCGACCCGGCTCGTTCGTTAGGGTCCCGGCGGCTGGACCCGACCCGCCCGTTAGGGTCTGCCCGTCCCGTCCCGACACGACCTGCGAGGGTTTTCGTGTGTCCACTCGATGACGCATCATACTTTAATGTCCCGCCCGCTCGCCCCGACCCGCCCGTTAGGGTTCGACCCTTCCCGACCCGATCCGCCCGTTCGGGTCCGCCCGATCCGACCCGACCCGCCCGTTAGGGTCCGCCCGACCTGACCCGTCCCGTCCCGTCCCGACCCATTAGAGCTCTCGCGTGTCCACTCGCACATGCATCATAATTTGATGTCTTGCCCGCCCGACCCGACCCGCCCGTTAGGGTCCGACCCGACCCAATTCGACCCGTCCGTTAGGGTCTGCCCAACCCGACCCGTCCCGTCCCGACCCCACCCGTGAGGGCTCTCGCGTGTCCACTCGCACATGCATCATACTTGAATGTCCCGCCCGCCCGACCCAACCCTCCCGTTAGGGTCGGACGCGTTCCGACCCGACCCGCCCGTTAGGGTCCGCTCGGCGGGTCCCGTCCCGTCTCGACCCGACTCGTGAGGGTTCTCACGTGTCCACTCGCACATGCGTTATATTTTCATGTCCCGCCGACCCGACCTGGCCCGCCCGTTAGGGTCCGACCCGTCCCGGCCCTTTTCGCTGCGTTCCTTCTCCTCGTCACCCTCACTTCTCATCCTTTTTCCTCCGTCCTCATCCTTCCCTTCTCGCCCCTATTTATGCTCTTCACTCCTCCTCCTCCGCACTGTTTCTCCTGACTTACTTTTTGTACTACTCCTCCCTACTCACTCCTCACTCTACCTCTTCCCCCGTTATCATTATCATTTTTTCTCGATCTCATCCTGTCCCTTCTCTCTCCTGCTCCTCGCTTATCCTCCTCGCTCCTCTGCCCTTCTTCTCCTCACTTCTCCTTTCACTCCTCCTCTTTATTCACTCCTCACTCTGCCTCTGCATTTTTCATCCTCCTCATCCTCAGTCCTCCTTGTTCCGTAGCCGTTTTGGCTCAAGTTCGAAGCGTGTGTCCCTGGCGCTTCGAACTTGGGCGCGGCCGAGGGGTGGCCCAAGCGTCCCATTCGAGGTTAGGCCTCGCTCTCTCCTGTCGTGCGCCAAAGCACGCTTCGTTCTGGCATTGTGCCACCTTTCAGCAGAGTCACTCCGCGTGCGATGGCCAACCAGGCGATGATGGAGCAGCTGCAGCAGCTGCTAGCCGCGCACAGTGAGGACCTGAAGACTACCATGAGAGACCATCGCCGACGATATTCAGACGTCGGTGGCGGGCTCCAGGGCCAGCTCACCGCTCAAGGCGCAGAGATCCAGGGGATAAAAGAGGTGCTCATCAAGCAGGACGAGCGCATCAGGGCCCTAGAGAACAGCAACACCACCGGCAGCGCGTGCTGATCCAGCCTCAGCAGTCTCGGATGTGGATCTTGCCGACAACGTGTCCTTGATTGCAGGGCTCGGCGAGTGGTCGGGCTTGATGCTGAGCAGGATATGGGGGACCCAACCATCAAGTTCGTGGGCACCTCCCCGCGTCCGCCCTCGGAAAGGACGAGGAGAGCTCATTTCGGCCAGATGAGATATGTCTTCCCGAGCGAGCTTGACGAGAGTAAGGTTACTCCTGAGTTCCACGGCGTGAGTCAGACGTACAAGCTGGTCTTCAAGTCGAAGGTGTACGCCCTGGACTCCCAGCAGAAGTGCAACGGCAACGGTATGAAGTAGGTTGGCTTTCGCGATCAGTCTCAGCATGACCTACGCATCCGAGGAGACCTTCCTCTGCATGGTCGTCAGGAAAAAGCCTGCCCTGTCTGCAGTGTACCATGCTATCTTGGAGGAGTTGGATAAGTCACCCAAACGGCAAACATCTTTCAAACTGGGCGTGAACGGAGACAAGGGGGTACTACAAGTGGTCACATACATTGGCGTGTTCGAACTCATCCTCGCGGTCCCAGCAGGCCGTGTCAAATTCAACTTAGAATCGGTGCACCCGTCGCTCGATTATTGGGGGGTCACGAACGAGCGCGCGGAGCATCGTGAACCTCTCTAGCCTGTGACAGGCTCCTCCAGGGCACGACAGTGCAGATGTAACGGAGTTTTCCTGTTCTCCCTCGCCCGTCGCAGGGCGTGGAGATCTCTTGCGCGCCAGCGTGAATGATAACTGCGGGTGCTCTTTGTGCTCCGCGGGCGCTGTCTCCTCTCCCTCTCCTCTGCGTCATTTTTCCACCTCCCTCCATTCAGTATTTTCAGTGTCTTCCCGAACGAGCGTTCAAGACAGTGGCCTGGAACTGGCGAGCCTTGGTGGGATCTCTGCGTGCAGACCCAGTTCGCGCGAAACGCACATTCAATAAGTTAACGCCGCCTATTGCAACTTCTTGACTTTGTATGCCTCCTGGGAACTCATGGGGCTCCTGGGGACCTGTTCAATCTTCAGCGCGAGTTCAAACATCATCGGGTTCTTGGGCCGTTCTGCCAGACTCCTAGTACTGGAGGGCTAATTTTTTTTTACCAGCCCCTTCCGGAGCGAGTTCGGCTCGCGCGAGGTGGGGCCCGTTGTCGCGGGGCAGGTGGCCATCGCAATTCCGGGGGGGGGCCCGAAGGCGTGGTTCAAATCGCCAACATTCACGTCGACCCTCAGCAAGGTCCGCACCCTGTTCCTCCGCCTCCGTCGTCTGGTCCTGGCCCCCGCTCTTGCCTCTGCTTTTCCTCGGGGACTTCAACTGTCATGAAGAGGGGGGTGTTGATTTTTTGCCGCCGCGGGGGCAGCGATGTTTCAACCTGCCAGGCGGGCGGTTGCGCCCCGCCAGGTTTGAGCCGAGGTCGCCGAGCTAGGGCAAGGGAAGTGCACTCGCAGGCGGATCGTCCGCCAACCTCTATCTGTCTCGCATGCGCGACTGGATCGTCTCTATGTCATCATGCCCTGCGCTGGCATCCTCGACCTGCACGCGTCGCGCATCCTTTCCCTTCTGACCGTGTGCCGGCGCGCGTCTCGATGGGGCCGTGGGGGCCAGAAGGCGATGTTTGCTTACCTGTCTGGGTTTTTGAAGCGCGCTGCGTTTGCCGAGCGTTTCGGGCGCCTCCTGCACGGGCAGGGTCCGAGCGACGCGGCGCCCACCAGGCTTGCGGGGGTGAAGCGCACCGCTGTCACGGCTGCCCAGACAATGAAGTCCGATATGTTTCCGGCCAAAGCGGTTTCGAGGACGCAGGAGATCTTACTGTTTACGGCTTGATCGAGGGCATTCTTCGTCGTTTAGGCATCTGGTGGCCTCTGCTGTTCGTGCGTATCCTGTGCTTGCCGCCTTCTATTGCGTCGAACAGATGAACTGGTCTGGCTGTAGGCAGTACCACACTCACCTGAGCGAGCTGATGACCAATGAGTTGAATGAGCAGGAGAGGGCATGGAGAGAAGAGACCAACGTGGGGAGTGCTCTCGGTAAGTCTAATTCTGAATTTCACATCCTGCGCGTTAGGCTTCTTGCGCGAGCTTGGAAGCGAGCGCGGCGCGCGATCGCTCTCTCGGGAACTATCGACCAGAATGGTCATTCGCATCGGGACCCAGATATCTGTGCTCGCGCGTTGGTTGAACACTGGGGGAAGGCTTCTGCCGCCGCCGCTGCCCCGGTGAAGCATTTTTGCATAATGTGGTGCCGCCGCCCGAAGATGACTTTCAATTTGCCAACTCTACTCATAAACGTTTTCCCTGGGCCCAAACATCTGATCAACTGCAAGACTGGCAGGCGCGGAAGAGGGGCCCCGCGCCTGGCCCAGGCGGGCTGAGCTGCAGTGCGTGGCGAGCTGCGGGGCCCGATGCGCAGGAAACGCTATGCGCGGTGTGCGAGCGCGCGCTCGCTGGCAACCCCGCCGGCGCAGACTTCAACGGCGCCTCGATCGCCCCCCCCCCCCCCCCCCGGGGGCGCCAGAATCGTCGCCCTCGCCAACGCAGATAACAAACTGCGATCAGTGCGATGATAGCTGCGCCCATTGCTCAGGCCCTGACAGATCGCGGCCACTGCTCGCAAAGGGTATTTGTAGGAGGGCGCCAGATTATGGATAGCGTGACAGCTGTTAGGTCGCGTTCGGACAGGCGCGTGCCTTTTCGACTTGCGCGCCGCCTTCCCTTCGGCCCACCACTGCGGGATCCTGAGGGTGCTGGGGGATTTTTCTTTTCCCCGAGTTCCTGGTTGCTGCTATTTCGGTTCTTTATCATGATATGGTTTGTTCGGTTTGTTTTCGTGGCCCCCCAGAATTTTTCACTTCGCCGCGGAGTGGGGGGTGAAACGATGTTGCCCATTATCTGGGGTTTGGTTTGTTTTGGCCCTGGATCCGCTACTTCGCCATCTAGAGCGAATGTATCTCCGCTTTCGCTGATCACTTGTGTTGAACCGCGGCTGCCATTTTTACCGATCTTGCGCCGGTGGTGCGTGCTATGTACCTGTCGTATCTCGGCTGGCCTCTTCCTCGATGTTGCCAAGTGTGTCGTCTTCTTGCGTGGCCCTGCCCTCTTGACTAGTGAGCGCCATGCAGCTCTTCAAAGCTGGGGGAATCTATGCAAGGGCGTTCAACATCCACCTCCATGGGAAGTACATGACGGTCTCATTCTGGGGCGCCAGGGACCAGGTCTCGCTTGGCGCGCAGTGGCGAGCGCTCTCATGAGGTGCGCTCAGCCTTCTGGAGCGGATGGCCGGGATGCCCTCCCTGTCACCTTTGGCAGTGCTCAAGGTTTCCGCCCCGTGAAACACGCGCTGAAGGTTGAGTGGGAAGTCCATCGGCTGTGCGCGCGTGCATCGCGGCATGCCGCCCCGTCTGCGTTATTCTTTAGGTTGCGGGAGGTGGGCCTGGATGTCCAGGCCGAGTCGGTGCGCATCCAAGCTTTGGCAGCCGGGCTGAGAGTTGCCCGCGAGTGAAATCTGCCGCACGAATACGTTCGCAGGTGTCAAGTCGATCTTGCCTCGGATGAAGCCGCGCGGCGGCACGGGGCCAGCCCCTTTTTTCCCCCGCCCCTTATTCGCCCAATTTATGGAATATTATCAGTCCTCTGCGTTCACTCCACGGCTTCCGCCTGAGTGCGTGCGCCGACATGCGCAGAGAAGACTTCCAGGCATGATCAGTCGCGGCGCGAATGTGTCTACTGTTTCGAGTATCAGGAGGCCGCCCCTTCGGAAATGGCAACCTTGCATCTGAAGCCGAGGTCGTCTGTGGCTGCAGGTCGCTGTTTCAGGTTTCCCGATGTGTACCCATTTATACATCGGCGTTACAAAAGTTTCATCATAAAGTAAAAGTCGATCATCTTGCCTAAGCAAAGACAAATCCCGCCCCGGTGGGATTTCTAGAACCGTGTGAATTTACGTCGGGATTTCAATCTGTCCCGTTTTAAATCTATACTGTTATAGTAAAGGATGAAATCCCACTTTTAGAAATCCCGGATCTTTGATCCGACCGCTCTTGACACAGTCCGCTAGGATTCTAGGGGGGAGGGGGGGGCCAACTCGGCGCGGCCAGGGCAGTGGTCAGCCGCTGCCCGCTTGCTCACGCGGAAGGAAGACACGAAACCCATGCCATGCCACCTTCAAGCTCTCATGAAACGTGACGAACTTTTGTAACGGCGTAGTATGTGCGTGAGCCTCCTGGAGGCCATCTGCAACGGTTGGGGTGCGATCAGACGTTGCCGACAGGGTCCTGGAGTCTGTGTCTTTAGGTGCCAGAATGTTGGAGGATACGATATTCTACCTTGTGTGTCATGCCCGTTATCTCGTCCCCGTCCTCGTCAGCTTCGTCCCACTCTTCCTCGTGATTGTGCTCTTGATCCTCTGAGCGCCTCCCCCCCATTTCTTTTTCCGTCGTTTCTGCCGATGCCCTGCCCTCGTATTCGCTCGCGCTCGGTTCCTGCCCGCTGCCTACCCCTAGGCCTCGGGTCGGACTTGTCCTCGGCTGCGCTCGGGCCTTGGGTCGGGCCTACCCATGGGCTACCCTCTGGCCTTGGGTGGGGCCTATGCTAGGCTACCCTCGGGCCTTGGGTGGGGCCTCTCCTAGACTGCCCTAGGGCCTTGGGTAGGGCCGCCCAGGGTAGGATACCTCCCTCGGGTTCAATATCCTCATGAGAGGTGCGTAGGAAGCCGTTGCGCTGAACGATCCATGAGACCAGCGTTAGGCAGGGCCGACGCATGAAAGTGGATGGGGGGACGGTGGAGCATTGATTAGTTTTGACGGCGAAGATAGGAACTCGCACAGGAGATCAAGGGCATATTGCATGGGCGACGGTGAGGACGAGGAGAACACAGAGGACGGCATGAAAGGGGTGGAGAAAGTGATGCGGTGCTATATTGAACGTTTTTTTTTTTTTTTTTTTTTTTTTTTTTTTTTTTTTTTTTTTTTTTTTTTTTTTTGTTTGTTTTTTTTCCTCTCCTAGTTTTCGTTATGGCGCACGCAGGAACGCACCTCGATGACCGCATCGCTCGCGCAGGGTACGCGCCACGCGTCACTCCCGTCTGGGTGTGAATGCTGGCTGCGCCGGGGTTCTGGCAGCTCTGCTTGCGCTTCCATCGCTGGGCATTGGCCATGCAGGAACCTCGTGAGGCCGAGCTTGCGTGCCAGTCTTTCGGCTTATTTCTGGACTTTTTCCGTTGTCGGGCCGCGTCTGAATCGTGAATTTCGCTCTCCGCTGGGCCGCCCAGGAGCTCGCGAGAGCGCCGGAAGTTGCATTGTGGGCAGCGCCCAGGGAGGGGGGTACGAGTGTGGATCCGCGTATGTTGCCGCCCCGCTGGATCTCCCACGGGGCTCGCGACAGGGCCGGCAATTCCTTTGTCGGCAGCGCCCAGGAAGGTAAGTAGTCGTCGAGATTTGCATGGGACCGTGCCCCGCTGGAGCTCCCAGGAGCCAGCGCGAATGCCGAGCGCTGTTGGCAGTGCGCGCGGGGGGGGGGGCTGTCTTGAGGGCGGGTTTTAGTTGAGTCAGTTGCATGTTTCCATATGGTGATGCTGATGTCGATGGCGATGATGGTGGCCGTCCTATTCTAGAGATGCAGCGAATATCATCTTCATCACCATCATCACCATCACCATCACCATCACCATCATCATCATCATAATCACCATCACCGTCGCCATCATCTTCCGTAGGACTTGACTCAAGCCAGGCAGCGTCGTCGTCCCCGCGCCCCTCGTCGAGCCGCCCGCCCCCTGCAGCCCTGCGGCCTCCTCGAGCCGCGCGGCCCCCTCGAGCCGCGCGGCCCCTTCGAGCCGCGTGTCTTCATCGAGCCGCGCGGCCCCCTCGAGCCCCGCGGCCCCCTCGAGCCGCGCGGCCCCCTCGAGCCCCGCGGCCCCCATCCAGCCCTGGTTGCAACAGCTCGGGCGCCGAAACCGGCGTTGTAGCGCCCGACGCCGACGGCGCCGACGGAGTTGCCGACGCCGTTGGAGTTGCCGAGGCCGACGGTTGCAACGGCGGCTCCAGCAGCGGTTCCAGCGGCAATTCCAGCAGCGGCTCCGCAGAGGACAGCGGCTCCAGCAGCGAGGCGCCCGTTGTTGAAACAGCGAAGGCGAGGGCTGAGGCCGCCCCGAGCAAAGCTGTCGAGAAGTTCGAGCCTGTGTCCTTGACCCCGGAGGAGCGCGTCAACAGCCGCGACTACCCAATGCGCGTCATGACTTCCGGCGCGTGCGAATTTAGGAAAATCGCGGTGTCTTGGAGCGCCGCTCTGTCTGCGACGAATCCAGTAACCCTGAAGCCTGAAACTTGGATAGGCTGCGCAGGTGGTCAAATTGCATTTTTTCCTTAGCTAGGCTCTGCCTAGAAGGGTTCTTGCTCTCTCGGCTTAAAGGGGCCGGGCGGTGGGGCTCGCCCCGGGCGGCCCCCCCGGCATCCGCCCCGCGGTTCCCCCAGTTGCGCCCCCTGGGTTCTCCCAGCTTAGCTTAATTTAGTTTAATTTAGCTTTAGCTTAGCTTAGCTTAGCTTAGCTTAGCTTAGCTTAGCTTAGCTTAGCTTAGCTTAGCTTGTTTCATTTTAGCGTAGCTTAGTTTAGCTTTGCCTAGCCTAGCCTAGCCTAGTTTAGCTTAGCTTAGCTTAGCTTAGCTTAGCTTAGCTTAGCTTAGCTGAGCTTAGTTTAGCTTATCTCACCTTAGCTTAGCTTAGCTGAGCTCAGCTTAGCTTAGCTTAGCTTAGCTTAGCTTCGCTTAGTTTGTTTAGCTTGGCTTAGCTTAGCTTAGCTTAACCAAGCCTAGCTGAACTTAACCCAGCTTAGCTTAGCTGAGCTTATCACAGCTTAGCTTACCTTAGCTTAGCGCAGCGCAGCTTAGCTTAGATGTAGATGTAGGTGTGTATGTATGTGTAGATGTAGATGTAGCTGTGAGTCTCGTCGTTGATGTTGATGTAGATGTAGATGCAGGTATATATGTACATGTAGCTGTCGGTGTAGATGTAGATGTTGCTTTTCCTAAATGCTCCAACTCCTAGGTCGGGTCGCACTGAGATAATTTGTTTTGCTCGGTATTCAAGGGCTCTCTTTGCAAATCCACCATGGGCCAGGGTGGCGGGAGTTCCCGACGTCGCGAAAATCTCGTGCGCCACGCGCAGAGCGAGGGGCACCAGGCAGCAGAAGCGGCGTGGCAAGAGCGGGTTCGAGCGGAAGGCGCGCGCCAGGGTCTCCCCGTCCAGGCGTTCCAAGCCGCAACAGCCGCAACAGCTGCGCACTCTCTCAGAACAGCTGCAACAGCTGCGCAGCAACCGCAACAGTTCCAAGCCGCAACGGCTGCCAACCCGCGCCCTGGTTGCCGCGCAGTGGTCGCCACCCGCGCACTCTTGGAGACGTCCAGTTCCTTCGGAAGTTTCGATGCGCGGTGGGGTGCGTTCCTCGGGGGCGACCGCGGAGCTTTGGAGTCTTCGCAACAGTGCTGCCAGGTATGGCTCAATACGAAAAACTCATAACCCAGAGACTTCTCAAAGAGGGCGTGGCTTTTCGGTTGGCGGACTGCAGTCGGCGTTCTGGTCGTCGTGGCAAAGTGCATTGATGCACCCCGCTCAGCGCAAGGCGTCGGCGTGCCGTCTATCGTGTTTCGACACGTCGCGCCCGCGTCCTGTTCGGTGGTGCAGCCGCTGGTGCCGCGTGGTTTGAATTGCCCTATGGTGATTTCAGTATCGGCTGTGATGGGCGCATGCACGGGTGGGGGCGCCTGTGCGCGGCGATCTGTGGCCATCAGGCGATTTCGGACATGGTCGGGCATATTTGGGGCTCCTTGCACGCGCGAGGTATGTTGTAGGGCCCTGTCTACTTCGAGAGCCATTCGCTGGCAGACGTCGTTATTTTCATTCGTTTAGTTTCCGAGCGGCGCAGCGCCGGGGGCCGCGGGGCTAGCGAGCGGCTGCGAGCGTTCCAAAACATGTGCGCCCTGATTGTGGCGTCCAACTGTTTGGGGGCTTGCTATTGTAACGATGGCAATGATGGTGCTATGCGCCCGCCTCCTGCTATTCGGACGACCGAATGTCAAAGCGATTGCGTCGCCGTCGACGCTGAGGCCGCGTGTGGCCTGCTCGAGACGGCGCAGGCTGGCGCCGGCCGCGCGGCCGCACTTGCGCTGAAAGACGACGAGGCCGCTTGCGGTTGCAGGGGGGGGGGGGGGGGGGGGGGTGGGGTGGGGGGGGGGGGGGGAGGGGGGGGGGGGGGGGGGGGGGGGGGGGGCATGGCTCTACGTGGATAGATCAGTTCTGCAGCTCTGCTACAATGGGTGCCATCAGCTTTGGTCGAACAAACTACGTTAACCACTGCAGCCTCGCATCTGCCCAGGGCATCAGCTGCGTGGAGTGCCCTGTCACTCTGGCCTACTCGTGGGAGCTGGATTGCGCGTCGGGCCGAACGTTGCCTGTTTCGGGGCAGAGGGCTTCGGCTTTTCAACGTGTTAGGTGCTGTTTGTCGGGTTGGGGGGGCGGGGGGGGGCGAGGGGGGGGTGGGGGCGAGGTCCCATCCAACTCCCCTTCACCCCCCCCCGTCCTCCTCGCCATCATTCTCCTCATCCTCTTCCGGGGCCTTCTGCGGGGGGCGTGAAAACATGATTGGAGAATGACGCGCGCCTCTTGGCAATCAGAGTGGCGCGCGCCTCCTCCACGCTCAGAGTGGCGCAAGCCTCCTGGCGATGATGATAGCGCAGATCACGAGATCCTTCCCCAATCAGAGTGGCGCAAGCCTCCCGGCAATCATTTTCTGGCGCCCTTGAAGATGCTGGCGCGTTTCCGCCCTGGCAGCACTTCCTGCCATGGCGCGAGCTCACGGACGACGACGCAGCCATGGGCGACGCTATCGTAACATTAGCTGCGAGGAACAAGTTTGAGCGCGTGGCCTCCTACAGGCAGCTGCGGGAAATATTGCATCAGCTTCGCCTGCTTCCAGGGCGCGCCCTAGACGAGTTCGACTCGCCTGGCGCTGCGAATGTGAGGCCGGCCGACCTGACCGAGTGTCGCAGTGTTGTTCCCGACGTGATGAGCGGCGCTGGTATGCATTGTAGACAGGGCGTCTGGAGAGTGGCTTGCGGATTTGCCCGCCGATTGTACGGTCGCTCCGCTTCTGGCGTTGATGCTTGACCGAGGCTCGATCGGGACTGCAGGGGCAGCGTTCGCAATGTTCCACCAGGGCAAGACGAGCCACCCCAGGTACGATAATATCCACAGGGTCATCAGAGACGTGAAGAACGCAGAGGAACCTTGTATGTATTCAAATTGTATGGTGTGCAAGATGTGGTCAGCCTACCTGTGCGGCGCGAACAGTAGGCCATTCAATAGCGGAGCCAATTTCACAATACATAAAAGCTTGCGGGACGTATTCCCACAAACGTCTGACATCGATTTTCCAGTGTCCAGGAAATACTTGCATTGCACTGCCGGCGATTGGAACATGCCATGTGGCAGCAGGGCGGAGATGCAAGCCAGATTCGCCGACGCACTGCAGATGGATTCATTCACTCACGCGACGAGCCAACCGAAGCATGCCGACTGGCTTGCATGGAACAAAGCCGCACATGAACAAATCCCTGAGTTCTGGGGCGCCAAGATGGTGCTGGAGCCACAACTCGACGACGTCGATCCCGACTTGCCTGGCGTCGATCCCGACTCGACGACAGGATAGAGGTGGCCTGCGTTTAGCTTGCAGGCTCATGGCGGTATCGATGCACGAAATCGTGAAAATAATGGCAGGGGCGTGGGCGCGCCGTTTCCGCAGTCATATACGCACGACCGCTGGCAATCGCTAGCGAGGTGGTTGCGGCAGGCCGTTCAGATTGACAAGTCGGCTTGCAATCAACTTGTTCGCCGTGCTGCAACCGCGACATTTGCAGATGCATAGGGCACGCGCGTGCGTGGCCGTGGACGCTGCGCGCCCTTTTTTTACAGGTTGCTGAGAATCCATGCTGGGACTGGCAAGCAGAGCAGATTGCCGCGATCAAGACGCCGAACCACGCGTTCACTTGCATGGTGAGCTTGGCCAATGGCGGGTGGCAGTTCCAGGACCACGCGTGGAACGCAGTTCGCGCTACTCTCTGCGACAGTGGCAATGTGAAGTTCATGGGCGTACACCCGGGGGGGGGCGACGTGGCCGCGAAGGCATCATCGCTGACGCTGCATATTGTCCAGAACAGAATGTGGACCAAGCCTGTCTCCTGATCGCCATGCAACTGTGGCGTCAACATCCGCGGGGGTCGCCGACGGAGCCTGCGCGTCCATGAATGCGGACCATCAAAATCTTTTGCTTCTGGAGGATGTTCGGCGCACTAATACAGCAGCGCAGGCGCTGTGGAACGACTTGGCCCCGGTTGCACATGAGAAGCCTGTCGGGGCGTTGTTTCTATTCTTCTGTCGCGACAGGTACGGCCGCCGGTCATTCGCCGGGGGGCATTTGCTGAGAGGCATGCTTCGGGCAATGGCGGACAGCGAAAGCTGCGGAGACGCCCGGGGCGCGCTGCGGCTGGGCGCTCGGGCGAAGTCAAACAAGAAGGCTTCAGTGCGACAGGCTTCGGCATGTAGTCAGCGCAAGGGGAGTTTTCGAGGCGCGCGGGGTGCCTCGCAAACCAGGCGTGGACAAGCGAGATTTCATCCGTGCGTTCAGGGTTCTGAATAGAACAATCTATGG
>CAUYUJ010021030.1:0-52500 GCA_963575745.1 Prorocentrum cordatum | reverse complement strand
CGGGTCGCCGTTCATCCCTGTAAGTGTTGGTGGGAGTTGCCATCACTGCATTCGCCCTTCATTCGCTCTTCCTCGCCCTTCTGCTTTCTGAAGTTCAAGCTTCAGGGCCAAACGCCTGGCCCGCCCTAACAGCACGTCTGGTGGTGGCACGCAGCTTTTTTTGTTAACAACTGAACCCGGCGCGACCCCAATCAGGGGAACGGTTCCTAAGCAGCATTGCTTGACATTATATAATCGCTTCGCTCATTCCGCCGGCCCATACAGTCTCATGTCTGCCGTTTGCCCGAGGGCCTGGTGTCAATGCGGCGCTTTGGGGGTTCTTTTGCCAGGCGTCTCGGGAACCTCTTGGAGGCAGTGTTGAAGCCTCTTGAGGCCCCGCAAGGGCCGTTTGGGGGTCGTTGGGGCTTCTTGTTGGGCTTCTTGGGTGGTTCTTGGGGCGTCTTGGGGGACTTATTGGCGAGATGTTGGTGGCTTCTGAGGTGCTCCTAGGGGCAGAATCCCCCTTTGGGCGCCTCTTGGGTGGTCTTGGTGCTCTCTTGTGCCGTCTTGGGGTTATCTTGGGCCGTCTTGGGCCGATTTAGCGGATTGTTGGGCTGTCTCGGGGCGATGTTGGGGGCTATTTGCGTAGCCTGAGGCGCTGTGAAACTCGAAACGCCGTTCATGCGGGAAGTTTGCATGTTCCTCTGGGAATGGGACGATTTTTGATTGTAATGGCCGTCTTGGAGGGCCTCTTGAGGCTCTCTTGGGGCTTCTTGGCGGCCTCCACGGCAATTTTGAGGTCATCCTGGGCGATTTGGAACGATTGTTCGGCGACTTGAGGCCGCTTGGATTGTTTCGGGGGCGTTTCGGTGCCGTTTTGGCGCGCTCCTGGAGCGTTCTGGGGGCATGAGCCGAACGTCGCGCTCTGGGCGGCGTGCGGAAGCCATTGTGTGAGAGGGCGCGGTGGTGAGAAGAACAGCTCACCCCACCCGGCTTTCCGGGCTTTCCGGCGTAAGGAGGGCTTCTTCGCGGCACTTGTGAACGCTCCTGGACAGTGCTTTTTGGGCAGGTTCTTGACGCTTGTTGCAAGTCTGTAGGGGCCCCGTTGGGAGTCTACCGAAAGGAGAGCACATTGTAGCATCGCTTGCACTTGCTTGCGTGCTCATTTGGGGGCATTTCCTGGGGCTCGCTTGGGGCCGCTTGGGGGACTCTTGGGGGCCTCCTGAGGGCCTCGTGGGGGCCTCTTGGGGCCTCTTAGGGGCCTCTTGGGGCCTCGTGGGGGCTTCTTAGGGCCGAGGGCTCGAAATGTTGTTTCGTGTTCCCTCTCTGGGGCCCCTTTGGGGGCGTTCTTGGGGCCCTTTTGGACCGTCTTGGAGGCTTCTTGGGCCGTCTTCGAGCCCTCTTGGGCCATCTTGGGGCCCTCTTGGGGGCCTCTTGGGCCCTCTTAGGGCGATCTTGGGGGCCTCTTGGGCCGTCTTGGGGCGTCGGGAAGCCGAAAAGGCGGAAGCTCCAAAATCTCTCAACAACCTAAGGAAAAGCAATGAATTTTGCCTCCTGGGGTCCTCTTGGGAGTGCTCTTGAAGGCCTCTTGGGGCGTCTGGGGGCTATCTTGGGCGTCTTGGAGCGATCTTGTGGCATGTCGGACCCCTCGTGTACCATCTTGGGGGCCTCTTGGGGGCCTCTTGGGGCTCTCGGGGACGTCTCGGAGCCCTGTTGGTGCGCTCATGGAGCGCTCTGGTGGAGTCGCCCGGGGATCAGCCGGGACCCGCCCGGGGTACTTTTTTCGTCCGGGGACCCCCAGGGGCCGCCCCGCGCGCGCGAATTAGAGAATTGTTAGCCAGTTACCGGAGATCTTAGCACGCCTCTGGCCCGTTGGGCCGGCGAACTCGACATGGTTTGGCATTGTTTTGCATGGTTTGCATTGCTTGGTGTTGCGTTGCTCCGTATGGCATCGCCTAGCACTGCTTGGTATTGCTTGGTGTTGAGGGCCATTTCTTGGCTTTGCATTGCCTTGCTGGGTATTGCTTTGCATCGCGTGGTATTGCTTGGCATTGCTTGGCGTTGCCTGGCTTTGCATGACATTGCTTGGCATTGCGTGGCGTTGCTTTCCGTTGCATTGCATTGCATTTCTTGGCATTGCGTGGCACTGCGACGCCGTCCCACAGTCGCTGCCAGGGACCACCCTTCAGCCCGGCCGCGCCCGCGCGCCTGCCGCAGTCTCGCCACGTGAGAGGGCTCCGCGCCCTGTTGCCTTCTCTGCGGCCGCCCCCCTTCCCTCCCCCCTCTTCCATGCGGACTAATTCGCGAGGCCGTGTCCAGGTCTCGTCCCGACGCGCGTGCGGATCGCCTCTGCCGCGCTGCGACGGAAAAAAGTATTGCGCCCCTTCAAAAACGAAGAGGAAACAGCATCATGGCACCCAGGGGTAACATGGGTAACCCAGGCAACCTGGGCAAGGCCAGTTGTCGCAGTAAAAAAGTTGAGCCCGCGGAGCCCTGGCAACCTTGGCTGGCGCAGGCCACCCACCCACCTGTGATTCGCAATTTCGCAAGGTTTTTGTTTTTTTTTGTTTACGCAAAGCCTACTTGAGGGAATGCTTGACTATAATTGTTTTATAAGGCAGAGGGGTGGAGGAGGCAAAAGAGGAGGAGGAGGAGGAAGAGGGAGGAAGGAGGAAGAGTGTCGGCGAAGAGGAAGGGGATGATAAGGAGGAGGAGAAATCTCAACTGTTGGTCGCAATCCGACGGAACACGGTTTGGTTTCGGCGTTTTGGGGGTGACTCTCAAACACGTGAGCATCTGGCTGGGCGCATCCGCTCGGGCACGTCCCCAGTGCTCGCCCGCCCGAGGGCCCGAGGACGGAGGCACCGTGATCTGTATGCTTCCCTCGCCCTCGCCCCTCCGCCCCGCCCTCGCCCTGCCCTGCCTTGTTCCTCCCCCCCGCAGGAGCTGCTCTCTGCTGAGTTATCGGAATTCGAGGCGTTGGCTGGTGGCGAGCAGATGGATAGCGCTTCGCTCCAGCCAGTCTTTGAGGACCGCCGCCTCCGGTCGGGTCTGGCCCGTCGGGGGAGCCAGGGGCGGAATTCCCACATTGTCTTCGCCTCCTCTTTCTTCTTGCCCCTCCCCTTCCTCGCCCCCCACGCCTCCAATTCCTCCTGCACCCGCGCCGGCCCATTGACGCAACGAGCGGGGGATGATGGAGAACGAGAATGGAGCGGCAGGGTTTATGGAGGAAGGAGGGAACCTCCTCGTTGCTCCCTCCTCCCAGGCCCTCGCCTCATGGATCCTGGAGAATATCGCTCTTTGCCGCTCTGGCTCTTCGTGATAGCTGTGGCTCTGGCTGCTGCAGTCCTAGAGCATCCAGCATGTCCGCTTTCCGCTTTTAGAATCTGGTGGCCTTCGGCCGATCCCACCACCGTGCCTGGGTCGTGGATTGGAGGCTTTATAGAAGCCTCTTGGGATCTCATGGGGGGCCTTTTCGTCGGCGACTTGGAAGGGTCTCTCGAGATACCTACGGGGACTTGGAGTATTTTGTTGGGCCTCGTGGTGGCCTCTTGGTGGCCTCCTGGAGGCTTCCTCGGGGCCCCTTGGGCGCCTCTTGGGGGCCTGCTGGCTGTCTCGGAGGACATCTTGAGGTGGGGGGCTCCAAATATCAGTTCGATTTCCATCTTTGTCGCCCTTCCATGGGCTCTTTTCGGGGCCCTCTTGGGGGGCCTCTTGGAGCCCTGGGGCGTCTTGGGGGCCGTCTTGAGGCATCTTGGACGTCTTGGAGCGCTCTTGGGACGTCCGGGGACCCTCTTGGACTGTCGTGAGGCGCTTCGGGACCTTCTTTGCCCGTCTTTCGGCCCTCTGGTCTCCAGAGAAGTCACGCGGGAAGTCCCAAGAGATCTGATGGAACACGCGGCACGCCCGAGGAATTCTGGCAATTTGGGATCCGGGCCGACTGATATTCAATTCTAAAGGACTGGACCCTGTATTGAAAGGACCTGAGGACATTTCAACTCGTGGCTCGTAGCACTTTGGCACTCGAAGGGGCCAGAGGACATTCCATTCGCAGCATGGTGGCGGACTTCTTCGCTAGTCCTGTTGAACTTCATGTCTAAAGAGTAGCTATTGTTGATCCCCCCCTCCAGCGCTGGATGCGTTGTTGGCCTCCGAATTTCCGCAACATCGGCGGCGCCCGCCAGAGTTTTCGTACGATTCATTCAAAATCGCGCTCTTACGTGGGATTGCTTCACAGTTTATTCAAGACTTGCGCTTTCGCGTGGTACTTCTTCGCAATTTCTTGTGACGCCGCTCCCTCGACACTCAGGAATCACGCTATCGCTGTGCACTTTTTCACGATGTACTTGGGAATCGCGCTATCGTTAGAGACTTCCTCCCGATTCATGCAGGACTGACGCTTCAGCGACCCGCCCGCTCGAACCTGCCGTCTGGGCCCGCCCGCCCGACATGCCCCGCCAGACCCGCCCGCCTTCTGCCGCTTGTTTTTCTGCTCCTAGCCCGCCTCCTGCTAATCCTTGTCATGCTCCATCCTTCTCTCTCCCCGTTGTCCCTTCCCTCATCCTTGCCCTTGTTTAAGGGGCTGCGCCAACTACAAGTGGAGGGTAAGGAAGATGGATCCCAAGGGGGGTATGATTGAAGACAAAGGGGGCGGGCATCGAGGGTTTGGGATATAGATGTTGAGTGACATGCGAGCGGAAACTAACGAACTCATGCAGTCGAAACATATGGTAAGGATGGGTAGTCTTCCCAAGGGTATCCTTACATCCTTGCCTTTCGTTCGATCCTTAATCGCTTTCGATGGTGAGCCCCCCTCGAAAAGCTTCGGCATGCGCGTCCAAGGGTCTCGCATCCTTATCGCGCATCCTTACTACCAGTTTTGACTGCAAACTGATCGCTGTTGTTGAACATCACTACTTAAACAACTAAGATTGTCTGACCCCCCTTCACACACATAGGTATGTGTATATATATATTTATATGTAATATATATATTATATATAAATATATATGTAACAGTATCCCCGCGCGCGAGGCCCGGGGGCGCGGGGGCCGGGCCCCGACAGCGCATGGGAGGACCGGGGCTCCGAGACCGCACCCAGAGCACCCCGGAGCGGCCGTGGAGCCCCCAGATTGCCCTAGAGAGCTCCAAGACGCTCCCAGGAGCCCTCGGGGGACTTCGACAAGCCCCTCCAAGACAGCCCAGATAGCCCCAACGTGGCCCAAGATGGGCTCGGGATGGCAAGTGCACAGCCCAAGACGCCTCCAAGAGGCCCCAAGAGAGCTCCGAGAAACGTCCCGAGAGAGCCTGTAGAGGCCCAAATCCTTAATTTGCGAATTGTTTTGTTCGATGTTTTTTGGTTTCTCGCGTTCTCGAGCTTCCAACGCTCCAAGACGGCCGACGACGCCCCCAAGACCGCCCCCAAACCGCCGAAGAGGCACCCAAAAGATACCCAAGACGGTCCCAAGGAGCCTGAAAATTGCCCAGGAAGAGCTCCAGACGGCCCAAGGGAGTCCCAGGACAGGCCCAAGATGGGCCACAGAGCGGGAGCGGGAGGCCCCAAGGCGCTCCAAGACGGCCCAGATGACCCCAATGTGGACCCAGATGAGCCCAACACGGCAAATACACAGCCCAAGAGGCCTCCAAGAGGCCCCAAGAAAGCTCCGAGAAACGTCCCGAGAGAGCCTGAAGAGGCCCAAATCCTTTATTTGTGAATTGTTTTTTTCCAATGTTTTCCGCTTTCTCGCGTTCTCGAGCTTCCAACGCTCCAAACGTCCACAAGACCGCCCCAAGACCGCCGAAGAGACTCCCAAAAGAGCCCCAAGACGGCCCCAGAGAGCCCGAAGGTTGCCCAGGAGGAGCCCCAGACGGCCCAAGAGGCCCCAGGACAGGCCCAAGATGGGCCACAGAGCGGGAGCGGGAGGCCCCAGGGCGCTCGAAGACGGCCCAGATGGCCGGGGCCCGCCCCCCCCCCCTTCCCTCTTTCCCTCCCGCCCCTTCCCCTTGCCTCCATTCCCTCCTTTCTCTCTTCTTCCTCCGCTCACCCCTCAGTTTTCGTGCTCCTCCCTTCTCTCCTGGGACGGCCCCGCCAGAGCGCCAGACAGGCCCCGCCAGAGCGAGCGGGGCATCGTCATACCCTATCATTTCGTAAGTTGCTTTCCCCCTCCCACCCCCCAAAGGCGACCCAAAGGCAGAGCGATAGGGGTGTTGCTATACCATATACATTCTCTGTTCTTTCTAGCTCCTCCCACCGCACCCGAGGTAGCTCCGTCAGAGCGCAACGGGTGTGGTTATACCATAATTGTCCTTAGGTTTCGTGCTCCTCCCTCCCCTCCTGGGCAAGCCCCGCCGGAGCGCCAAGGAGCCCCCCGCCACAAAAAGCAGGGCACCCCTACACCATACTATTTCACGTGATCCTTGCTCCTCCCACCCTTGCAGGGCGGACCTGCCCGAGCGAACGGGGTGTGTCTATACTATACGATTTTTTCAGGTTTCGTGCCCCTCCCTCACCTCCTGAGAGGCCTCGCCAGAGCGCCAATAATGTATCGCGTTTGGCCCCGTCAGAGTTACAGGCAGCCCCATACATGGGACTTGCCAGGCAAATCATTGAGCATCCCCCGTGAGCAAGAACCTTATGATCCCACGGGTGCGATTATCGCCGGCATGAGGTTCGGCGCCCAGCACAAAGAAGCTTCCCCATTCCCGTGGACGGACTCGACAAAAGTTGATGACAGAGAATGGCGCTAATGACAGGGACATCTGCGTGCGTCCTCTGCAGATACCCGACAGCTGAACGATCGCTGAGAACGAGAAGCCTAGAACACAAGGGAGGAAAATAAACAACGCGCTCCCACGCGCGCGCGACCAGGCACCGAGCCGACCCCAACATCAGGAGCCGGCGGGTTTCTGCGTGATCGGGCGGGCATGGGGGGACCGAGAATTTGTGCAAAATCATTGAGTGTCACGACGAGGCAGAGCGGAAGTGGACGTCGAAGAAAAACGTAGTTTTATAAACCAAGCGAAGGCGGCAGCGAGATTGTGAGATGCGCGGGACCGTGGCGCCCCGCGTTGCGACTACGCGTTTTTTTTGCGACGATGGCATGGGCCCCAGAACGTTGGAAATCGTCGTTGTGGCCACAGCGGGGCTTACAGCGGTGCCCGTGGTTCATCTGCGAGCAAAACCTAAGCGCGTGCGTAATTATAGCATATGTATATGTATATGGTTATATGTTTATGTATATGTATATGTTTGTGTTATATATATCTATATAAGTATATGCATATTTGCATTTATAAGTATATGCATATATGTATATGCGCAGGTATATGTATATGTATATGCATAGGTTTATGTCTATGTATATGTGTATGTATGTGTATGTATATGTACATGTATTTCTAGGTACATGTATATGCATATGTATATGTATATATATATACGTATATATATGTATATGCATATGTATATGTATATGTATATGTATATGTGTATGTACATGTACATGTATATGTATATGTGGATGCATATTTGTATGTGTATGTTTATGTTTATTTATATGTTTACGTATATGTATAGTGGTGTGTATATGTACATGTATATGTATATGTATATGTATATTTATATGTATATGTATATGTATATGTATATGTATATGTATATGTATTTGTGTATGTATATATATATATGTGTATATGTATATGTATCTGTATTTGTATATGCATATGTATATGTATATGTGTATGTATATGTATGTGTACATGTATTTGTCAATGCATGTGTATAGTTTTTTTTGTTTCATTTATGTTTAACGTTCTGTGTATGTATATGTATATGTACCTGGACATGTATATGTATATGTATATGTACATGTATATGTATATGTATATGTATGTGTATATGTATTTGTATATGTAGATGTATATGTATATGTACTTGTATATGTATATGTATATGTATATGTATGTGTATCGGTGTATGTATATGTATATGTATATGTATATGTATATGGATATGGCTATGTTTATGGATATGTTTGTGTACACGTTTATGTACATGTTTATGTACATGTTTATGTATATGTATTTGTCTACGTTTATGTATATGTATTTGTATATGTATGGGTAATTGCATATGCATATGCATATGTATATGTATGTGCACATGTATATGTATATATATAGGTATGTGTATACGTATATGTATATGTATATGTACATGTATATGTATATGTATACGTGTATGTATATGCATATATACATGTATATGTATATGTATTTGCATTTGCATATGCATATGCATATGCATATGCATGTGCATATGCATATGCATGCATATGTATATGTATATGTATATGTATATGTATATGTATAGGTATATGTATATGTACTTGTATATGTACATGTATATGTATATGTATATGTATATGTATATGTACATGTGTATATATATACAGGTAGTTGTATATGCATATGTATATATATATATATATATATATGTATATGTATATGTATACGTATAGGTATATGTATAAGTTCATGTATATGTATATGTATTTGTATTTGTATAGGTATATGCATATGCATATGTATATGTATATGTATTTTGTATATGTATATGTATATGTATATGTATATGTATATGTATATGTATATGCATATGTATATGTATACGTGTATGCATATGTAGAGGTATATGTATTTGTGCATGTATATGTATACGCTTAGGTAAAAATTCTTGACGCTTCGCGTATCCCCACCAGCCCGTCCAGAAATGAACCCCAGGGGAGTGGAGGCGATGAGGGAAGCGGGTGAGCATGCAGAAAAACAATGGGCGGAGAGCCGCCATATGCTCCAAGAGGGAAAGGATGTAGGATGAGTCGTCGTCGTCGGAGTAGGAGGGGGAAAGGGGAGGAGCAGGAGGAGGAGCAGGAGGAGGAAAGGGAAGAGAGGAGATGCAGGAGGGCGAGGACGAGGAGGACGGGAAGGAAAAGGAAAACAAGGAGGAGGAGGAGGAGGAGGAGGAGGAGGAGGAGGAGGAGGAGGAGGAGGAGGAGGAGAGGGAGGGGGAGGAGGGAGGAGGAACACATAGAGGAGGAGGAGGAGGAGGAGGAGGAGGAGGAGGAGAAGGAGGAGAGCCGATCCCGCGTCGAGCCCGCCGCCGCAGGTCCGCCGTCGGGCGGCTCGCCGCGGGCCTCCGATGTCGGCGGCGCTTGACGTTCGCGCTGCTCTAGCCGCGGCCCGCGGGGCCTCGCTGGCGGTGCACGCTGCGGCGGGCCTCACGCGCGGCTCGGCGGCCGTTCGGCTGCTGCGCGCCGCAGAGGGGCTTTGCCGCACCGCGACGGCGGTGCTCGAGGCCGAGGCGCGGCCTCGACCTGCCCG
Source organism: Prorocentrum cordatum (assembly GCA_963575745.1). Lineage (NCBI taxonomy): Eukaryota > Dinophyceae > Prorocentrales > Prorocentraceae > Prorocentrum > Prorocentrum cordatum. Next base: position 43,142 of record CAUYUJ010021030.1, on the reverse strand, counting down.
TGCCGAGGGACGAGCGGACGGGCCACCTGCTGCTCCCGCTGGCACCGCGCCGCCTGAAGGCCATCTTCGGCCTCGGCGGCGTCGGCGGCGGGCTCGCAAGCGCCGCGGCGCTGGCATGCAGGTGGAGCCCACCCTGCCCGACCTCGGCTGCGACGGCGGCGGCACGGCGGACGGCGGCGGCGACGACGGCCTCGAGGACGACAGCTGGGCGGACACTCTGTCCCGCCCAGCGCCCTTGGCCGATGCGCCCGCCGCCGCGCCCGGCGCTGCCGCTGGGGCGCTGGCTGCGGAGGCGCCCCCTACTCATGAGTCGCCTGGAGCAGGGCTCGGCGGCGAGGGGGGGGGCGCCGAGCTGCCCGCGGAGGGTGCGCCCGAGGCGGCTGCTGCTGCTGCTGCTACTGGCGCGGAGGCGGAGGATGGCTCGGACGAGGCCTCGGTGAAGGCCGCGCTGATCTCAGCGTGGCTCAGGACGCCTGGGGCCCGCGTGGCCGCCTTCCAGCCCCACTTCGCGAGCTGGCCGCTCGCCCGCCTCCGCACCTGGCTCGACCAGGCGGTGGAGGTGCCCGACGCCGGCGCCCGGGCGGGGGGGGGGAAGCAGCGGAAGGGTCGGCGATAGTGCGGCGTCCCGCGGAGGGATGCCGCCGCCTGCCCCTTCCCCCCCTCCCCGCACATGGAGTGCTTCGCGGCGCTCCACTCCATGAGGCTCTTCGGCGTGTTGGCCGACGAGCGCAGCACGGACGGGGGGTCCTGGGCTCCTCAGGTGGAGCTCAGGCCCCCCGCGGTGGGACGGAGCGCTGGGAGTTCATCCTTGCGCCAGGCTGTGTCGAGGAGGAGAAGGAGGAGGAGGAGGAGGAGGAGGAGGAGGAGGAGGAGGAGGAGGAGGAGGAGGAGGAGGAAAGGGAGGACAATGGCGAGCTTGGGGGCCCCTTGTTCCGTCTTTCGGGCCTCTTGGCGGTCCCGGGGGTTTCTCGCGTATCTCGGGGGGCCTCTTGGGGCCTCTTGGGGATCTCTTGGGAGTCTCCTGGAGGCCTCTTGGGCGCCTCTTGGGGCGTCTTGGGGCGCTCTTGGGGCGCTCTTGGGAGGCTTCGGGCCGCCTTTGGGGCCATCTTGGACGAGATCTATCAAAGAAGGGGAGGTTGTCAATTAGCGCTGCCCCTCTAGAGTGCCTTGAGTCGCCTCTTGGGCCCCCGAAGGTGCCAAAATCCTTCCAAAACCTAGGGGCAATCAATGCTTTGTGCTTTCTCGCCTTTTCGCTCTGGGAGCCGTCTTGGGCCATCTTGGACGCCCCAGGTCCAGGGGAGGGGGTAGGGGGAGGTGTAAACCCCTCCCCGAAGGGGAAGAAATGGGTTGGAAGAGGAAACTCTCTAGACCACCGACGCCCAGAGGGCTGGTGGGATCAATGCATATGTATTTGCATTCGCATATGTATATGTATATGCATATGTATATGTATATGTATATGCATATGTAGATGTTTGTGTATATGTATATGTACATGTATATGTATATGTACATGTATATGTATATGTATATGTAGATGTACTTGTATATGTATATGTATATGTATATTTATATGTACATGCAGATGTATATGTACATGTTTAGGCGTACGTATATGTATATGTATATGAATATGAATATGTATATGTACATGTATATGTATATGTCTATGTCTATGCCTATGTATACGCATATGTATATGGCTACGTATATGTATTTACATATGTATTTGTAAATGTCTATGTATATGTATATGCACATATATATATGTATACGTAGGAACACATGTTTGTGTTTATGTTTAATGCGTATGCTTAAGTGAGTGTTTATGGCGATGTATATGTATATGTATATGTGTATGTATATGTATATGTGCCAGTGTATGTATATGTATATGTATACGTGCAGCTATGTGTATATGTGAGTGTATATGTATAACTGTATATGTATACGTATATGTACATGTGTGTGTATAAGTACAGTCGTAATTATATGTATGGGTATGTGTATATGTATAGGTAGTTGTATCTTTATATGTGTATGTATAAGTATATGTATATGTATATGTACATGTATATGTATATGTTTATGTATATGTATACGTATATGTATAGGTATCGGTATAGGTATATGTATAATGTATATGTATATGTATATGTATATGTATATGTAATATTCATTTACATGTATATGTGTATGTACATGTACATGTACATGTACATGTACATGTACATGTATATGTCTATGTATATGTATATGTCGATGCACATGTTTATGTATATGCATATGTATATGTGTGTATATGTTTATGCATGTGTGTATGTATATGTATATGTATATGTATATGTATATGTATATGTATATGTATATGTGCGTGTACATGTACATATATCTGTATGTGTATTTGTATATGTACATGTATATGTATATGTATATGTATATGTATATGTAAATGTATACGTATATGTATATGTAACTGTAACTGTAAAATGTTTACGTATATGTATGAGTTTTTGTTTGTGTATGTATACAAGCAGGTACACATGTACCTATGTAATACATGTGCGTGTGTGTATATATCGGAGGTGAGAGGGTGAGATCGAAGTGGAACGGAGAGCCCCCCTACCAGGAAATCGATTTTGGTTTCGTGTTCGTGCGTGCCGTGCGGGCGAGGCGAAGCTGCGTGGGCGGGCGAGAGAAAGTCTCCTGTGGCTGAGGCGCGGCCGGACCAAATGTCTCCCTTCCGGGCGGCCGTGGGCCCGCGGTGTCCCGCCGGTGTCCCGCTGGTGTCCCGTGTGGCTGAGGCGCGGCCGGACCAAATGACTCCCTTCGGGCGGCCGGGGGCCCGCGGTGTCCCGCCGGTGTCCCGTTGGTGTCCCGTCGGTGTCCCGATAATGATGATGTTGATGATGATCATGATGGTTGTGTTGATGGTGATGATGATGACGATGATGGTGTCCTGGTGATGATGATGATGTTGATGATGATGATGAGATGACGATGATGTTGATGTTCTGCCCGTTGTTGTTGATGATGATGTTGGTAATGCTGATGCTGCTGATGATGATTATGGTATCCCTATGATGATGATTATGACGGTGGTGATGATGATGGTGATGGTGATGGTGTACCGATGATGATATTGATGATGATGTTGGTGATGATGATGCTGCTGATGATGATGGTGTCCCGATGATGTTGATGATGCTGTTGATGATGATGATGATAATGAGCTGATGATGATGATGGTGTCCCGATGTTGTTGATGATGTTGACGATGACAACGATGGTGACCATGATGGTGTCCCGATGATGATGATGATGCTGATGGTGATGATGACGATGGCTGTGTCCCGCTGGTGATGTTGATGATGTTGTTGATGATGATGAGATGACGATGATGTTGATGTTTCTGCCCGTTGTTGTTGATGATGATGTTGGTAATGATGATGCTGCTGATGATGATTATGGTATCCCGATGATGATGATTATGACGGTGGTGATGATGATGGTGATGGTGATGGTGTACCGATGATGATATTGATGATGATGTTGGTGACGATGATGCTGCTGATGATGATGGTGCCCCGATGATGTTGATGATGCTGTTGATTATGATAATGATGATTAAATGATGATGATGATGGTGTCCCGATGTTGTTGATGATGTTGACGATGACAATGATGGTGACCATGATGGTGTCCCGATGATGATGATGCTGATGGTGATGATGACGAAGGCTGTGTGCCGATGATGATGATGATGATGATGATGATGATGATGTTGTTGCTGACTATTGCTGACTATGATGAGATGATGATGGGGATGATGATGATGGCCTGATGATGATGGCGTTGATGATGATGACGATGAGGATGATGACGACAGTGTCCCGATGTCGATGAAAATGATGGTGTTGGTGATGATGATGATGACGATGATGATGGCGATGATGATGATGATGCTGATGATGATGATGATGAAGTTGAATGTTAGATCGATTGTGATATCGGTAGTGAGATCGATAGTGAGACCGAATGTGAGATCGATTGTGATATCGATAATCAGATCAATTGTGAGACCGAGCGAATGAGATACATCGAGTGAGATCGATTGTGAGATCGATCGAGTGAGATCGATCGAGCGAGACCGATAGTGAGATGGATAGTGAGACCGATCGAGTGAGACGCGGCCTCCTCCCCCCCCCGAGCCTCCTTATCACCCGAAGGGTGGTCGTATAGGTATATATATACACATAGTATCGGTGTAGGCCAGGGGAGGGCCCGGAACCCCGACTTCTGGTCTGCATGTGGGTCCTGGGGGGCCTTGAGGGCTTCAAGAGGGCCCAGAAGGGGCCCAGACACCCGTGGAGCTGGCCCAAGAGGCTCCCTTGGGCTTCGGGCCTTTCCAGGTTGGAGGGGTGCGCCTGTGCCCGTTTTACCTCCGCCGCTTGCTTCGCCCACTGAGTTGGGCACCGCTTCAACGTCGGTCTCCTTGGCGACTTGCCCTACGTGGACGGGGGCTCCCCAGATTTCCCGTCTCCGCTGCTGAGGCACCAAGCCTCGTTGTTCACTTCGCCGCCGCCCATGCCACGGCCCAGGCCCTTGGCGTGGCGCCGGCACGCCCTCCACCAGTTCCTCTCTGCCCACGCGGCTGCGTGCAGTATCGTGTCGTGCCCCACGCAGGGCCATTCCAAGCTCTCGCTTTACACGGTGGCCTGCCTCGCCCGCAGCGCCTGCCGCCGACCACCCTCCGCACGGGGCGCAGGGTGGGTGGGCGACCGCCAAGCCAAGGGAGGCGTCCAACCACGTCGTCAGTTTGCCCCCGGGTTCCTTCCGCGTGGGCCCCCCAGTGCTAGAAGCGGCAGACACCTGAGCAGCACTTCCACAGCAAGGATGCTAATAATATGAGAAGAATAGAAAAATGTGCATGTGCATATATAATATAATAATACGTTTAGGCAATTTCCCCGGGGAAAAGGTAGGGCATGACTCTCCACAGCCTGGGCTCCCCCGGAGAACCTGCGGTTCACTCCTCCCCTCCTCCTCCGTTGCCCGGGGGATGTGGCGCCCGTGTTCCTGTTGCCCCTCCTTTCGTTGCTCGTGCTTTCGCCCCGCGGCCACTTGGGCTCCGTTGGCTGACGTGGGAGCATTCGGAGCCTTCGGACCCTGATTCTGCAGGCGAGGCCCGCCCGGGAAAGGGGGGGCGCCGCAACAGGGAGGGGGGGAACGGCCAGGGAGTGAAAAATGTAGGGAAAGGGAGGCGAGGGGGGAAGGTATGGATAAGGAGGAAAGGGAAAGGAAGAGTGGCTTTGAGGGGAGGGATTACCCCAGCGCGACCCTACTTAGGAGTCGGACCCCCTACGAAAGCAGCATTAGTAGGAACAGTAAAGTTCACTGCTGGTGGCCGCTGCCTGGTAGCCGGGTAGCCCTTGCGAGCGCAGGCGGTCGCTCGCCCTTGGTTTGGCCTGGCCTGGCCGCGGGCCCAGGCCGCCAGCCCGAAGCCCAAGGCCCAACGCCTTCGGCTTTTTGGTCATCTCACCAGAGGGCGGCGCGCTCCCGCTCCCGCGATCACCGCGGGCCGCGAGCACGAGCGACGAGCGGCCCCCGACAGGTTGCCGCCGTCGTGGGGCCAGCGCTGCCACATTGCCAACGTGGTCACATTGCAGTTGCAGTGCCGCCGCCAGCAGCGCCACCACAGCGCCCCGTCATTGCCGCCCCCCCTTCGGTCATTTATCTGGCGCGATCAGGGGGCCGCGCGCGGCATGCAGGCATGTTGCGCCTGGGCCTGCGTGCAGTTTGCACACCGGTGCAGCGCCTGATTTTGTAATTGTTGTCAATATGTCTGCCCTCGTCTGGACATATGCGCCGCGCCGCGCCTTGGAGGGCCAGGGCCGAGACGGACGCGCTCTGTTTGTTTTGTGCAAGCCTTGGGACTGAGCGACTGAGCCCCCAGCCTGCAGACCTTCTGGCTGGCCCGATCCATTGCCGTCCATGGGCATTGGGCCATGGGGCCATGGGGGCATGGCATGGGATGGGCACTTGGCAATTGAATTGGCCATGGCGCCGCGACCGTGCCCGTCGGGCCGTCGGCCAGCGGTTCGTTGCAATCATCGGTTTCGGTTCCATTTGGCAGACCAGAGGCTGTAGTAATTGTAGTTAGTAAGTAAGTTCTAGGTAGCCCTTGCGCCTTGCGCCCTTGCGGCCTGGGGCCCAGCGCCCCAACGCATGTGACTTTAGCCGAACTTTAGCCTAACTTTAGCCCTCGGGCAGGGGCCGGGGCCGAGGCCAATCTGCTTTTTTGATTATCCTTGTCGCGCCGCCCGTTGGCGTCGACGTCGCGCGCGCTGGGGGCGACGGGCCCGAGGCCCCCCACGGCGTCGGGCATCGGGCGGGCCCCGAGCCCGGCCAACAGGCGGGAGGCCAGAGCGCAGCCAACAGGCGCGGAGCCTCCAACTCGGGAGCCAGAGCACGGCCAACAGGCGCGGGGCCTCCAGCCGAGGAGCCCGACGACCAGACGACGACGACGATGTCCCGCGCCAAGGCCGCCCAGGCAACGCCCGCAGAGGTTGCAGAGCCGCCCCCGGGAGGGGAGCCGGGGAGCAGATCGGGAAGCACGCGGCGAGGGTGCGCCCGGGGCGGGCGGGTATTTTTTCAGTTTCGGCGTTTTTGTATTTTTGCAAAAAATATAAAAAAAACGAAACGCAAAAACTATTAAAATAGTAAAAAAATAGTTTTTCCCACATGATTTTTCTATTTTTTATAATTATATAAGAAAAATACATCTCCCCGGGAGAACACCTATTTTTCCAGTTCGCGCAAAGAGGGTGGCCGGAGGGATTACCTACTTTTCGGAGACCTGTCAGGATCTAGTTCCCCTTGTTCTCGGCCGTTCGGCTGGCGGCCCTCGGCGCTGAAGACGTCAGTGCTGGGGTGCCAGTTGGCTTGACGGGCCCAGGCCGCGCACTGCGGCGACGTTCTGCGCGAGGCTGGAGGGCGCCGGCCCCGGCGCAGCCCCGGCGAACGCCAAGCCAAGCGCAGTCGGACTCGTCGACGTCGAGCGCGGTCATGTCTTGCACCCAGAGCTTCTGGGCGGGGCATGGGCAGGCCCGGGCGTTGGCCTGGGCCATCGCTGGCGCCATGCTGGTTCATTCCAAGTCCAAGTCGCGCTCGGGCCGATCGGGAGATCCAGCAAATTACGGCACGGCAGACTGCCATTGTGCCATTGTGGCCTGGTGCATGTTGAGTCAGGATGATCCAGGATGGCTTGCTACCCGCAGGGGCGGTGGGTTTACCGTTTACCAGTTCTACAAGTCGGGCAGGCGCTGGCGCCACTGGGGCCGAACTCTTGGCAAACATCCACGCGTGCGGCATGGCAGGGGCAACGAGCTCGAGCTGGAATCCTCTGATGTGCCTTGGCAGGGTCAATGCTGGCAGCTGCTGGCAATGCTCGCAGTCGGGCAGGCATTGGAGTCGAACTCGGCGTTGCGACATTTTTTGTTTCGTGATGCCCGGTGGGATCCAGCGTGGCAACGCTGATCTCTACTTCGCTTGGAGGCGCTGGAACCGAATTGAGGCAAACCTCATGACTCATGCAAGTCGGCCTGGTGGGAGCAACGAACGCTGCAAATCCTTTCAGGGGGGCCTAGTCACTCGTCACTAGTCCTAGTGACCTAGTGGCAGCGACGCTCGGGCAGGCGCTCGAGTCGCATGTCAGCGACCTGGTTGTGGCAGCTTTGTAGCAGCAGCTAGCAATGCTGATTTCTTCATGGAGTGGGAACAGTGCGACGTGCTCTGGGCGCCTGGTTCATGGGTTCGGGCAAACCACTGTTTGCGCGTTTTCCCAGCATTGCTCCGACGTGCTTTCTGTCAAATAGGTCGCGCGCGTCGCGCGCAGTGCAACGGCAGACGCGACGGCGAGCCCGGCGCACGGCGGCCGCGTCGATTGTTCTGCTCAGGCAGGGGCCAGAACAGGAGAGGGGGAGGATGAGAAGAGTCTTAGAAGGGGTGGGGGGCCGGAAGGGAGGTGGACGAGCAGAGGAGGAAGGCGACGGTAGGCAGGGGTGGGCGAGGACGAGGGGGCGGGGAGGAGGGACGACGGCAGGAAACGACAAAGGAAGGGAAGCAAACGAGGTGGAGGAAGAGAGGAAGCGCTGCACACGATCCGTTCTCTGTTGGTTATATCCACTGCTGCGCGGGATCAGCTGTTTTTGTTGTGAGCTTGTCTGGTTTGCATGCGGTTTTCATATTATTTTGATATTGTTTGTGTATTTTGAGCATTTTCGGCAATGCGTTGTGAGCCTTTGGGCTGGGTTGTATTAATACAAAAACAATACAGAAATAATACGAGCGATATAGGAATGCCGCCTGTATTTTTATGATATTAATAGAGGGCGGTTTGTTTCTATGTTTTCGATAATAATAGGGGGCAACTTGTTTCTATTTTTTCGATAATAATAGGGGGTTTGCTCTTTTTGAGCTCCTCAGGAGCTTTGCCGGATATAGCCCCAGTGGTCGTGCGGCGCGCGCCGCTCGGGGCCTATGCCTCCGTAGCCAGTCGTTGGCCCAGGCGCGCGCCAGGGGTCGCCTCAGCGCAGCCGTCGTTCGTTCCGAATGCTGCGCCCTGGCCATATGGGCTCGGCGCACCCGCCGCTTGCTGCGGGGCGCCCAGACAGACCCTGCCCACATCCGTGCCATTTCTGTCCATATCTCTCTTTCTCTCTTTCCCCCTCTCCCTCGCCGTCGCCTTCTCTCTCTCCTTCTGCCGCTCCCGCTCCCGCTCCCGCTCCCATTCCTCTCTCCGTTTTCGCTCCCGCACCCGCTCCTTCTCTTTCTCTCTCTCTTTTTCCGTGTGTGTGTGTGTCGCTCTTTCTTTCTCTCTCTCTCTTTTCTTTTCTCTCCTCTCCCTCTCTCCCTTTCTCCTTGTTTTCCTCACTGTCAATATGCCTGTCTGTCTGTCTGGCTGCCTGTCAGTGTCTGTCTCTTTCTCTCTCTCTCTGAGTCTGTCTGTCTGTCTGTCTGTCTGTCTGTCTGTCTCTCTCTCTGTCTCTGTCTCTCTCTATTTCTGCCTCCAGTGCTTCTGCCTCTGCCTCTTTCTCCGTGTCAGTCTGTCTGTCTGTGTATAGATATGTCTGTTTGTGTGCCTCTCTCTTTCTCTCTTTTTGTTCTCTCTCTCTCTCTCTCTCTGTGTAAATACATGTGAACCTCTCTCTCTTTTGTTCTCTCTGTTTCACTCTCTCTCTCTCTCTCTTCCTTTCTCTTCTTATCCCTACACTGTCAATATCTCGCTTTCCGCAACTATTCGTCTCGCTCTCTTTCTCTCTCTTTCTCTCCTTTTCTCCCTCTCTCTCCATACATTTATCGTATACATATCACTATAACTTGTAATTGCCATTGTTTGTTTGTATGTGCATGTATGTGTGTGTGCGTGCGCACACACATATACATGATGCGCATATATACATGGTGTAATGTATCTATACTTATAGAGATATATATATATGTCTGAAACATGTTTCTCTTTATTCCTTTACCCTCCCCTCCCACTCCCACATATCACTTCACATCGAGAGACGATGCCAGGCGTCGCTGGGGCAGGCGTCGCTTGGGCACATGGGGCACTTCGTGTACGTGCCGCAGGCGAAACGCTACACCGAATGGCGCACAGTGGAAAAGAGCGACAGGCCGCCAGGAGGAGGAGTAGGAGGAGGTGGACCAGTGGACTTCCAAGACGCATCAACGAGGTTGCAAGACACCCCCTCCAAGTTCTACCTTTACAGGTCTCTACTGTAATGTATTTTCAGTGCAGGAAGTGCTCCCATGGGAAGATTCTCAAGCGTGCCACAGCAGCATTCCTAGGACTTCAACGCCGGGGACCACCGTGATTGTTCACCCTGGCGATCCTACACCGTGCCAGAACACTATTCCTGGGACTCCAACTCCGCGACTCAACGTGACTGTTGCTTGCGGACGATCCTCAATCGCGCTAGAACGCCATTCCTATGACTTCAACCATACGCATCCTTGAAACTGATGCAATCTGCTAAGACGACTGAGCGCGGCGCTAGGTCGAGAGCCATATTTTGAAACGGCCCGCCCTTCATCCACGAACTTGTTGCAAATCTTTAGATGGATGTGCTCGGCGCTAAGGCGAGAGCCACATTTTTTAAACTTCCTGCCCTCCATCCTTGTAACTATTGCGAGCTTTTCTGACGAATCTATGCGCGGCGCTGAGGCGACGGCCACATTTTGAAGTCGGCATGCCCTCCATCCTTGAAGCTGCTCTAAATCGGAAGCTTCAGTGTTATAAATGGTGAGGAAGTCTCAGGCGAAATCCCTGGACTAGGCCTGCCGACGCGTCTGGGGGTGCGATAGGGGGGATTTATCTATATGGAGAGGGATGGAGGAAGAGGCGGAGAAGGAGGAGGAGATGGATAATGAGGAACGATGGGCAAGGGAACGAAGGTGAGAATCAGGAGGAGGAGGAGGAGGGACATAGGAGGCGGGATGACGATGGTGAGTCCGTAGCCAGTTTGGCTCAATCCATCTGGTTCAGGAGTTGGCCAGGGCAGCATCACGTTGGTGGGGCTGGAATTTCGAGCTTTGCCTCTTGTCTGACGTGCCTGACGCGGGCCATGCTGTGTTTGTGTGTGTGTGTGTGGCCTCGCATCTGCCGTGCTAGTGGCCTACAATGAGAACAGCCTCTCGTCGAAGCAGGCTTGCACTGGTGTCTGCAGCTGCTCGAGAGAGCGAGAGAGAGGGAGGAGCGAGAGAGAGAGAGAGAGAGAGATAGAGATAGAGAAACAGACACCGTCCACGTCAGAGGTGCGCCCATCTGCGAGCGCTGTTTACTTGGAGGGGCATTTTTTTGCAGCAGAAGCAGTTGTGCATCTTGACCGGGCGCTTCCATTGACGTAAGGAACCAGTTGCCTGCACACGGACAACACTGGTATCTTCTCGCGAGTCGAACTGGAGAATGATCCAATGCCATCACTTGGGCCCACAGAGCACGATTCTCGGTGGGCCCCTACAAGACTAAGCTTGTAGGGGGACAGTATCACGCAAATGTCGCAAGCAGAGAGCAGGAGTATGAGGAAGAGGGGGAGGGGGAGGAGGAGGAGAAGGAGGAAGAGGAGATCAGATAAGACACGACTATGGGCCCGCATCCCTCTGTCTTGCCAGCACAGCCGCGGCGGAGCGAACGGGGCCGCGGGCAGAGCTTGCATGTGAGCCGAAGCGTTTAAATCGTGGGATTCCGAATTAAACTAAATTATTCGTGAAACTCGGGAGGGTGCGCCCGTCGGGCGACTGGTTAAAGTCATGTAGTTCGAGGGGGGCCCCGCGGGCCCTGACGGGCGAGGAAGCTGGGCCCAAAGGTCACGCGCACCGACGCATAAGGTTCGCACAGACCCCAGAGGATGGAGAGCTCGGGGCCCCAAGGCCCAGAAATGTAAATCCCGAGGCAGACCAGCAGGGGGGCGGACCACGCGGGAGCGAAACTAAACTCTATAGTGTGTGTGTGTGTGTGTGCGTGTGTGTGTGGCAAGGCGGCAGGCGTCCGCACGTTGCGGTCGAGGCCTCACGAGAGGGAGGGGCCGTCTGCGTCAACGGCGTGCAGCGCCTGCAGCACAACAAGGTAGTGGTGCGTGAGCGTGTCGTAGTGCACGTCTCGCTTCACCCCGGCAGCACGATATGTATGCCAAGCCCACCGTGGTAACCACCAAGCGTCCAGTTGAACATGTAGTCCCCTCCAGCGGGGCAGCAAGACGTGAGCAACGTACCTTTCTTTTAGTGGCGTGGTTACCACAGGAACGAGGGCCCTACGGCCAAGCACGCACTATGCGGCGCCGCGCCACGGGGCTGAAGGGCCCTCAGTTCTGACACTTCGAGGCACTGAGTCAATTTCCCAGCCGACAACATGAAGTCCCCACCAGCGGGGCAGCAAAACGTATGCGACGCACCTTCCCGTTAGTGGCGCGGTTACCACAGGAACGTGGGCCCTACGGCCAAACACGCACAGTGCGGCGCCGCGCCACGGATCGGAAGGGCCCCTCGTTCTGACACTTCGAGGGAACAGACGACCGGTTCAACAGACGACCCGTTCAACAGGGACCGGTTCAACAGACGACCGGTTCAACAGACACCGGTTCAACAGACGACCAGTTCAGCAAGGACCGGTTCAACAAAGACCGGTTCAACAGGACCCGTTCCGCAGAACGGGTTCCACGGAACCGGTTCCACAGGACCGGTTCCGCAGGACCGGTACCACAGAACCGGTTCCACAAGCCCGGTTCCAGAGGACTGGTTCCACAGGACCGGTTCCACAGGACGGGTTCCACAGAGGCGATTACTTCCTGCTACTCTCTCTCATTACACTGCTGCTGCTGTTGCTGCTGCTGCTGCTCCTCCTCCTCTTCTTCCTCCTCCTCATCCATCCCTCTCTGCCCTCCCGCCCTCCCCCATCCCTCGTTGCCGCTACGTCCCCCCGCCCCACATCCCTCATCCCTCCCTACTTCCTCCTCACCTCTCCTCCCTCATCCATCATCGAGGGCCACCCACCCGACCCGTCCTGCCCGACCCGACCCGACCCGTCCCGCCAGGGTCCGCCCGCCCGACCCGTCCCGCCCGTTAGGGTACTCGCGTGCCAACTCGATGGCGCATCATACTTCAATGTCCTGCCCGCCCGACCCGACCCGTCCCGCCCGTTAGGGTCCGCCCGCCCGACCCGACCCGTCCCGCCCGTCAGGGTCCGCCCGCCCGCCGGACCCGTCCCGCCCGTTAGGGTACTCGCGTGCCAACTCGATGGCGCACCATACTTTAATGTCCGCCCGACCCGACCCGACCCGCCCGTTAGGGTCCGCCCGCCGGGCCCGTCCCGCCCGTTAGGGTACTCGCGTGCCAACTCGATGATGCACCATTATTTTATGTCCCGCCCGCTCGACCCGACCCGTCCCGCCCGTGAGGGTCCGCCCGCCCGACCCGACCCGTCCGCCCGCCCGCCGGACCCGTCCCGCCCGTTAGGGTACTCGCGTGCCAACTCGATGGTGCATCATACTTTAATGTCCCGCCCGCCCGACCCGACCCGACCCGCCCGTTAGGGTCCGCCCGCCCGACCCGACCCGTCCCGCCCGTTAGGGTCCGCCCGCCCGACCCGTCCCGCCCGTCAGGGTCCGCCCGCCCGCCGGACCCGTCCCGCCCGTTACGGTACTCGCGTGCCAACATGATGGCGCACCATACTTTAATGTCCGCCCGACCCGACCCGACCCGCCCGGTAGGGTCCGCCCGCCGGACCCGTCCCGCCCGTTAGGGTACTCGCGTGCCAACTCGATGATGCACCATTATCCGTAAGGGCTTCGCCCCCTGCCGCCGGCCCCCTCTCTCAGAGAATGGGCCATGGAAGAGCTAAGTCATGAGGCCTTGGCGCTGTCGTGAAGCAGTATCGAAACTTCATGCGAAGCCGAGTCGCAATCAGCAAAACCAACTGATCACAAGAGGGGTTACCACACCTGGCGATTGGTAAGACGTGTATGGTTTAAGGGCTTGGTTACCACACCTTGCGATGAAAGGGCCGAGGGAGTTCTCGCAGTTTGGGTTACCACGCCTTGCGATGGATGTGCGTGATGGGTTCGAATTTCAGAAATGTGGCAAATCCCCTGTGTTTTTGGACCCTGACCCCGCGGATCTGCGTAAGGGGTGGCGCCGAATTTCAGAAATGTGGCAAATCCCGTCTATTTTTGGACCCTGACCCCGCGGATCTGCGTAAGGGGTGGCGCCGAATGTCAGAAATGTAGCAAATCCCTTGTGTTTTTGGACCCTCACCCCGCGGATCTGCGTAAGGGGTGGCACCGAATTTCAGAAATGTGGCAAATCCCCTGTGTTTTTGGACCCTGACCCCGCGGATCTGCGTGAGAGGTGGCACCGAATTTCAGAAATGTGGCAAATCCCATGTGTTTTTGGACCCTGACCCCGCGGATCTGCGTGAGGGGTGGCACCGAATTTCAGAAATGTGGCAAATCCCCTGTGTTTTTGGACCCTGACCCCGCGGATCTGCGTGAGGGGTGGCACCGAATTTCAGAAATGTGGCAAATCCCCTGTGTTTTTGGACCCTGACCCCGCGGATCTGCGTGAGGGGTGGCACCGAATTTCAGAAATGTGGCAAATCCCTTGTGTTTTTGGACCCTGACCCCGCGGATCTGCGTGAGGGGTGGCACCGAATTTCAGAAATGTGGCAAATCCCTTGTGTTTTTGGACCCTGACCCCGCGGATCTGCGTGAGGGGTGGCACCGAATTTCAGAAATGTGGCAAATCCCCTGTGTTTTTGGACCCTGACCCCGCGGATCTGCGTGAGGGGTGTCGATTTCGAGCCCCCCCAGCAATTCAGACAACGCGCCCAGGTGGTGCTAAAAATCTGGTTTGGGCCTCCCTCCCCTCGCGCGGTCAATCAACTAGTTACAGTAACCAGCAAGAAGCAGAACTGTAACACTGGAAACTAGAAACTACAACTGGTACAGGAAACTGCGAATCACGCGCCTCGCAGCCTGGTGGCCCCACAAGGGGGCCGGCGGATTTTATGTCCCGCCCGCTCGACCCGACCCGTCCCGCCCGTGAGGGTCCGCCCGCCCGACCCGACCCGTCCCGCCCGCCCGCCGGACCCGTCCCGCCCGTTAGAGTACTCGCGTCGATGATGCATCATACTTTAATGTCCCGCCCGCCCGACCCGACCCGTCCCGCCCGTTAGGGTCCGCCCGCCCGACCCGTCCCGCCCGTTAGGGTACTCGCGTGCCAACTCGATGGCGCACCATACTTTAATGTCCGCCCGACCCGACCCGACCCGCCCGTTAGGGTCCGCCCGCCGGACCCGTCCCGCCCGTTAGCGTATTCGCGTGCCAACTCGATGATGCACCATTATCCGTAAGGGCTTCGCCCCCTGCCGCCGGCCCCCTCTCTCGGAGAATGGGCCATGGAAGAGCTAAGTCATGAGGCTTTGGCGCTGTCGTGCAGCAGTATCGGAACTTCATGCGAGGCCGATTCGCAATCGGCAAAACCAACTGATCACAAGAGGGGTTACCACACAGGGCGATTGGTAAGACGTGTATGGTTTACGAGCTTGGTTACCACACCTTGGGATTAAAGGGCCGAGGGAGTACTCGCAGTTTGGGTTACCACGCCTTGCGATGGATGTGCGTGAGGGGTGGCACCGAATTTCAGAAATGTGGCAAATCCCCTGTGTTTTTGGACCCTGACCCCGCGGATCTGCGTGAGGGGTGGCACCGAATTTCAGAAATGTGGCAAATCCCTTGTGTTTTTGGACCCTGACCCCGCGGATCTGCGTGAGGGGTGGCACCGAATTTCAGAAATGTGGCAAATCCCCTGTGTTTTTGGACCCTGACCCCGCGGATCTGCGTGAGGGGTGGCACCGAATTTCAGAAATGTGGCAAATCCCATGTGTTTTTGGACCCTGACCCCGCGGATCTGCGTGAGGGGTGGCACCGAATTTCAGAAATGTGGCAAATCCCTGTGTTTTTGGACCCTGACCCCGCGGATCTGCGTGAGGGGTGGCACCGAATTTCAGAAATGTGGCAAATCCCATGTGTTTTTGGACCCTGACCCCGCGGATCTGCGTGAGGGGTGGCACCGAATTTCAGAAATGTGGCAAATCCCTTGTGTTTTTGGACCCTGACCCCGCGGATCTGCGTGAGGGGTGGCACCGAATTTCAGAAATGTGGCAAATCCCTTGTGTTTTTGGACCCTGACCCCGCGGATCTGCGTGAGGGGTGGCACCGAATTTCAGAAATGTGGCAAATCCCATGTGTTTTTGGACCCTGACCCCGCGGATCTGCGTGAGGGGTGGCACCGAATTTCAGAAATGTGGCAAATCCCCTGTGTTTTTGGACCCTGACCCCGCGGATCTGCGTGAGGGGTGGCACCGAATTTCAGAAATGTGGCAAATCCCTTGTGTTTTTGGACCCTGACCCC
This sequence comes from Prorocentrum cordatum, assembly GCA_963575745.1. Classification (NCBI taxonomy): domain Eukaryota; class Dinophyceae; order Prorocentrales; family Prorocentraceae; genus Prorocentrum; species Prorocentrum cordatum. Next base: position 27,167 of record CAUYUJ010021030.1, on the reverse strand, counting down.
GCGGATCTGCGTGAGGGGTGGCACCGAATTTCAGAAATGTGGCAAATCCCATGTGTTTTTGGACCCTGACCCCGCGGATCTGCGTGAGGGGTGGCACCGAATTTCAGAAATGTGGCAAATCCCATGTGTTTTTGGACCCTGACCCCGCGGATCTGCGTGAGGGGTGTTGATTTCGAGCCCCCCCAGCAATTCAGACAACGCGCCCAGGGGGTGCTAAAAAATCCTGTTTGGGCCTCCCCCCCCTCGCGCGGTCAATCAACTAGTTACAGTAACCAGCAAGAAGTTAACTAGTTACAGTAACCAGCAAGAAGCAGAACTGTAACACTGGAAACTACAACCTACGACTGGTACAGGAAACTGCGAATCACGCGCCTACAGCCTGGTGGCCCCACAAGGGGGCCGGCGGATTTTATGTCCCGCCCGCTCGACCCGACCGGTCCCGCCCGTTAGGGTCCGCCCGCCCGACCCGACCCGTCCGCCCGCCCGCCGGACCCGTCCCGCCCGTTAGGGTACTCGCGTGCCAACTCGATGATGCATCATACTTTGATGTCCCGCCCGCCCGACCCGACCCGACCCGCCCGTTAGGGTCCGCCCGCCCGACCCGACCCGTCCCGCCCGTTAGGGTCCGCCCGCCCGACCAGTCCCGCCCGTTAGGGTACTCGCGTGCCCAACTCGATGGTGCATCATCTTTAATGTCCCGCACGCCCGACCCGACCGTTCCGTCCGTCAGGGTCCGCCCGACCCGAACCGTTCCGTCCCGCCCGTTAGGGTCCGCCCGCTTGCCGGACCCGTCCCGCCCGTTAGCGTATTCGCGTGCCATTTCGATGATGCATCATAGTTTTATATCCCGCCCGCCCGACCCGACCCGTCCCGCCCGTTAGGGTCCGCCCGCCCGCTGGACCCGTCCCGCCCGTTAGGGTCCGCCGGGCCGCCGGACCCGTCCCGCCCATGAGGGTACTCCGTGCCAATTCGATGGCGCATGATACTTTAATGTCCTGTGCCAGACCCGACCCGACCCGCCCGTTAGGGTCCGCCGCCCGACCCGACCCGTCCCGCCCGTTAGGGTCCGACGGCCCGCCAGACCCGTCCCGCTCGTTAGGGTACTCGCGTGCCAACTCGATTGCACATCATACTTTAATGTCCCGCCCGCCCGACCCACCCGACCTTTCCCGTTAGAGTCCGCCCGCCCGACCCGACCCGTCCCGCCCGTTAGGGTCCGCCCGCCCGCCGGGACCGTCTCGCCCGTTAAGGTATTCGCGTGCCAACTCGATGGTGCATCATTCTTTAATGTCCCGCCCGACCCGACCCGTCCCGCCCGTTAGGGTCCGCCCGACCCGACCCGACCCGTCCCGCCCGTTAGGGTCCGCCCGCCCGCCGGACCCGTCCCGCCCGTTAGGGTACTCGCGTGCCAACTCGATGATGCATTCTACTTGAATGTCCCGCCCGCCCGACCCGACCCGTCCCGCCCGTTTGGGTCCGCCCGTTCGGGTCCGCCGGCCCGCCGGACCCGTCCCGCCCGTTTGGGTACTCGCGTGCCAACTCGATGATGCATTCTGTTTGAATGTCCCGCCCGCCCGACCCGAGCCCGACCCGGTTCCGGGGAAGCGGTTCCGGGGAAACGGTGCGCCGGGGAAACGGTCCAGGGGAACTGCGGGGAAACGGGGAAACGGATCGGGGGAAACAGTTCCGGGCAAGCGTTCCCGGGGAGACGGAACCGGGGAAACGGTCCCGGGGAAACGCTCCTCCGGGGAAGCGGTCCCCGGGGAAGAGGTCTCCGGGGAAACGTTCCTCCGGGGAAACGGTCCCAGAGAAGCGGTTCCGGGGAAACGGTTCCCTTGGAAACGGTTTCGTATCGGGGAGGCATTGAGACGCAACACAGCCACCAAGTGGCCACTCGACAACATGAAATCCCCTCGGAGGGGCAGCAACAACGTGTGCGCCGTTCCTTCCAGTTTGCGGCTCGGTAACCACAGGAACGTGGGCCCTGCGGCCAAGCACGCATTGTGTGAAGCCGAGCCACGGGACGGAGGGACCCCCCGTTCTGACACCTCGAGGAACTGGGAACCTGCCATCACTTTGAGTCTTGACCGTCTACCGCGTTTTTAAGTATCTCCTCCATCGCGCCTGGCGGCGCCGCGCCCAGGGCCCTGCGAGCGCCGACCTCCTCGAGCGCCTTGTGCAGGAGCCCGCGGATCACCAATGGCGAAGGCAGCTGCTGCTCGTCGGACTGGCGGTACGGCTGGCGCCGGCACGTCCCGTAGCATCATGTGCAGCTTCCTCTTCGTCATGACGAAGCACATCGTACTCCTGATGCGCAGAATGCCGTGCAGATCTGGGACCTGCAGCTCGCGCCATGTTTTGTCGTGCCACGGCTTGAGCATCGCGTGCGTCCTCTGCACCAGCGCCTCCCCACGCTCGAGCTATTTGCCCGCGAACTCATCGAAGCTATGTGGGTGAGGAGGACCGAGCTGGTGGCCTTTGCCGCGGGACTTCACCTCCTGAGAATACGTCGCCCCTTCGTCGTGGGCCGCTGTCACCTCGGGGAGGTCGGCCCAGAGGTCCCTCACCATCTGCGCCGTCATGAGCGTCTGCTTGGTCAGCGCGTTGATGAAGGTGGCCTGCTTCTTCGTGAAGCCCATGTCCTCACCTTGCCGAGGTGCTCGTTGCGCTTCTGCTTGTTGGCCGTGGATCCCGACGCTGCGCTGCCTGAACCTGAGCCTTCTACGTTCGCAGCTGGTAGTGCGCCTTTGGCCTTGGCCAGCGCGGGAGCGCCGGCGGCCTCGCCCGCCGCAGGTGCCCTTTTTGGTAGGCGCCACTTGGGCACGGGCGCGGCCATGGTGCCTATGAGGAAGAAAAGGAAGATGCCAATCAGCGAAGGAGTCACACAGGCAGAGAGGACACGATAACTTGGGTTGCACCACTGGATGAATAGCGTGAGCTGAGTTTATCTCGCAACAGCCCCTACGGTAAGCACGAATGAGATGGACCTTGGCTGTCTTCTGGAACGCGCAGCTGGTGCGGCACGCAGGGCGCTGATTGGTGGCGAAACGTCCGTGGGACCCACCCGGAGCGTACGTTTTGTGAGCGACGAGGGCAGCATGAGCGAGGATCCTAGCGCCGCATCTATTGCCATCGGTGGTCGTGCAGTTGCAAGTGTAGATGCGTCTTTCGGGCCCCAGGGTGTCTCCACTGTTGTCCATCGTGTACTGTGGGCCAAGGTCAGTCGTGTCCAGAGGAGTGTTGCCGTGTTGCCATATCATGCGTAGGGCGGCAACATCAGCATTAACAAACAGGTGCGAAACATAATCATCGTGAAATAGAGCGTGCAAATCCTCCCCCACGTGACTCCCCACTCTTCATAGTCAGTCAAGAGTTCTAGCTCGTATACATCCGTGACGAAGCGAACGGCGAACGGGTTGGCGTGCTCAGTCAAGCGGCCCTGGACCAGGGAGGGGGGTGTCTTCGAAGCCGAGCTGACCGAACAAGAGAGCGATGACCTGCGCATGGTCCTGGGGCCACTTGACGATTTCCTGGTACTGCCTCAAACGCTGGATCAAAAGCTCCACCGCGGTCGGGACAATCACCATCCACTTCCAGACCTGCCTCGAGGTCCAGGACTTGGGGTGATCTCCTGTTCGGTCGCACATGGCCCCGCCGCGATGCGCCTTATCTTCCCCAACAGCGCGACACCCAGCGTTGGGTTTCGGTGGGGAGATGCGGAGCGAGTCCAGACGGGGGCGCACCTTGGAGCACTGATATGAACGCTAACCTCTTCACCTTAAATGGGACCCTCGAGGTCCAACGATATCTGAACGTGAGCCATCCCCTGTTGGCCGACTGTTTCCCGATTAGCAGCTGGTGGGGAAAAGACTCCAGGGGGCAATCGCTGCGGCCCCAGGCGCCGCGTATGCGGGGCTAGTCTGGCCCCTCCGACCTCGGACGAGTAAGAGGAGCCGTGGCATTTTAGCCGCAGGGGCGAGGGGCCAACATTTGTTTGTTTCGCATTCTGTTTGTAGCCAGAACGATCCAGGGCATTGCCTCGCATTCTTTGCGAAACTTGTGTAGCCTGCACTGCTTCGTCGAAGGGGGCCCTCGCTCAGCAGCGAGAAATACGCCAGATCATCCACGTACCTGAGAGAAGATGGGGTACGTGGCAACGGGGGCGGGATCGAAACTCTGCTCCATCCATTCTCTCAGGGGTCTGACAATATCTTCGCGAAACTCGTCTGGTGCGCTTGGGGCCTCGTGAGATGCAGGGTGGTGGGGCGGTCCACGCCGTCCAACTGTAATAGATGAGTGGTGCGCCTGTCTTTGAGAAGGTCTGCATCTGCCCGCGGGAGAACGTCGAGCAGACTTCGATTCATGCGAGCCTGGTCGCATCAACCGAAAGCGTTCTTCATGTCATCAAATACAGCAATGTGCCACGCGCGTGCGCTGCGCAGCCGTTCGGACAACACGTGCGTGCCCGAGATGGCGTTCTCGCGCCTGAGATGTGGAATCCATTCGTGGTCGCACTCAGCGGGCGCTCCATGCGGCGCCGAATTGTAGATTCCTCTAGCGACTGCGTGGAAGAGAGAACAGGCCGTGCAACAATTTAGTACCACCGTCGGCCATGGGAGTCTGCCAGCCACTCGAGAAACCAGCACACGTAGGAAACCTGCCCGCCGCCCGCCAGCAAGTGGCCAGATTGCCCAAGGCCGACGCGATGGCCTCCACCTCTGGGGGGGCGAGGGTGGCTCCAAGGCCGAAAGGAGAAGGACGTAGCTTGCTGCAGTACTTAGGTTTAGGCAGCATCAGCCATATCTCTCCTGGCAGGGTCCATGCTGGCACAGCGCGACGCCAAGAGGCCTTTCGGAGCACCCGCGCAGTTCTACGAAGGTCCTTAAGCCCCAACTCCCCCGCCGAGTCCCGATTCCCCGTCCCCTGAGGCGCCAGGCTGGCTCTGGCCGCTAATGCGTGATCTGCGTTCACTGGCGCGGCGGGAAGGCCTCCTTGGTTCCCAGGCCCCCCCACCCGACGTGGATGCGAGTTCATCCGCCGATGCAGCCTGTCTGCGCACTGCCAAGTAAGAGCGACGCTTGGGCCCCATGCCAGTGCCAGCTAACCGTCTAGAAAATATTGAACGCTTGCTAAACCCCTTCTGCGCCAGGCCTCGTGGAAGCCTTCAGTCCATGTCTAACGTGCCGAGCGGGCCCATCTCCTCACCTCCCAACGGATGCGATTGGCGAGGTCCCTGATCTGCATGTCATGGTGCACGTGCGGCTCCGAGCGGAGACGGAGGACCGCGCGAGCTCGGAGCTCCTTGCGTGCCGCCTGTCTATGTCGAAAGCGCTCCGAACATGGGGCACGCCGTGCCCTGCTGAAGTGCTTGTGTGCGACGGGCTGGATGGCCTTGGGCAGCAGTTCGTAGCCAACAGCGATCATGCCGTGCTCGAAATAATCCAAGAAAGACGGAGCCGCAGCCGAAAGGGCTCCATTAGCCTCCAGTAGGACATCCTCGCGCAGGCCAGGCGTCTGGAGGGCCGTCTCGATCGCGTCGAAGTGCCGGTCTGCACCTGGAGGCTCGGGATGCCCGCGTCGATCTCGAGGAGGACGGGTGAGTGGCCCCTCAGGGTGCCGCGGGAGGGGAACAGCTGCAGCGCTCTGGCCGCCTTGGTCATGGTGATGGCCATGTCGACCCGAGGGATCGCACCCCGCGGGACCACGAAGTGGTCGATCCACGATGCCGAGCTCTCACCATTGTACGGTGGGGCAATGCTGTGGAAGGTTGTCGCGCAGGCCATGTGGCGTGTGTAGCAGCTCTCTGAGCGCCCTGGCCGCGTAGCCCATGCGCTGCTGCGCGAAGGGGCCGATGCACGCGGATAGGCTGGACGTCTCGTCGGTGGCGAAAGAGCCCCTCAAATCCGTGAAGAGAGCAGACGTGGTGCGATGAGGCGCTGCGTCCAGCTGCGCACCGATCCACTCGTTGAGGACGTCCACCGTTCGCCGCCACGCGGCCTGGCCAGGCCGTGGGCCGGGCGGCGGGAAGCACGCGGCCAGGATGGTGAGGTCGAGCGAGCCCGTGATGACGCGCAGGGCCCCCGCCCTGCCCGCGGCCGCGGGCGCGCCAGGAGTCCCCCGCGGGTGCACCCGCTCCGATGGTGACACCCGCCGCACGGTTGGTGAAGGGGCCTCTGCCGTAGCCAGAGTGGCAGTGACCGTGGCCCACGGCCCGCCGCTGGACTCGGATGGGCTCCGCGTGGAGGGTGCCGAGGCGGGTGCCGAGCAAGATCTGGATGGGACCGTTCCGGGCATTGGTCGCTGCCTCCTCCAGCCGTCGTGCCTGAACCAAGCTGCACGCGTTGTAACCGAAAAACCGGCATCGCATGATCTTCTGAGGGGTCGGCGGTGGGGCGTGCTGCCGAGCCTCCCTCGAACAGCAGTGTGTCGGTGTGCTGCCAAAACCGGGGCCTCCCTCGATGGGCCCACTAGAATATGGCTCGACACAGAAAGGGGCTGGAGGAGGAGGAGGAGGAAGAGGGGGAGGAGGAGGAAGATGATGATGGTGATGATGATGATGATGATGATGATGATGATGATGATGATGATGATGATGATGATGATGATGGTGATGATGGTGATGGTGATGGTGATGGTGATGGTGGTGGTGGTGGTGGTGGTGATGATGATGATGATGATGATGATGATGATGATGATGATGATGATGAGAAGTAGGAGAGGAATACATGGTCGAACAGGATGAGGAAGAGTGAGGAGTGAGGGGTAGATCAGGTGACTCAGACACGTCTCCAGTGCGCTCGTCTCTGGGACGACATGTAAGGCCTGGACATGCATGTGTGGCCGAACGTTTAGAGCTGTCGTGGAGCTGTCTTTGGGCTCTTTTGGGGTCGTATATGGGATTTCTTGAGCCTCTTTTGGGCGCCCTGGGACATCTGTTCTGGTCTGTCTCTGAGGGTCATAGTCGCGCTCCTTGGAATTTATGCGGGCCGTTTTGGCGTGTCTTGGGACCGCCTGGGGGCGTCTTGGGCCCTCCTGGCACTCTTCAGCTATCTTGGGGTCCTCTTGGGAGGCTCTCTTTGGGCGCTTTGGGGCGCTCTTAGGGTGTTGTTCGGCCCTCGTGCGGTGGACTGTCCCGGGGCCCTCTCGGGGTTCTCTGAGGCGCCTCGTTGGCCGTCGTGGGGCGGGCGATCTGAGAACGCTCTGGGCCGTCATGGACGCGCTGAAGAGCCAAGTTGCGGGTATGTATATCGGATCCAGTGGCCAATGTGCACAACACGTTTTCTGAAACGCTTTGTGTATCCTCACCAGCCCATCCAGACACGATGCCCAGCGGAGCTGCCCTGAACGGGGGAGCGTTGCACCATTTGTGGGCCAGGGGCCCCTTCGATGCTTCCTTCGGTCTTTGGGGATGTCTCTTAGCGGCCTTTTAGAGGCATCCTTGGGGTGTCTCGGGGGCCTCTTGCTGGCTCTTGTGTGGCCTCTTGGAGCTGGGGGTCTCCTGGGGCCTCTTGGGGGCCTTTCGGGGCTGTCCTGAGTGCTTTTCGAGCTGCTTTTCGGTCATCTGGGAGGTTCTCGATCGAAGAAGGGGTAGTGGTCCTGTAACAGCGTTGCCCCCCCAGGATGCCCAAGTTGGGCCCAATTGTCAACCAATGATTTGTGCCTTCTCGCCGAGGCCCTTTCTCGTCCAGACCGAGGGGGCGGGGTTAGGGGGAGGAACCAAGTCACTTCTCGCAGACGCAAACTGTTTGGCTCACTTCCCCCCGGTTTCCCAGCACATAAATGGCACCCGGCTCTCAATATATTCAGCGTTCTGTTTTGGATGGACATCTTTTTGGACTTTGAGGGGGTGACCGAAAGGGGGGCATAGCTTGCTTGCCTATTCTGCTGCCGTCCCGGCTCAAAGGCAGCGCCGCCCAATCTGCCAGTGTTGGCGACGCCGCATGCGCTTGATCTGCGGTGCCGGGAGTGAAAAGAGCCTTTTTCATTTGCCGTCGCCATCATTCCGTCATCTCCACCATGCCACTATCACTACAATGGCATTGCTCTCTTGCATCAAAGTTGGTGCCGGTTCTGTCGCAGCCGCGGCAGCTCTGCTCTTTTCCACCCTGGGCGCCATGACGACCAGCGCCGTCTGCGTGCGCAGCGGATGCCACCTGCGAGACTACAACATGACCATGGTGGACGCCTACATGAACGTCCACATTGCGTGTGTCTACCGTTTCGTCTTTTCCTTTCGAAGTTCAGACTTGCGACGACGACATCGTCGTCTTCCTTCTCGACGTCGAGCGCGAGGAACCTCGACCGTTGCAACGACGACGACGTCGTCTACTTCCTTTTCTACGTCTAGCACGCGAGGAACCGCTACTGCGACGTCCGCGACTACCTCTTCCACCGCGACCTCGTCTGCGTGTGTTCGCGGTGGCGCGAGCGATCCCTGCATCTCTGACCGGCGTTGCCTTGCCCCCGTCTGCTCGTGGTAACATGGGTGGCGCCATCGGTGCCTCCGGACGCGCTGCGACCTCTTCCGCGTTTTTCAATCTAACGCATTTTTTGGGTTCGGTGGCGCATGGGTTGACTGCAGCTTTCATTGGATTCGTGATTCTCTTGCGCAGCTGTGCCCTAGAGCTCGGACGTCTTTATTTTCGTCGTGGTTCGTGGTTCGTGGTGGTTCGCCCCCCATCGGCCCCTTCCCGGAGCCGGAGCCCCGGCTCCCTTGGGCCACCCGCCCGACGGAGGTTTGCTCCGTCCAGGCTTCGCAGGACAGCCCCGCAGGGCCGCAGACATCCTTATTCTCTTGCACAGCTGTGCTCTAGAGCTCGGACATCTTGATTTTCGTGGTTCGTTCGTTCGTGGTTCGTCGTCCCCCCTGGCCCTCTCGGGCCCTGGACCCCCCCTCCCCGAGCCTCCCAGGATTACCCGCTGGCCTGCCCCTGGCCACCTCGGGCCCTGCGCCCGCTGGCCTGCCCCGCTTCCCTGGGGCCTGGACCTCTCCTCCCCACGGGCCTCCCAGGGCAGCCCCTCTGGGCCGCCGAAGCCTTTATTTTCGTGGTTCGTTCGTTCGTGGTTCGTCGTCCTCCCTGGCCCTCTCGGGCCCTGGACCCCCCCCTCCCCCGAGCCTCCCAGAATCACCCGCTGGCCTGCCCCTGGCCACCTCGGGCCCTGCACCCCCCCCCGGGCCTCCCAGGATCACCCGCTGGCCTGCCCTGCTTCCCTGGGCCCTGGACCTCTCCTGCCCACGGGCCTCCCAGGACAGCCCCCCTGGGCCGCCGAAACCTTTATTTTCGTGGTTCGTTCGTTCGTGGTTCGTCGTCCTCCCTGGCCACCTCGGGCCCTGCACCCCCCCCCGGGCCTCCCAGGATCACCCGCTGGCCTCCCCCTGCTTGCCTCAGCCCTCGACCCCTCCTTCCCCCGAGCCTCCCAGGGCAGCCCCCCTGGGCCGCCGAAGCCTTTATTTTCGTGGTTCGTTCGTTCGTGGTTCGTCGTCCTCCCTGGCCACCTCGGGCCCTGGACCCCCCCTCCCCCGAGCCTCCCAGAATCACCCGCTGGCCTGCCACAGGCCTCCCAGGGCAGCCCCCCTGGGCCGCCGAAGCCTTTATTTTCGTGGTTCGTTCGTTCGTGGTTCGTCGTCCTCCCTGGCCCTCTCGGGCCCTGGACCCCCCCCTCCCCCGGGCCTCTCAGGATCACCCGCTGGCCTGCCCTGCTTTGCGTCATCCTGACGCCCTCCTTCCCCCGACCTCCCAGGGCAGCCCCCTGGTCCCAGGAAGCTATTATTTTCGTGGTCGTTCGTTCCGTGGTTTCGTCGTCCTCCTTGGCCCCCTCTGGCCCTGACCCCCACCCTCCCCCGAGGCCCCAGGATCCCCGCTGCCTCCGTGCTTGTTCAGCCCTGGACCCCTCCTTCCAACGGGCCTCCCAGGGCAGCCCCCCTGGGCCGCCGAAGCCTTTATTTTCGTGGTTCGTTCGTTCGTGGTTCGTCGTCCTCCCTGGCCCTCTCGGGCCCTGGTCCCCCCTCGCCCGGGCCTCCCAAGATCACCCGCTGGCCTGCCCCTGCTTCCCTGGGCCCTGAACCCCTCCTTCCCCCGAGCCTCCCAGGGCAGCCCCACTGGGCCGCCGAAGCCTTTATTCTCTTGCACAGCTGTGCTCTAGAGCTCGGACATTTTTATTCTCTTGCACAGCTGTGCTCTAGAGCTCGGACATCTTTATTTTCGTCGTTTGTCGTATCGTTCGTCCCCCTTGCCCCCCCCTGTCCACGCTTCCCAGGGTAGCCCCCCTGGGCCACGGAACCCTTTATTTTTGTCGTTCGTCGTGTCGTTCGTCCCCCTCGCCCCCCCCGCCCCCCTCGCCCCCCCCCCCTGTCCACGCTTCCCAGGTTACCCCTCGCCCCCCCCCCCCCCCCCCTGTCCACGCTTCCCAGGGTAGCCCCCCTGGGCCACGGAACCCTTCATTTTCGTCGTTCGTCGCGTCGTTCGTCCCCCTCGCCCCCCTCCCGCCCCCCTCGCCCCCCCCCCCCCTGTCCACGCTTTCCCAGGGTATCCCCTCCCCCTCCCCTGTCCACGCTTCCCAGGGTGGCCCCCCTGGGCCACGGAACCCTTTATTTTGTCGTCGTTCCGTCGTGTCGTTCGTCTCCTCGCCCCCCCCCTGTCCACGCTTCCAGGGTATAAGCCCCCCTGGGTCACGGAACCCTTTATTTCGTCGTTCGTCGTGTACGTTCGTCCCCGGCTCGCCCCCCCCCCTGTCCACGCTTCCCGAGGTAGCCCACCTGGGCCAGGAACCTTTTATTTTCGTCGTTCGTCGTGTCGTTCGCCCCCCTCGCCCCTTCCCTGTCCACGCTTCCCAGGGTAGCCCCCCTGGGCCACGGAACCCTTTATTCTCTTGCACAGCTGTGCTCTAGAGCTCGGACATATTTATTTTCTCTTGCACAGCTGTGCTCTAGAGCTCGGACATATTTATTTTCGTGTCGTGCCGTGTCGTTCGTCCCCCTGCCCTCCCCCCTGCCCCGCCCCGCCCAGGCTCCCCAGGGCAGCCCCCCTGGGCCTCCCGTCCGAGGCTCCCAGGGCAGTCCCCCCTGGGCCTCGGACACTTTTAATTTTCGCGTGTCGTTCCGTGTCGTTCTCCCCCTGCCCCCCCCCTGCCCCCCCCCTGCCCCATCCCCGCCCAGGCTTCCCAGGCTCTTGGGGAGCCACTGGTCCTGGTCCTGACCTCCCTGGCCCCGCTGGCTCTGGTGTCCTGGACCCAGCCTCCCCCCCCCGGCCCTGGCCACAAAAAGTGAACTCCTGGAGGAAGGAGGCGAAAGCGTCCTGTCTCCAGCAGCTCCTTTGTGCAAGAGCCAGGGCACGCGTGCCACTTGTTTTCGTGTCGTGTCGTGTCGTTCGTCCCCCTGCCCCCCCTGCCCCCCCCCTCCCTGACCCCCCCCGTCCCAGGCTCCCCAGGCAGCCCCCCTGGGCCTCGGACACCTTTATTTCGTGTCGTGTCACGTGTCGTTCGTCCCCCTGGCCCCCCCCCCTGCCCCCCCCCCCCGCCCAGGCTCTCAGGGCGCCCCCCTGAGCCTCGGACACCTTTGTGCAAGAGGCCAGGGCACGCGTGCCACTTTTATTTCCGTGTCGTGTCGTGTCGTGTCGTTCGTCCCCCTGCCCCCCCCCCTCTGCCCCCCCCCGCCCAGGCTTCCCAGGGCAGCCCCCCTGAGCCTCGGACACCTTTGTGCAAGAGCCAGGGCACGCGTGCCACTTGTTTTCGTCGTCGTTCGTTCGTTCGTTCGTCCCCCTGGGCTCTCCCCTTGGGACCCCTTGGGACCCCCTGGGCCTCCCCCCGCTTCTCTGGGCCACCTCCCCGTGGAGGCTCTTGGGACCCCTTGGCATCCCCTGGGCCTCCCCCGGCTTCTCTGGGCCACCTCCACGTGGAGGCTCTTGGGATTTCTTGGGACCCCTCCGTCCAGGCTTCCCAGGGCCCCTCCGTCCAGGCTTCCCAGGGCAGCCCCCCTGGGCCACAGAACCCTTTATTCTCTTGCGCAGCTGTGCTCTAGAGCTCGGACATCTTTATTTTTGTCGTCGTTCGTTCGTTCGTTCGTCCCCCTGGGCTCTCCCCTTGGGACCCCTTGGGACCCCCTGGGCCTCCCCCCGCTTCTCTGGGCCACCTCCCCGTGGAGGCTCTTGGGACCCCTTGGGATCCCCTGGGCCTCCCCCGGCTTCTCTGGGCCAACTCCACGTGGAGGCTCTTGGGATTTCTTGGGACCAGCGTAATTGACGAGGGATCCTGGCCCTGGAGGCGCGAACCCAATGAATTTACCAGGGATCGTGGCTTTGGGAGCGTGGACGCTGCGTAATTCACGAGGGAGCGCGGCCCTGGAAGCGCGGATGCAGTGTAGTTTAGTAGGGATCGTGGCCCGGGAAGAGCGGACGCAGCGTAATTGACGAGGGATCGTTGCCTTCGGAAGGCGGGCGCAGGGTAATGTACAATGGATCGTGGCCCGCGGAGCACGGACGCAGTGTAATTTACGAGTGATCATGCCCCTGGGTCAGGAACGCCTCGTGGCACGTCCCCTGATGTGTTCCTTGGCACATCCCCTGGCGCGTCGCCTGGCACGTTCCCTGGCACGTTCCGTGGGCACGTCGCGCGGCGCGTCCCCAGGCACGTCCCGTGGCACGTCCATTGGCACGTTCCGTAGCGCGTCCCCTTGGTACGTCCCGTTGTGTGTCCCCACGGCACGTCCCGTGGCGCGCCCCTTGGGACGTTCCGCGGCGCGTCCCCCTGGCATGTCCCCCTGGCATCGCCCAGTTGCATATGCGATTGAGATCCTTAGAAATGGTTCCATGCCTCGCAGTTCTCAATCCATTTCCGAGTTCGTGGGTCGATCATGTTTCACGGAATGGGCGTCGGCCCAGGGTTCTCTTTTAGATGTTTACCCTTGGTTTCGACTTGATGAGGTTCGGCGGAATTATTTGCGATAAGTATCGAGGTGCAGTTTTATTTTTGCTTGAAGAATGCGTTTCGCGCGCGCCCGCTCGAGGAAAATGTGCCCCCAATTTCGGATCCTCGATCAACAGCAGGGTCCGCAGACACACGCTTTCCTCTGTAAAAGACGGGGTGCGGAGCGTTTTCCGCATAACCCACGATAAAACACGAGGTCAGGAGGCTTAGCGTGCCCGGACACCCACGGGGGGTATTTGATATGTGGTAGCCCCCACCGTGGGGCCCACAAGAGCCAAGCACATCGACTCCAGATGTGTAATAACTTGACACAGTTTCTTTGGCTGGTGATTTTCCAGATTTCCCTTTGGCGTGCCTAACATGATGGTCCCTCGCTGGAACCACGTGTTTTCACGTGTCCAGGCCACGCAGAGAGGTACCTAACATGGTGGCCCCGAGCTGTAACCACGTGTTTTTGTCACATGTCCAGGCCACCCAGAGGGGTATCTGACATGGTGGTCCCGAGCTGGAACAGTGTGTGTTTCACGAGTCCAGGCCGCAGGGGGTATATCTAACATGGGGATATCTACCGAGCTGGAGCCACGTGTTTTTACATGTCCAGATTTTCAGATGTCCAGGCCACCCAGGCGAATATCTAACCTGGTGGCCCCGAGCTTGAGCCACGTGTTTTTGCGTCTGCAGGCTACCAGGTGGGGTATCTGACATGGTCGCCCCGAGCTGGAACCATGTGTTTTTACATGTCAAGGTCGCCCGGAAGGGGTATCTGACATGGTTCGCCCGAGCTTGAACCACGTGTTTTTACATGTGCGGGCCACCCAGGGGGGAGTATCAAACATGTGGTCGTCTGGGACCCCCCAGAGAGGGGGGCCCACAAGAGCCAGACAAAATCAATACACCGACACCAGATGAGTAATAACTTGACGCAGTGTCTTCGGCGTTTTTTTCCAGATGTCCTTTTGGTGTATCCAACATGGTGATCCCGAGCTTGAGCCACGTGTTTTCACGTGTCCAGGCCACCGAAAAGGCGTATCTAACAGTGTGGCCAAGGCCAACCAGAGGGGTATCTAACATGGTGGTCCCGAGCTGGAACCACGTGTTCTCACGTGTCCAGGCCACCCATGGGGATATCTAACATGGTGGGCCCGAGCTGGAACCTTGTGTTTTCACTTGTCCAGGCCATCTATCTAACACTGTGGTCCCGAGCTGGAACTACGTGTTTGTACGTGTCCAGGCCATCCTGGGAGGTATCTGGCACAATTGCCCCGTGTTGGATTCCTGTGTTTGCACGGTCGCATGTTAGATATCCGTCCTTGGGTGGCCTGGACACGTGAACACACGTGAGTTCTTAACGCCCCAGAGCGGGCCAACGTGAAAACACAGGTCCGTAACGCACCAGAAGGGGGACGGCGTGTGTCCCTCCCGCTCGGCGCGTTCCTTGGCTTGTCCTCTGTCGCGTTCCCTGGCTTGTCCCCTGGCGCTTTCCCTGCCCGTTCTGTGGCGGGTCCCTTGCCAGGTTCCTTGGCGCATCCCCTAGTGCGCCCCTGGCACATTCTGTGGCGCGTTCATGCGCCCTGCACCCCGTGTTGTCTCGTCCCGCTTCGGAACTGAATCGGATCTTGAGCTCCAGCTGATTGAGTGTCCCTCACGTTTCGAATGCAACCAGTTCTGGGCCAGTTATGCGGTCAGGCATCTCGAACTTAAGATCCAGATCAGTTCGGTCAGGATTCGGATGCCAGGGGCGACTCGATCCATACCATTATATACTATAGAGCACAACGCAAGTCATTGAGGCATGACAAATTTAATTTCAGCACGGCACTGCGCAGCACAGTCCTTGTCATGGTACATCACGATTGTTTTTTTCAGCATTGCAATTACCTGTCGCCCAATCAGGTGCCTTGAAAACGTAGCCACGCTTCGTGTTTCTAAATTCCTTTTCGGGTTCGTGGCTCGATCATGCTTAGGAAGAGGAATGGAGGATGATGATGAGGAGGAGGGACATGGAAGGATGAGGATGATGCTTCTCGATTGCTTTTTGTGGCATTCTTGGGGCCAAGCTGTGCCGTGGACAAGGCATTTCTGTTGGAGGCTTCTTGGGGGGAGGCCTCTCGGCGTCCCCTTGGCAGTATTTTGGGGGCCTCTCAAATTGGGGCCTCTTGGGGGAGTTTTTTGCGCCTCTGGGGGCCTTCTGCGGGCCTCGCGGTCTCGGGGGCCATCTTCCGGGAGAGGGGTCGACATGTCAGTTCGGATTGCCTCTTTTTGGGCCCTCTTGGGAGCCTCTGGCGCCCTGTTGTGAGGCCTCTTGGGCCGTCTTGGGGCCCTTTTGGGCTGTTTAGGGGCCGTCCTTGGAGCCTCTGGGTTTGACTTGGGGCGATCTTGGGAGCCTCTTGGGCCGTCCTGGGCGGTCGGAATCCCGAAAAAGACGCTGACGCCAAAATCCTTTCAAATAAACAGCGATAATCAAAAGTATTTGGCCTCTTGGGAGCTCTCTTGGGCCTGTCCGGGACCATCTTGGGGCCATCTTGAGGCCTCTTGGGATCGTTCTCGAGCCATCTTGAGGCCAGCCACCTATTGATCCCGATTCTTGGCCCCTCCCAGAGCTCGCCTGGGGTCCCTTGGGGCACTCGTGGGCCGAGCTTGAGGGCCCCGAAGGCAGGCCCCTGGGAGTTCTGACATCCGTGACGCCAGCCGCCCGGGAGTTGCCCGGGAGTTGGCCGGTGTCCGCCTGGGGTATTTGTGGTTAGGGGAGAGATTTTTGCGCGCCTCTGGCCTGGTGGACCGGCGAATTTAGATGATGTTGGCCTCTGGCTCCCAGGGCTTCCAAGACGGCCCAAGAGGTCCCCGAGGGAGCCCCAGGATGGAACTTTGGCTTAGCGTGTCGCGCTGCCAGTTCTGGCCGAACGCGCTGCGGCGCGACACGCTATTCACGATCCACTCCTCAAGCGTCCAAGTTCCAAGCCTTTCCCAGCCTCCCACCTCGCGGAGCGGAGCGACACGCTATCCGCTTGCATGCCGCGGCTGCCGCCGCGACGCGCTGAGCAAAGCTTCCGCCGTCCATTCTGTTCGCGTCAGCAGGGCTCTGTACTGGAGCGGCAGTCATGGCCAATACGGTGTCACACAGCCCCGTCACACAGCCCCCGCCGAGTGGGTTCCGAGGGTTCCCCCTGAGCGGGAGCTCCCGAGGGCTTCCACCGAGGGCTCTTGCCGGCTCGAAGAGGGGCAAGGGCGCCCGCCGAGGGCTCCCAAATGCCCCTGCGGGCTCGAAGCGGGGGGAACTTGCACCCCTCCAAGTGTACGCATGCTCGGGCTCTTGCACGGAGAGGACGACGACGAGGAGGGGGAGCATTTGGGCGCCATTCTGGTACTATCTCGCGGGGTCTCCTCGGGCCTTTCGGCTCCTTTCGGGGCCTGAATGCGGGGCCTGGGGTCAGGGAGGTCCGAGATCGTCAGAGAGGCGGACGCCGACGCCGACGCCGACGCCGCCGCCGCCGCCGCCGCCGCCGACGACGACGACGACGACGACTGACGACGACGATGACGACGACGACGACGACGACGGCGGACGTTGGAAATGAAGGGGGTCGGAGTTTTTGAACACAGCAGTGCAAGATAATAGTGAATCCCAGACGCGCTCCCGCGCCCTAGAGACAAGTCATGCGAGCCGCTCTCGAGAGCGCCCAGAACTGGGGCCCCGTGCCCTTCAAATCGTTCACATTCGATACTGAAGACGTTGAGGCAAGGACCGAACTCAGACTCAGACCGAACTCGGACCCGACCGAATTCGGACCCGAGCGCCGCGCTCCAGTGGGAACCTGGGGTCCGAGTTCTGCCGGGTCCGAGCCCAGTCTGGGCCGAGTTCAGCCCTTTCCCTGAGCGGCCTGAGGGTATTCCGCGTGCCTGCGGCACCGTGGCGGATTGGCACTGCGATGGGGTCACGCTGCGCTTCCTCAGATACGCGGCCCTCAAAGACCGGTGCTCACTGGTTGGCAAGTTCCACGCCAAGAAGGGGGGCATCTCCGCGGGCTCCTCGGCCGAGCGGCACCAGGAGGAGGCCACCCGCGCGATGACCGGCATGCTGGACGAGTTCGCTTCTCAGGACCCCGAAAGCGGGGACATGGCCAAACCAGGACATCGGCGCGCCCGAGAAAGCTGCAGCCGTGGTTTGCCGCATTCTTCGTTTTCAAATGGATTTTGCAATGTCCTGGTTGGCAATGCCCTGGTCTAGGGGGACCTGAGCCTCAAAGTACGCGCGCCTTGCGGCGCCTGGGGAGGCCGCGTCGTGCGGCCTGATCTGGCGCAGCGGGGCAGGGGGCGCGGAGGGCGGCTGCGCCAGCGGGGGCGGGGGCGCTGGCGGAAAGCGCAAGCGGGACAGCGTTGAGGAGGGCGCAGAGAAGCGCAGTCGTGTCTCGACAGCCCGCCTGGGGGCGTAGCTCGTCTGGAGAGTTCTCCTCGGCGAGTGGCCGAGGCGCGGTCGCCCCAGGCCGCCCAACTGGCCGAGCACAGTGGGGTCGGAGGATCGCGCCGCATCGCCGCTGCATCGACGATGTGGCGCGACCTGGGGCCCGGGTTCTGTCCTCCCCGACGTCGATCCTCCATCCCCATCTGCTCTGACCCCATGTGGGGTGCCCTCACCTAGGCCCTTGTGCACAGTCCGGCGCGCTCGCTGAGAGAGCCGCTCTTCGTTGCCAATCCGCTGCACGTTTGGGGGGACAGCAGTTGCCGACCGTCGGGGAGCGCGGGGGCCGCTCAGTCAAATCCAGTCTCATCCTCTCCTTCGATATTCGGACCCCTCTCCTCCACGTCCTTCCCCTCCCGCCTCCCGCGATTTCTCCCTTCGGACTTCGTTATCCTCCCTCCCTCTGCCCCTACCCGCCAGCGCGCCGCATGATTATGCACGATCGAGGGCCGCTCGCGCCAAGCGCCCGAGATCGCTCGACATGAGAGCTTTCAGCCCGAGCCGGAGCTTGGAGCGCAGACCTGGCAGCCGCAGCAGACACCACGGGGCGGCCAGACGCTGTCGCCTGCCGCGCGGGGGGAACTTGCGGACAGCCTCCCGTTCCTCCATTGTTCTCTCCGACCTCCACTGCCCTCCTCGGGAGGGGCTGGGTGGGGGGGGAGGGGGAGTAAGGCTCAGAAATGGCTCATTCCCACACGGCGCTGGCGCGAATCGTGACGTGACCAGAAGGGTACAATGGTCCCGCTTAAACCACTGCCGATAGCACTGAATACTGACCTCCTCGATCTCCTGACTGTTGTAGTGCTCGTTATCTCTATCTCGTTTGGAATCTCCTCTAACGATGTGATGGCAGTGGCAGTGGGGGAGCGCGTCGCTGGACACGCGATGACACGGCACAGGAACCCGTTTTCTCAGCGGGCCAGTTCTCTGTGCTGCGGTTCAGACCGCAAGTCAGTTGCCTGGCAGCCTCGAGCTGCTATACAAAGGCTTGAGCCAGAATGGTGTCGGCACGGACCATTATGTTGAAACATGATAGGCCTCTTCGGGCCTTCTTGGGATAGACCTCGTCGGGCCTTTTCTTGGAAAAGAGCAGAGAGACGATTATCTCGGCTAGGCTGCAACTGCGGAGGCCAAAAAAGGGGAACTGGCGACGCCAGGGAACGCGGACTTACATGAGTTATGGGAAGTATGTACTGGGCTTCTTCGGAGCCATGTCTTGAAATGTCTAACACACTGGGCCTCTGTGGGCCATCTGTCGTAAGTAGGCACAGGGAGGTAGACTCTGGGCTGTGAGTTGCATGCCCAAAAGTTAAAGTTCGATGTTACGGCATCGAAGCCTGGCCTTACCTTCTGAGTTCACAGAAAGCACGGAACGTGTGGTAGGCTTCACCCGGCCCCAGAGGGCCTCATGTCCGGCAGGTCCAGCCTGCTGGGACTCGTCGTCGCGTGAGAAGTACACCAGGGCTTTCAGGGCAATGTCGGGATCCAGCGGTGTGCCGTGGTCTAGCTTGTCGATGCCCTCGGACTTGCGTTTGCGTGTTGACCGATGCAGAGGATGGTCCACTAACCGCCAGCGCTGCCCACTTCTGAAGAACTCCAGCAGGGCCTTGGCAGCGCGGTCCTTCGTAAGCCCGGCGGCCAGCATCGCGTCGCTGTGAACCCAGCGAATTTGGAGCCCCGTTTGCTGCCTTTGCTGCCAGATGCCCAGGCACTCGATACTGGTCCTCTTGTCTCGAAGACCTAGTCCAGCACACTCGCTCTTCTCGATGGCGTCGTGCCCAGACTTCCCGTCTGTGACCAGGACTCCAGGGCAGGTTGAGATGGCGTCGTTCACGGCCTGCTTGTTGGTGTAGTCCACGGAGCCGCACTCTAGCTCGTAGATGAAAAGTCGCACGTAGCTGATCTCGTCGAGCGTCTCCGTCATCATCTGCACCTCGGCACTCGCACTGTTTCTGGCAACGCGTGGCAACTTGCATGATCTCCAGGAAATCGGCGCCACTGTCTCGGTATATCCATCTAGAAACGATAGCGGTGCCAGCACGATCATCTCGCCTCCTTGGGATTCTCCTGTGATCCGGGCTGCCCATGCGGCGTCGCCCCAGCCGACAACTGCCAGCTTCTCGATTGCAGTTATGACCATGGTGACGTCAGCGGTGTCGTTCGTGGTGCGGATGATCTGGTTGATCTTCTGCATCGTGGAGACCGTCGCGGTTGGAATCTCGGCTTGTATTAGTGACACTTCGGAGCTGAGCCAGGGAGCTGACTGCTGCGCCCTCCAGCCTAATGTGCCCAGACGCCCGCTTTCTCCAAATCGTTCTCGATCGGAAACTCCATCTGTAGGCTTCCTGCCGCGCTTGACAGGAATCGGCGCCACGTTCATGCTGTAGGTGTCTTGGGCGAGGCTGCACGTGAAATCGTCGTTCTGTCGGATGCTGACTCCACATTGAACGAAGGCCTTGCTCTCCCAGGGCGTCCATTCGAAAGCTTGTTGAATCTCCTTCCGGTCCTGCAGGAAGAACTTGTTAGTGTGGTCTTCGGCGATCATCATGTCGTCTACGTGTATAATGACCATGCCGATCAGCTTGCCGTCGTCGTCCCTGATGACCCAGACGCAGGGCTCGCACTGGATGGCCTCAAGCTTGAGCTCGTTGAGCGTCTCTTTGACATGTAGCCAGCTCTTCCGAGGTGCGTGCACGAACCCGTACATCGGCTTGAAACTGCAGTGCCTCGTCCTCCTTCACGCCGAAGGCTTGGCGGACATCCTTGGGCGGGTCGGCGTGGATCTTCCGCTTCTCCTCGTCGGTCTCGCCTTGAAGAAATGCTGTCACTGCGTCGGCCTTTTCCAATAGCCACTTGTGCTGGGCGGCCATAGCTAGTAGAAGTTGTTGACCACGTCGAGACGCAACAGGTGATTCTGTACGTAGATGTAGTAGGTCAGGATCGCTGAAATCAAGTACCACAAGTCGAGCTTTGCCTCGTATAACATTACCATGTTCGTCCTTCTTCCAGGTGGGCACGAAACGACAGCGTAGAAGACGCGCTGGATCTATGCTTTTGCGGCTGAGGATCCTTGCGGCCATGGTGCTGAGAACGGAGGTGCCCTCCTTCTGCTGGGCTTCAAGTAGCATCTGCTTCTCTTCTGGCGTTGCCTTCTTGCATGAGACCTCCACCCGGCCCTTGCGAGCCTGCGAAGCCAAGAAGTTGCTCGGGTCCTCGAAGTAGTTCATGAATTCGTGCTCGCTGTTAACTGGGATCTCCAACGCGATCAGCTCGTCCTCCTCCTTGGTCTCGTCGTACTGCTGGATGCTGCAGGCGTAACCGCTGTAGAAGTTACCGTCATGCAAGTAGTAGGCGGAGTCCTCCTGAAGTGCTGATCCTGAACGTTCTGACGGGAGGTGTCATCTCGTCGGTGTTTAAGGTCCGTTCGTGAGGTAGTTCTGATCGAGCTTCTTCGGATTCAGGGTCTGCCGCCAGTCCTCCAGCTTCTGAGCCGTCCGGGAAGGGCTTCTGCGAGGCATGATCCTCCATGTCATCGTCCTCCGGGTCGATCTGAACAGCTTCCTCTTCCGCTTCGGCTGGGACTTCAGCTTCTTCTGCACGTGGTCATTCAGCAGGTGATTCGATTCCAGGTGGTGGTCGAGTGGTACTTCTTGTATGAGTGGCTCCTGCGGCTCTTCCAGCGTCCACGGATTCTGCTTCCGTCGCAACCGTCTCGTAGGTCCTGCGGTGCTGGTGGTGGTGGTGGCGCTGGTCGTGAAGCTGATGAGGGTGCTGCTCCTCCTCCGCCTCCAGGTGCGCAGCTCTGAGATGGTAGAGGTCGGTCGTCGTCTTCATTCACGGCCCAGGGTCCACTTGGGTTGTGCTCAAAGGTTCGAGCGCTTGTAGATTCCCCGTCGTCGTAGGCGAGGTCGTCACTGGTGGTTGGTGGCTCGTTGGTGAGGGCGATCACTTCGTTGGTGTCGAACTGCTTCTGTACCTCCCCGAACGTCTAGGTGCCTGGCTGCTCGCTCCGAGATCGGAGCGCGTCCGTAGCTTCTTCAGAAGGCGTAGCTGGTCGTAGCTTTTCGGGTGCAACTCGGTGGAGCCGCCCTGCCAGGACGATGTTCACGACTGCGCCAGGTAGACCAGGTCGGTGTCCAGAGCTAGCGGGTTCGTGACATAATACTCGCCCAGGTCCGCACTGGCGTCCTCGCCCGGGCCTTGATCGCGGTTGTCCATTCTTTTTCCAGGCTCCAGGTGGGAGCCCCCGGTAGACGACGACAGTCGTCGCCTCTGCCCTTCCTGGCTCTGTCGGAGTTCTCGGTCTGGATGTGGGCCAGTCGGGATTGTCGGCGTATTCGAGCATCTCTGGCGAACGTGCTGTCATGTAGCTCGGCGCTGATGAGCGGTCGGTTGTTCGGCTCGTCATCAAGATTAGCCGTTGTCCCAGTAGGCGTCCGTCTGGCGTAGAGCTGAAGCGGGCTGAAACCGTCGATCCTCGCGAGGTCGTTGCGGGCTGCCGTCTGGAGGCCGAACATCTCGCTGGTGGACGCGTCGGTAGAGATCATCTCGTCGAAGGCGTCGATGGCTTCCTGGAAGGCTTCGATGGCGCGCTCGATCTTCCCGATCTGCCAGCGTGCGTCAGCAGCGCACGGGAGGCAGTGGATGCCCTGGCTCTCGACCCACTCCCTGAACTCGTCGGAGACTGCGCTGCCAGCTGGGTCGTAGCGCATTGCCGTCAGGCGCCCCATCCCATGGGAACCGTTTGGAGGCGAAAATGCGTCGTGGGTCTCCAGCTCGCACTTGACGCGGTTATTCTGGTATCTTCTTCTCGTCGAACAAACGCACGTAGAGAATGTCGGAACCCGCGCCCAGAACCGCGAGCACCATCGCGTTGGTGTTTGTGCTGCGACGAATCCAAGAGAAGGCGTCAAATAGAACTTGGTGGCCCGTCTGCAGAATTCTGATGATGCTGGTGGCCGCTTCGTCGGAGGTCGGTGAGCATCGCAGATGTCGCACTTGAAGTTGCGAGCGATTCGTAGCACCTCAGGTCGGGCACCTCGATCTCGAAGATAGCGAGTGAGATTCGCGCGTGGAACATGTCCCAGATTGGTGTGGGCCAGTCCCACGTAGCTCTCCAACCTCTTGATCGCGTCCTTCGTTAGGCCGAGGGAGTCCTTCCCGACCTTAGGTGGCAGCAGCTCCTCTGCCGACTCTGCGGTCGGCTCCGCGGGGGGCTGCTTTGTGGCCGCCACGCAGTGGCAGTTCAAGACCTCCTCTTCGAAGTAGCTCTGGTTAGCTTTGCGCGCAAGCGCCCTCCGGATTCTTCAGCAGAGCACTTTCGCATATCTTCCTGAGGCTTCGGTTCGGCTGCTTCCTTCATTTTCTTCATGATAGAGTCCTCCGCGACTTCGAAGTGGTTGGGGGACTGCCCAGATGTGCTTGTTGTTGGCGAGGAACTTCCAGCGCTTCTCCATGAGCTCCACGGTGTCGGGGGCTCGTAGTCCACAGGCGCAGCCGTCCACGATGACCTTGTAGGGTAGCAGCTTGCGCAGATCCTTCCAGCAGGTTTCCTGCCAAGAGCGGCTGTTATGCGGCTGCTCGGCGATGAACGAGCCCTTGAGGTTGTTGACCTGGTGCTCGATGAGACGCGTGCTGTTCTCGAAGATCCGCTGGCTCTTCAGGCGCTCCTTCCGAAGGTTCTCCTTCTGCTGGTCAGCGCGCTGGTTGACGTTCTGGATGATTGACCACGGTCCGCAGGGTCGAGTGCTGACAAGTAGTCCCAGTCGCTTCTCGTCGAGCATGTACTTGGCCCTATGGTTGGCCTGCGTCTTGCTGAGGTCGAAGTCGATATGCAGTCCGAGCCGCGCGAGCTCCAAACCCTTCTGCTCGCAGATCTGGCTGAGGTTGGAGTCCTTAGGTGCGCAGGCTTCGACCATGGCCAGGCGGCCGAAGGTGGAGAGGGCGCGCATGGCTCCGAACAAGGCGGTCTTGAAACTGTGCGTCGCAGACCAGATGGCTAGGCGCTGGTGTCCCATGAAAGCCGGCTGTCATCTCGACTCCAACGAACTCGCTCCGCCCGAACTTCACCTACCCCGCCTTCGTGATCTCCTCCGCGCACATCTTGCGGCACCAGCCGTAGGGGTTGACCTTCATGATAGGCTCATTCTTGGATATCCCTCGCTGCGCGCGACACTCCGGAGCCACGCAGCCTTGTGCGAAGTGGCTCTCTATCGCGCCGCCGACAATGTAGGGCTTTATCTCCTGCTTCTTGACCGTCGCCCCTTGCTCCTTCTTGACCTTGACCGTCGGCTTGGCGTCGCCCAGCTGCTGCGGGATGTAGGCTACCAGTCGGTCGCAGATCTCCTCCTTCTTGCCAGTCTGGGTCAGTTCGTAGAGTTTGGAAAGAGGTCTGAGGTGGTTCGCGATCGTGAACATGCTGCGCAGCCTGTAGATCTCCTCCGCGCCGGCCCCCGCAAAGACATTCACGTCTTGGTACTTCGTCAAGAAGCCGGACCTTGCGATCTCGATGCTTTCGCGAATCTTCTTGTTATGCTGGGAGACTGCTGCGGTCTTGCTCTAGGTCTTCTTGGGGGCTGGAACCTTCCCATGCTTGACGCTGGGCTTCTCGCCTGGCTTCCAGGTCGGGAACTTCGTCGGGAAGAGCGGCGCAGGAAGTCCCATTCCGGCTCCCAGCCCTGCTTCTCGATGGTATTCAGGAAGGTATTGCAGATTACTTTGCCCCATCTCGTCGCGCAGGTCCAGGCTTGATCTAGCTTCGCCGCCCACATCTCCCACTGCGGCGCGTGCTCGTCCAGGAACAGCTCCGAGTCCCTCTTCGCGTTCTCCTCGATCTCGAGCATCAAGTAGTTCTCCCCGCCCGCCCCAGCGTGGCGAACAAACTTCCCCGGGAGCCGCCCGGCAGGCAGTAGTCGCGCACGTCCCTGGGTTGCTGAGAGCGTCCGCTGCGATCTGTCGCCCGCTGGAATGCTGGCTGGATCGACAGGTAGAGCTTCCCACTCGTTCATCTCCTCGTCCTTGACCCTGACCTCCTGGGTCTCTGCTTTGCGACATTTCGCCTCGCGGTTGAGGCTCGCGCGGATGCGGAAGTTGATGAGAATCGCTCAGCGCTGGGCTCGAAGATTCGGCCCTTGCCAAACTTGCTATGGACGGAGGAGCTTCTGAGTCTTCAGGGGGTCCACGAAATCGTAGGATCTCTGGGAGCTCGTGAGGAGGTATCTCAGCTTCTTGGGGCTCCGAAGTGAATGTTAATGTAAACGAAGTGCTAGTGGTTTCCGTAGTCAGATCCCCGGGAGTAGCCGAATTCGGCATTGGAGATGCCGTTCTCTGACGTTCTATAGGTTTCCGTACCCGAGATTCCGAGGGTCGCCCTTTGACATTCCTTTCGTTTCGCGGGGTGCACGTCCGGAGCGCGTGCAGTGACGTCGTCGCGGGGCCTCTTGGGAGCCACCTGGGGGCCTCCTGGAGGCCTCTTGGGAGCTTCGTTGGGCCTCTTGGGGGCTTCTCTGGGGCCTCTCCGCTCCCTCCTTTTCACACTCCCCCCCCATCTTCCCTTCCGGCGCCGGCTCTAATCATGGGCGCCGCCGTGACCAACTTCCACCTGGCTGGCGCTGCGCCGCAGTTCGCCCAGGGGGAGAAAAATAACATTACACTCCAGTCGTTGTGTGGCCTTGTGGGGGCTTCTTTGAGGCCTCTTGGAGGCTTCTTGGGGGTTTCTTGGAGGCCTCTTGGGTTTTTTGGGGAGCCCCTTGGGGGCCTCTTGGGGGCCTCTCCGAGCCTCTTGGGGGCGTCTTGGAGTCTTGGGGCGTCTTGGGGCGCTTTTGCGCCGTTCCGCCCCTTCGGAGGCCGTTTTGGGTCTTGGGGGCCTCTCGCGGCCGCCTTGGGGTTCTCTTGGGGTCCTCTTGGCTCTTGGGCCGTCTCAGGGTTTTTTTGTTGACCGCCTTGGGGGTCCCCTTGGGCCGTCTTGGGGCCCCCCTGGGCCGTTTGGGTGCCCTTCGGGTGGCTTCTTGTGCATGTTTGGGACGATTTTGGTGGCTGCCTGGGCGGCCATGGGCCTCTGAGAGATGAGAAAGGCGAGAACGCTAAAATCGTTTAAAAACTTATTAATGATTTTGGCTTCTGGAGGCACTCTTGGGGGTCGTCTTAGGGCCCTCCTGAGACGTCTTAAGAGTTTGTTTCTGCCCTCTTGGGGCCATCATGGACCGTCTTAGAGCCGTCTTCGCCCGTCTTGAAGCCATATGGAGCCGTCTTGAGGCCCTACTGGGCCTCCCAGAGGGCCCAAAGTCCCGAATCATAGATTTTACATAGGTTTTGGTACGCATTTGAACCCCAAATGGGGGTCTCCATTTTGGGTCGACGGATGTGGCGTAGCCTTTGGGGGGGGGGTCGGGGGGAGACATAATAATGTAACGCAATACAGCACGTGGCAATTATGCAACAATTGGATACACTGGGTACGTTGCATTATCGCCTCCGCAGAAAACGCTGCCGCTCAGCACGTCACCCTCGGGACGTGGACTTATCGTGTCCTTGCCAGGCGATGATGTAAAACATATGGCGTCACGTTGTCGCGAGTCATCTGGATCTCTGGATAGCATATGAGGAGATTGCAATCGATGTGTTCCGTGCGCAGGTTGGGAACACGTGCAGCCCAGTCGTTGCCGGGGGCCTCTGGGCTGCGCCTTCTGGGCGTCTGTGGGGTTCTCTTGAGAGTTTCCTGGGGCCCTTTTTGCGCGTCTTGGGCTGTTTTGGGGCGTTTTGTGCCTCTGCTACCCCTCCCTCCCGCCTCCCGCCATCCCTCCTATACAACTACTCAATATGAATACTACTCTCCCTCTTCCCCTGATGACGTCTTGGGAATATTCGCCCCCCCCCCGCGTATTGTTTTTTACACACAGGTTTCCCCGGAGTTGGGTTTTCGCCTGCATTTGTTTCCAAAATGCTGCTCTCGCTGAAGCGCCGGCCTCATTTTCGGGCCCCGCTCGTTCCGACTCGTGCTCCCGCTGCAGCGCTGGCATCATGTCCGCCGGCGCCAGGGCTGCACGCCCGAGCCGGCGCCCGGGCCGGCGCTCGGGCCACGTCCAGAGCCGGTTCCGGCCAGCGCCGGAAAATCGAGTTCCGAGGCGGCGCCGAAAAAGGCCATTCTAATACACATTTTTCTTGTGAGAATGCTGAATTCTTTACGCTTCGCGTATCCCCACCAGCCCATCTCACAACAGCAACTCTTGCGAAGCTTGCCGACAGTCGTGTTTTTCAGGCGTGTGTCCGCTTGGCCCCGCATATCTCCCCTGTTCCTCCTTCCTCCCGCCTCCTTGTACATCCTCCTTGTGGGGGCAGGGGGAGAAGGACGAGGCGGAGGAGGAGGGAGAGAAAGCGCTCCTCGTGGTTTGAGTCGTTTGGGGTTTCTCGTCCTGGTGTGAGTCGTTCGGGCCCTTCCTGCTGGTGTGAGTGAGTCGTTCGGGCTCTTCGTGGTGTGAGTCGTTCGGGCTCTTCGTCCTGGTGTGAGTCGTTCGGGCTTCTCGTGGTGTGAGTTGTTCGGGCCCCTCGGCCTGGTGTGAGTCGTTCGGGCCCCTCCTCCCTCCTCCTGGTGTGACTCGTTCGGGCTCCTCGTGGTGTGAGTCGTTCGGGGCCCTCGTCGTGGTGTGAGTCGTTCGGGCTCCTCGTGGTGTGAGTCGTTGGGGCGCCTCGTCCTGGTGTGAGTCGTTCGGGCCCCTCCTTCTGGTGTGAGTCGTTCGGGCTCTTCGTGGTGTGAGTCGTTCGGGCCCCTCGTCCTGGTGTGAGTCGTTCGGGC
>CAUYUJ010021029.1:137500-145986 GCA_963575745.1 Prorocentrum cordatum | reverse complement strand
CCATAGGATTCCCATCGGACACGCATAGGATTCCATAGGATTCCCATGGGACCCCTACAGGGGTCCATCTCTTCTTCTTTCTGCTCCTGCGCGTACCGCTTCTTGCGATATCAACATTCGAGGTTATTTTCGTGGTTAGCCGGCTCCCAGGCGTGGCTCGGACCCTGGGGACCTGGGACAGCGGTCCTCGTTATCGCTTGGGCGTGTGCATTGTTCGTCGTTGTCGTCGGAGGGGGAGGAGGACGAGGAGGAGGAGGAGGAGGAGGAGGAGGAGGAGGAGGAGGAGGGGGAGGAGGAGGAGGAGGGGGATGGGGGGAAGGGGGAAGGGGAGGAGGACGAGGAGGATGTAGAGGAGGAGGAGGAGGAGGAGGAGGACGAGCCTCTAGAGGCCTCGGGCCCCGCCTCTCACGGCGCCTCCCCCCAGACCCTCCAGAGCGCCCCATCGGGAACCCAAGCGAGAACAATCCGTCTAGGATCCGTAAGGGATCGCATACAGTCCGTATAGGATCTGTATGGGATCCCATACAGTCCGTATAGGATCCGTAGGGGATCCCATACAGTCCGTATAGGATCCGTAGGGGATCCCATACAGTCCGTCTAGGATCCGTAAGGGATCCCATACAATCCGTATAGGATCCGTATGGGATCCCATACAGTTCGTATAGGATCCGTAGGGGACCCCATACAGTCCGTATAGGATCCGTATGGGATCCCGTACAGTCCGTATAGACTCCGGATCCTATACAGTCTGGATAGGATCCGTAGGGGATCCCATACAGTCCGTCTAGGATCCGTATGGGATCCCATACAGTCCGTATAGGATCCGTATGGGATCCCATACAGTCCGTATAGACGCCGTATGGGATCCTATACAGTCTGGATAGGATCCGTAGGGGATCCCATACAGTCCGTCTAGGATCCGTAAGGGATCCCATACAGTCCGTATAGGATCCGTAGGGGATCCCATACAGTCCGTATAGGATCCGTAGGGGATCCCATACAGTCTATATAGGATCCGTAGGGGATCCCATACAATCCGTATAGGATCCGTATGGGATCCCATACAGTCCGTATAGGATCCGTATGGGATCCCATACAGTCCGTATAGGATCCGTATGGGATCCCATACAGTCCGTAGGATCCGTAGGGGATCCCATACAGTATAGGATCCGATCCCATACAGTCCGTATAGGATCCGTATGGGATCCTATACAGTCCGTATAGGATCCGTAGGGGATCCCATACAGTGGGAGCTCCCGTAGGGTCACACACCCCCCACCTGCCCGCGCAACGGAACACAACGCAACAGAGGCTGCTCATACAGCCGTGTTGCGTTGCGTTGCGTTGCGTTGCGGGGGGGGGGGGGGGGGGGGGTCCTGGTACACCAGTGGGTTGTTTCGCTACATGGAGCAAAACAGCGAACTGGTGGACCGGCTCCGGGTACACCAGCAGACGATGATGATGATGATGATGATGATGATGATGCTTCTGATGCTGATGATGCTGATGATGATGGTGATGATGCTGATGATGATGATTCGGATGGAGATGATGATGATGCTGATGATGATGATGCGGATGGAGATTTTGATGATGATGATGAGGGTGATGTTGTTGATGATGATGCTGATGAGGATGAGCATAATGAGAAGGAGGAGGATAATCAGAAGGGGGAGGAGAAAGAGTTTGATGAGATTGAGGATTAGGATGGGGATGATGATGATGATGGTGATGATGATGGCTGTGATGATGATGGCGATGATGATGGTGATGGTGATGCTGATGTTGATCATGGTGGTGGTGATGGTTGTGATGATGATAGTTATGGTCATCATGAGGATGAGGACGAGGATGAAGAGAAAGGAGTGATGATGGTGGTGATGCTGATGCTGTTGATGATGACGATGGTGAGTATTGTGATGATGCCGATGACAATTTGTACATGGTGACGAGTGGTGATGACGATGCAGATGTTGATGTTGGTGTTTATGGCGTTGATGTTGTTGATAATGATGATACTGATGATCATGCTGCTGCTGATGATGATGGTGATGATGATGAGAGTGATGATGCTGATGATGTTGACGTTGATGATGCTGGTGATGATGATGCTGATGGTGATGATGGCGACGATGGTGATGGTGATGTTGCTGATGATGGTGATTATGATGGTGGTTGTGATGATGATGATTCTTCCCATGGCGATGACGATAGCGATGACGACGGCATGCTGTTGTAGTGGTAATGAAAATGGGTGAGGATCGGGAGGAGGATGAGGAGGAGGAGGAGGAGGAGGAGGAGGAGGAGGAGGAGGAGGATGGGTGAGTCCGTAGCCATGTTGGTTCAAGGAGAGGCGTTCTTTGCTCTCCAAGGTGGGGGGTCCTGTGCGTACATACTTCAGAGCCATCATTCCTCGCTCTCCGCTGCTGTCTCGGCTCCCATGGCACCGAGCCAAGGCCCCGCTGCCCCGTCGCTCGGGGGCCCGCGCCAGCCGCGGCGCGTCTCGTGGGCCGACGGCGGCGAGGACGCCGTGCCCTGGCAGGTGGTGCGCAGGTGGCCAACGCGCGGGCTGCGCGGTGGGCCGCCGCCGCGCGCCGCTGGCGCAGGACCTGACCAGGGCGGGTCCGTCTTGCCAGGACCGCGCAAGCCGCGCTGGGGCGGTGGGCGCTGCGGGATCGACGGCAACTGGGCCAGTCGGCTGTCGTGCCGCAGCTGTGGCGCAGCGGCCCCCATTTCCTGGCGCCAGAAGGCGCTGGTAGCTGCGGCGGGGGAGGCCGAGACGCCTCGCTCGCGCGGCGCGGGACCGAGGCTGGGTGGCCCCAGGCCAGGCGCTGGCGGCGGTGGCAAGCCCAGGCCAGCGGAGGCGCGGCGGCTGAGCCGCCAGGGGATGCCGCTGGAGGCGCCAAGGCTGCCGGTGGCAGCCCGTCGGCGGCGGACATCGCGGCGCAGCTGGCGGCGTTCGGCGCGGAGCTCTCAGCGGCCGACAGGGCCAAGCTGGAGGCTAAGCCCGAGCCGCCGAAGGAGGAGAAGCCGAATACCGACGCGCAGGTATTGCAAGGCTGCCCGTGGAAGGTGGATCGCCTCGGCAGGCAGATGCGCGCGCGGCTGCGCAGCAGGCGGCCGAGGAGCGGGCCCAGGAGGCCCGAGAGGCGCTGGAGGCGGCCTCAGCGGAAGCCGGCAAGAAGCTGGGCGACGCTCAGGCCGAGCTCGAGCAGGCCAAGAGAGTCCAGGCGGTGGGGTTGCCGCCGGGGTCCAAGTCGGCCCATGCAGGCAGCCTCGCCCAACTCTCAGGAAGGCGTGGCGGCGCTCGCCGCCCTTCGTGCCGGGCGCAGGGGGCCGCTCGGGGAGGCCATCAAGCAGGCCGAGCTCGCCGTGGAGGCCAAGGTCGACGCGCTGCGCAAGCAGGTCGAGGCTGAGAGCATCGTCGTCCCCAACGTGGACGAGGAGATGGGCGACGTCGAGGCGCCTGTAGGGAGGGCGCTCGCTGACGATGCTGCGCCTGCTGTTCCAAGCGGCCAAGGCGGCGGCAGGGTCGACCCCGAGGGCGCGGCCTTCATCGAGCAGCTATCCAAGTTGGGCGGGGGCGGGCGCCGCAAGTTCGAGGAGGCGCGCCAGTCCGCGCGAGTGTCCTTCCCGTCCTTCAAGAAGTTCAACGGAGGAGGGGGAGAGGCTGTCGACAGAGACGGAGCAGCGCCTCGATCCAGCGCGCCGCGAGGGCGGGACCTGGAGGCTGGACGCGGCCAACGCGACCTCCAGGACAAGCATGATGAAGCGGCTGCAGCAGGGCGCGACCAGCGACCCGGTCTTCCCGCAAGAGGTCGGGGCGGCGCCTGGCGCCAAGTCGAGGCTGAGCAGGCTTGCCGCCGAGAAGGCTGGAAGGTGGCGTTCAACGCGTCGGTGCGGACCAACGAGGGCGGCCTCTCCAGCGGCGCTGGGATCAGCGTGCGATCCCAAATCGGGATGGGAGACCCGCTAAAGGGGCCAGCTCTCCCAGGCGACCGTGTCATCGCCCGCCGGGTGAATTGCGCGGTCCGAGGAGGGTTCCAAGCGGCGTCGGTCCACCCGGTGACGGGCGAGGGCTTGGGCGTGGAGTCGAAGTTGAGACTTGGCCAGCTCGGGCGCCACCTGACCCGCGCGGCGGCGCCGCGCGTGGTGGGCGGCGATTGGGTCATCATGCCGAGCGAGCTCCAGGGGTGGGGCTGGCCGCAGGCAGTCGACGGGATGACGATCACACCTGGAGTGGCCGCGTGCCGCGGCGGGGGCGGCAGCGAGCTCGACTGGTTCGTCGTATCGAGCGGGCTGGGGCAGTTGGTCCGCGGGCGCAGGCTGCCGGGCGAGACGCGCGCCCCGCGCCGGCCAGTCCGCCGGGAGCTGGGCAAGCGAGGCGCGGCCGAGAGGCGCCCCGTGCACAAGTGCCCCCCGGGCTCTCCTAGCAGCGCGCCCCAGTGGGCTGGGGGCCGGGGCCGGAGCCCCCGAACTGGGGCCCCTGATGGGAAGGCTGCGAGGCGTGCTGGCGCGGCTCGGCCACCCCTGGGCGGCCCGCGAGCCCTCCGCGGAGGCTGCGCAGGTGGCTGCGGGGCCGCTTCCCGGGGCCGTCGCGCAGGGCGCCGCCCCCGGGCCCGTGGCGGAGGCAGTCGTCGAGAGCCCCGCCGCCGGAGGCCCGCCCAGCCCTTGGGGCCGAGATGTACGCGAAGGGGATGGACGACTCGGCGCTGCGCGGCTGCCGCCGTATAGAGGAGCGGGGTTGCGCTCAGCCTGCTCCCCGGCGGCGGGTCGGAGCAGGGGGCCGCTCACGGGCTTTGCGCGGTCCAGGGCATCCATCCATGGGGGCGGGGCCTCCGACGCATGCGACGTCTCCCCGCATGGCCCAGGACGTGCTACCCATGGGGGCGGGGGTGCCTATGACTACGACGGCCCCCCGCATGGTTTAGGATGTGCGTTCCCTGGGTGCTGGGCTTTCGACGACGGCGCTGTCTCCCCGCGTGACCCAGGACGTGCCTTCCGCGGTGGCGGGAATACCTATGGCGTCGGCGGCTCCCCGCATGGCCCAGGATGTGCATTCCCTGGGGGCGGGGCTTTTCGGCGGCGGCGACCTCTCCCAGCATGGCCCAGGGCGCCCAGTCCCTTGGGGCGGGGCCTTCCATGTCGACGTCGACGACCCGCATGGCCCAGGATGTGAATTCCGTGGGGCGGGGCCCTATGCGCACGGGCTCCATGCGTACTCGGCCCCCCGTATGGCCCAGGATGCGCATCCCCTGGGGGCTGGGCTTTCGATGACGGCGACGTCTCCCCGCGCGGCCCAGGGCGCGCTTTCCCTGGGGGCGGGGGTGTCGGCATCAAGGGCGGCGTCTGCTGCCTCTTCCGATGCGGTGGATGGGCGCGCCTTTCGATATCCTGGATTTGGCGGCTGCTGCGGTGCCCGCGGGCCCTCCGAGCGCCGCGGGCCTTTGGGCTGCCGCTGGCGCGAGGCTGGGAGAGCGTGCCGTCGCTGGCGGGGCGACGCGGGCGGGCCCGCAGCAGCCTGGGGGGGCGTCGGCAGCGGGCGGCAAAAGGAAGTTCTCTGATCGCCCCATTGCCCCGCCCCGAAGCCACGGGCAACCGCGCGACCGCTCCATTCATTCACGACGGGATGAAGGGCAGTTCGCCCCGGGAGGAAACGAGCGCTTTGTAGAGTTCCATGCTGATGGAGTCGGACCTCGCGAGGTCCTACAGCACCGGAGGCCACGAGGAGGACAAGTACAAGGGCCGCGAGGCCAAGCCGCGCCACGTGATGCAGGAGGTGATCCTGCCCTGCAGCGCGCCGCGCGCTCGAGGGTGCCCGGGGTCGACCCATTGGCGCAAGGTCGGCGCAGCATTCTGGGGGGAGCTCGCAACGCGGAGGCGCCAGCACCACCCGAGGGCGAGAGCGGCGGCCTGCCGGCAACTCGCGGGGCTCCACGCCATGATGGGCTACAAGTAAGCTGGCCTCGTCGGCGCGCGCGCGCGGCGGCGCTTTGGGCCCGCAAGAGCGGCCGGGCGGAGACGGCAGCTTCGAGGCACGCGGCAATTCTCCTACGCTGAGGTCGAGGCCTCGGAGGAGGAGGCCAGGGACGCTGCGGCGAGGCTAGATGCTGGCTGCGCGGAGGGCCGAGATCAGCGCCAGCGCTCCTAGGCGCAGGAGGCCGTGCGCGACGGGGGAGGGGCCGCCCGCGCTTTCTGCAGAGCCCCCCCCAGGCTAGACAGCCGATGTGGATGGCGACGGCGGGCCAGCTGGCCGCCCTCCCCGACGTCCACCTGGAGGGGCCCGGCCAGGCGCCGACGGCGGAGGAGATCATCAAGGCGTCGAGGGCATTCAAGGCGTCGGCGGCCCTGGGCGTCGATGCGGTGAAGCCGCGCGCCTTCGGGCATCTCAGCGACGAGGGCCTGGGGGCGCTGGGGCTGCTCGCGCTGGTGGTGGAGGCGGCCTGTAGGCTGCCAGAGCAGGTGAACATTATGTTTGTTGTCGCCCTGACGAAGCCGACGGAGGCTGGAGGCCTACTGGGCCCCTCAGCAGCTTGGTGAGGGTTCGCAGGATCGACGTGGTCGAGTGGGAGGCTGCCCACAAACGCGATTACGTCTTCGGCGAGGCTGGGCGCTCCTGCGAGGACGCCTTCTGGCCCCAGTCCCACGACGCGAACGTGGCGGCCGCGACGGGGCAGCAGTCGATGGCGGCGATGGCCGACCTGTCGACGGCGTGCGAGCGGATCACCCACGAGGGCCTGGTCGCTGCGGCCCGTCGGCACGGCTTCGGGCTCCGACGCCTGAAGCTGATCCTCCGCAGCTATGGGGGACCGAAGCGTCTCTTCCTCAGCCGGTGGAAGTCGGGGGAGATGCGGCTCGGCAGTTTTATCGTGGCAGGCTGCGGGTACGCCGCGACTCGTCCGTCCCCCTCTCCATGATGGACGCAGCGATGGCGACGTGGCAGTCGGTGCGAGGCTACCTGGTCGTGGACGACATCGCGTTGGCGGCGCGCGGGGGGCTGAGGAAGGTAGAGTTCACGGTTCTCGGTGCGACCAGAGATTTGCGCCAGAGGCTCGAGGCTCTGGGTTCGAAGGTCCACCCGACCAAAGGGAACGTGGTGAGCAGCGACGAAGGCGCAGGAAAGCGCGCGGCCCACCGCTTGCGGAAGTGGGACTTCAGGTTGCGACGCGCCGTCAAGAACCTTCGGGTCGAATCTGGCATGAAGCCCAAGGCTCTGTGATCTGTCTTGCGCAGCGAGTGGCGAGGCTGGCGGTCGGGTCCTCGCGCTGCATGGTGCTCCGACGCGCGGGGGCCAGACTGGGCAGCATCTTCAGGTGCGGAGGCCTGGCCTCCGTCCTCCACGGCGCCAGGGTGGTCGGCGCGCCGACGGCGGCGCTGGGAAGGCGAGGGCTATCAATGACCAGGCGCTGGCGGGAGTTGTGGGCAGCATTAGCAGGGCGCTGCAATTTGCGCTGCAGCCGGACCAGGGCTGGAAGTTGGACCCCGCATGCGCGGTCAACAGCCTGCCGCTGGAGGCCTGGGCCAAGGTAGTGTTCTTGGGGGTGCGCAGCGACGTGAGCCTGGAAACGGCTTTCCACGCGGCGCATCCCGGGTCTCGGGGCCAGGTGCGCGGGCCTGCGGGCACGGTCAAACTCGCCCTCAAGGGGGTCGGGTGGGAGGCCGTTTATTGGAGGACCTGGGTCGCCGACGGAGGGGGACTGGTCGACCTCGAGACCCACGGCACCGAGCGCGCGAGCCCTCTGCGCGCGTTGGGCGGCGCGGGGCCTGGGGCGGCGAAGCGCCGACTGTTCTGCTGCGACGGCGCTGCCGACGTCGCGGCGAGGCTGGACCTGCAGGAGGTCAGGAGAGCAGGCGCGGCGATCGATGACAACGACAATGGCATGGCCAGATGCCTGGTCAGCCCGGGGCTGGAGTTGTTCCCGAGGCCAGCGCTGCAGGGGGCGCGCCTACGAGGCGGCGTGATTCGAGAAGACCTGGTCCACGGGGCGGTCTGCATCGACGGCTCGGCGATTTTCCCAGAGTCGGGCGAGTTCGCGAGGGGCGGCTGGGCCTGCGTCATGGTGGGCCCCGACGGGGCCCTGATGGGAGGCACGCATGGCCGCGTGCCTGGGCCAGTGCAGGAGAGCGGCTATGCCGAGCTCTACGCGCTGCTGAGGGTGCAGCAGGAGAAAGGCCCCAAGGTCGACGCGGTCACGGACTACCTTCGGCTGGTGGGGGACTTCGAACGAGAAGAAGAGGGGCGCGTTCCAGCGGGCTTGCTGCACGCGGACTTGCGGCGCGAGGTCTGGGCGCACGTCAGAGACCTTGGCGCAGAGTGCTTCAGCCTCCGCTGGGCGCGGGCCCACGCCGGCTGGGCTGCGGCGGAGGCGGCAAGCAGTTTGTGGGCCTGGCACCGCGGCAACCGACATGCGGATGCCAGGGCCAAGGGGGGCGCGAAGTTGCACCCCTCCCACGACGTTGTGGAGAAGAAAGCGGCCCAGGTGAGA
>CAUYUJ010021029.1:87500-135000 GCA_963575745.1 Prorocentrum cordatum | reverse complement strand
GGAGAGGCAGCCCGTTGGGTGATTGTTTTGCGCCGCCCAGAGTTATGGGCATCCCTGCTACACTGGCTGCTGCTGCTTTCCCCCCCCTTCCCCTTGCGTCCTCCTCCCCCTCCTCCTACTCCTCCTACCCCTCATCGTCTTCCTCCTTTGATTTCTTTTCCCTTCCCTTCCTTAATTTTCCTTTTCTTTCCTTTCCTTTCCTTTTCTTTCCTTTCCTTTCCTTTCCTTTCCTTTCCTTTCCTTTCCTTTCCTTTCCTTTCCTTTCCTTTCCTTTCCTTTCCTTCCCTCCTCCTCACTCGAATCAGGAGGGGTCCGCTGCCGTATGGTTCAGGCCGGCTAGCGTACCTGATACTGTTGAAAAGGAAAAGGATCGCCGCTCTGCGATCTCTCATGTTACCATTGCCGCCATGTCTCTTACCTTTCAACAACGCGACCCGCAATTCTAGTTGGTAGCGGAGCTGGGAGCGGTCCCGGCTCGCGGTCCACGTGGCTTCGCATAGTGCGATGTGGGCGCACGTTCGCATTCTCCCCAATCTCTTCATCGGTACCACCCTCCATCCCCGAACAGCTTGTGCCTATGGCTGTTCTGCAAGCCGTCTGGTACTTCGCCATGGACGCTCACAGACTACGATGACATGCCGTATGGGACGTGCGAGAGTCCAGCTGCGCAGGGCAACAGCAGTTGTAGGCGTTACCGCGATGTGGAACGAGTCGCCCACGGGAGCGCCACGACGTTCCCCGACCCATCGCACCCCACAGGCACTGGCCGCAGTTTCGCGCCGGGCATGATTGCGAGGACCCTCTTTGGGCTAGCGCCGTGCCTCGTGATGTGTGCGACAGTGCTGGCTGTCCACTATGCGAGCACGTCGCGCCATTCGAGTGGAGCAGTGAATGTTAATGCGCCTATCTCACCACCCTTGGCACCAGCCAAGGGCAACAGCGTTGCCACGGCTGCCACGTGCTTCAACATGGTGTTCGTCCTTGCGCAGGCCCAAGCCCCAAGGCGCTTCCGCAGCTCACATCGTGGTGGTTTCCCATCGAAGAGGTCCCCATCCTGCCGCCCGGGGGCAGCAAGCCACCTATCACCAAGTGGATGTCGCCGTTGCATGTTCTTGCCCCGACTGTGGACCGCAGCTAGCCAAACGCGCATCCGTCGACATCTGCAGACATGTCGTCCAGATGCAGCCAACACGACGGCTACGCCACGACCGTTGCTCACTTGGGTTCGTCGTCCCATCTGCCTTTTCGACCAGTTCGGCAATTCCGAGCTACCTTGCTTTATCTTCCTCTGGTTCGTCGTCGACGCGGACTTCAACGTGGACCTCCCTACCACCTACATCAGCGCTCTTCTAGGATGAGGCGTCCAGACATGCCGTTGGCTCCTATTGCCGTCGTGCCGCGTGCTGCCTGGGATCCTCGTCGCACACCCTTCCCCAAGAAACAAGGACATCGCCAAGTCTACATGCTACACCGCGCGCGGCCCTGGCCACGGCCACTTGTCAGCCTCACCACGGGCACGGCGCCCGTTCACTGACCCAGCAGGGTAGCGATGTTGACTGCGATTGACAAGCAATCGGGGCAGAGCCGCGCCGCGCACTTGACAACGAGACCTTTCGTCCCACGCTCTGGCGAACGCAGCGCGCCCTGGCGCTCGGACGCGCGATGCACATAATATCAGTCCTGGCAGTCGCTGCTGGACAGGTGACCGTCGGATCAAAGATTTCGTTGCCGATTATTGTTGGCGGGCACCGATCAATCCTTCAGGGCAGCCCAGCGCTGTCAAATGTTGCGCGGCGGTTGAACGACGACGGCGGTTGCGCGAAAGGGGCGCGCTTGAAATCATTAGTGTCCGCGCGCGGTGAAACTAGAGCAGAGTGGATCTGAGCGCGAAATGTTAGTTTCCAGACCACGTTTGTGATTGCTTTGAACGAATTGCCTTTGCATTGCAAAGGTATATGTATGTGTTTAGAATATATCCGTTTCTTTGTGTACGTGTTGTCGATTCCACCTGTTCGGTTGGTTCGTTGTTTCGAGCTTTTGGTCGAAATTGACCGTGTGGTCAGTTAATCGGAGATAGGGGGGTTGCCGGTTGAACGGAGATGCCATTATTTTTCCAAGGGGTGGATGCCCTTGAAGACACGGCGCACGTTGTCGCTGTTTTCCCGCGCAATCGGTTTCGCAAGAGTGCCGGGAGTGATCGCATTATATGCAGCTTCAGGCCCGCCGACGCATTTGCTGCGCTCTCGGCAGCAGCATCGCGTCCGCACAGTTCGGTTTAGGCACGCGGCCACGCGACAAGTTGCGCACCCTCTACCGCGGCAGCGCAGGGCAGAGAAGTGCGCGCGTTTGTCCCTTCAGTGGCAAGTGCCCAATCAATCAGGGCCCGCTGGCGGGGAGCTCGCCTGCGCATTGCCAGTGCGCGGCGGCGCAGGCCTCGCGGCGCGCGCTACCTATGCGCGCCCATGTGCTGCTCAGCGCGCCTGGGGCATTGCTCGCGCCCGTTAACGCAGCTGCGCAAGCACGGCGCGCTACGCCTCGGCGCCCCCAGGCGTCGCGCGACGCGCGCTGGGGCAGGGTCGGCGCCAGCGCGCGCGGCGCGCGACGCCCGCGCGCCTCTACGCGCCTTGTAGCGCACGCTTTGCAGCGTCGCTCTCAGCCGTGCGCTAGGGCGCGCGCGAGGGCAGAGGCATGCCGCGCTTGTGCCCAACGACGCACTGTGAGACGCACGCCGGGGCGTCGCGGCGCCCCGGCTGCGCGCGCACGCGCGCGGGCCGGCGCGCCGAGCGCAGCCGCGTTTGGCCGAGCTCGTCGCCAACCACCTCTCAGAGTGCCCGCTGGCACCGACGTTGGTTCTCCCGGCCTCGCTCATGCTACAATCGGCTACGTCGCGCTGGATGCAGCTCACAGAAAGGCCCTATGCGGGCCAGGTTTGCTGGCGTGCGATTTCAGCCAGCGCGCGCGTCTACCAAATTGGAAGCCTTTCTTTGCAGCTCTTCCTCCATCCACCTACTCAGCCACATCGCCGCCTTAGTGAACAGGAAAAGTTGAGGCGCGTGCTTGCCGATGCGGGCAGTGCCGCTTCGCTGCGCACCGCCCCTTCAGCTGCGCGATCACCGCGATCTACCGTCAGCATGCACCTGCTGTGGTTCTGGCATTCGACTTGCCCTGCGCAGCGTCACCTACTGGGCCGCCGTTCAGCGAAGGAGTTCCCCCATCGAGGTCTCGCTGGCTGACTCAGCGGCTCGGCGGCCCCCTCGCCGAGGGCGCGCCCTGTCGGCCCGCGCCGCTCGCGGCTCGCATTTGCAGTTGAGTCGGCGTCCGACGGTCCAGGGGGGCGAGCTCCGCAAAGCTCCCCGCCCCCTTTCCGACGGGCCGCGCCGTCGCCCGCCGGGCCGCCAAGTCCACGCAGAACCGAGCATGATACTCTCGCTTTGTGGATTGCACGCGTCGGTCTGCAATCCAAGGATTTGATTGCGATCTTCGCCGAGATGTTCCGCAGCGCGCGCTTTCAGCATTGCTGAGTATCACGTGGAGTTATATGTCATGTCTGTCCTCTGCCTGGGCTGCCATGGTTTACGCTTGCTGACTATCCCGACCACTTCGTCTTCGATCTACGTGTCCACTTTCATCTTGTTCTACATGTTCTTCTCGGCGCCCTGCCTCCACTTTGCCATCTTCGGCAAAAAGAAGTGCATCGTGTTCTACCGGGCCTTCTTCTCCAACCTCGCTGCCCACGGTTCTGCGAGCGCGACCTCTCTGCCGCGCCTTGGGCCCGCGGGCGGGCGCAGGGGGGGCCGCGCGCCGTGCCGCTGCGCCCATCGACAGGGCTGGCGCGCGCGTTGGCGCGCAGCTCTGCCCGGCCAGGATGCGCGCGCAAACCGGCGCTTCTGCGTCCGCTGCTGCGCGCCGCGCGCGACGCGAATGCCCGTCCACGGGTTCGCTGCTCATTCAGATCGCCCCCGCGACTCATGCGTGCCCCCCCGGCGCTTTTCCTTCCGCGTGGGGGCCGCTTTCGCGGCGACCCGATAAACCCGGGTGCCCTTGGGGGCGCATAGATTGCGCCCCTTCTTTCGCGGGCGCAGTGCCACGGGGGCCCCTGGGCCCGTCTGGTTAGAGTACACGTAGTTTTTGAGTGCACTTGTCTCCGCCATTTGCTCGCGCGCAGCTGCTCCAATAATGCACCTGGCCCTGCTGCGCAACTATTCTTATCGAACAGCGATTGAGGCATTTGAGGAAACAGTATAGACTCGTGACTACGGAATAGGGAAACACAATGGGATCGCGACTTGGAGGTACGGGGGCCTGGTTAAGGAGCAAGGAGAGTAGATGCTGTCGGTTTGGCAAATAGGACACGCAGTAGTGCGCATGTGCAGCTACTCGCGCAGCGCTGCTGCATCGCATTTGCAATCTGGGCTCTCGCACTTTTTCTTCCTTCGGTTGCGCTGGGGGGGTGGGGGAGCGCGCGCCGACGCCCCCGCGGCCGAGACTTCCCCCTCTTCTACCCTTTTGCCCGGGCCCCTCGCCAAGGCTTCCTCTGTTTCTTCTGCGGAAGCTCGACCCCCGGGCTCCTCTGCGCGCCGCGGGAACGGTTTCCTTCCGGGTAACCTCTCATGGGCCCCATGTTGGAGTCGCCCGGGCGACTCGCTCAATTTCCGCTTCCGCCGCGCCACGGACCGCGATGCATTGGCCGCCGCTGGATAGGCTAGAGGGCGAGGAGGACGCGGAGAGTCTGAGGCCGCAGGAGACGCGACAAACACGAGGGCGAGGAGGATGACATCAGGCAGAGGACTAGGGGAACAGTCAGGGAGAGGAAGGACGAAAGGAGGAGGGGGATGCGCGAAAGCGACAAAAATTCGGAGGAAGAGAAAGGCAGCGCCACCGCGCCGTCCCCAGATCCGCCCAAATCTGCCTCTGCTCACCCTTCCTCTGCTCGCACTCCCCAACTCTTTCCTCCATCCTGATGCCCCCCGCAGAAGCGGCTGACGGCCGGGCGCCTACTTCGCTGCAAACAACAACGCCCGCCAGCAGTCGCAACCTCAGCCACCACCAACCAACGCCCATCAACACTCACAGTTGTCGGTGCGATCCCCGCGGGGCTGAACGCGCCCACTGACGCGCGCGGCGGCTGCGGGCGCTTCCTGGCCATCAGCCAGGAGCATTCATCTGCGGCCAGCGCGTCCAGATGCAAGCCAGGCGCTGCGCCCTCTACCTCGCTCACTACGATGCGACCGCAGCTTGGGTAGGGGTGCGTCAGCCCTAGCGCGTGCAGCAGTGCAGTCAATGGCGCGCTGCGCCGCGCGCCGCGCGACCCGCGATGGTTGACGCCCTTGGCGTTGCCGCAGCTGGCGCACTGGAGGTGCAGCGCGCGCGCCACCATCTTGCGACTCACTCAACCTCGCGGTTGCAAGAAGATCGGAGTGCGCATGCTATGCATGCGCGCGTGCGTTCACTGACGCAGCGGCCAATTTTCGCTGGGGGCAAGCCCGCAAAACCTCTTCTCCCCCACTTTTTTACATCAGACAGGAGACGAGAGGCCTCGGCCCAGCGAGTTCAGCGCCAAGATAACCACGCGCATCGCCAACTCGAAGATGAACGCCATTCCACCTCTGACCGGCTCCCGGAAAGAAGATGGGCTTGTCAGATCACTGCCCAAGTCAGCTCAGAGCAAGAGTCCGCTCGCCCGCGCTGGCCAGTGGGCCCGGCGCCGACCGCGGGGCGAACGAAGCAAGGAACCGCCAGGATGATCTGGCTTCGACTTGCTCCGCGCACCAGATGCTGGCCGCGGGCGCCTGGCGACGTGCCGCCGCGCGTCAGTGGGCAGCTGGCGCTGCTGTACGTTGCGGCAGTTGTCGCTAGACCAACAACGAACACGGACAAATTGTGACTAGGACAGTTTTGAAACATCCACGGTAGCTCACAACTGGGCGTTTGATACTTACGACGCAAGTCAAGCTACTGTTGTGGTGTGGGGTGCAAGGTTCACGCCCACGCATGGCGACCGTCTTCCTTCGCCGTGTTATCCAGACGTCCTCGACGCGCACTGGGTGCGATTTACGGCAGGCCCGCGGCGCCGACCGTGAGAGTGACCAGCTTTGCCCGCGTCGGCACGCCAGTCGCTCATGGCCTGCGCGAGTCAGGCCAGGTCCAGGGTGCGCGCCGGGTTTCCGTCGCGCCTCGCCTGGGGGCTCAACCACAAGAGGGCCCATGCCGCTGTTCGGCGCCAGTCCCTGGCGCGTCCTGCCTGGGGGCCGTTGCCGGCGGCCGCGCTGTCATGGCTTGCGCCCCCGATCGGCGCGGGCTTTTGGCAGGCTCTGCCTTGCGCAACAACAGGGCCCGCGCTGCCACGCAGCGCAGGTTTCCAACGCGCCCTGCCTGGGAGCTGCCACCACTGGCTACTCCACCACAGGAGCTTGCGCCATCATGCGGCGCCGCTCCAGCAAATGTAGCCAAGTCTGGAGGGGGGACTTTTCCGAATGGTCCTGCATCTACCACTGGCACCACGCGGCAGTGCCATCACGACGAGCACACCGACGGCGCATCGGCGACACGCATGAGCACCACGAAAGCTACCATGACAACGGGCGTAGCAGCGACGACTGCAACTGGTGCCACAACCTGCGGCACTACATGGTTTACCTCGACGTGTGTTTGCAAGTTAAATAAACAGGGCATTCAAGGTTGAACCAGAGCCATCAACCGAAACGCCTTCACAGCGTGCGCGCTCTCGCCAGGACTCCTGCGCGATCGCGCACCTACCAGCGCCGCGCTGCCTGAACGCTCGGCGCACCACCCGTTCTTCGCGACCCGGCCAGCACCCCAGACGCTCGCATGGTTTTGACTGGGAACATCGACGAGAGCCATCATAGGCATGTGATCAAACGTCTGGCACAGGCTGTCTGGTTGAGAAGCTATATGCCTGAAGTGATCAAACGCAAGGCTTTGACAACTTCCAGCGCATTGTGATCATGGGGATATGTGCCACCCCGTCGACACTTTCGATTCGTTATTCTCTTTCTCTGTCAACAGATCAACCAGGTTTTTTCGCGCAGCAGCGATCGTCGCGAGAGCGCCCAGATGACAGGTCACCAACGCCACCGACCACGCCCTGGCAGTAACTGCGTCCAAGATTACCAGTGCTCTCAGGTACCCTGATTGGCGTCTGGGAGTGCACGTGCGGGTGGTCACCGCGCGGAACGCGACCCGCTTGACCTCGTGTGATTGGTTGGCGTCTAAGACGGAACGAAGAGGGAGAGGCCGACCCCTCTCTGCGCGCCGCCGACCACCCGCCGCGCGACGACCGCAACCACGGCGTGTTTTACCAGTACTCGAACAGGAGCCAGCGCACCTGTCGGCAGCGACATTGGATCGAGCGGGCGCGCGCGAGGCGCTGCCATGGCGCAGGTCGGCCGCGAGGCGTGCCGACGCGCCGACCAATGAACCTCGCGGCCCACGCGACGTCCACGAGCAAAGTGCCAGGTCTCTTTGGCGCCCCTCCGAGCAGCATGGCCCGGAAGGGGGCGCATGGATCCGCTGCGCGTTTGTGGGGCTCTTGCGCGCGCCGCGACGCTATGTGGCTGCTACGTGGCCGTGCGGCACGTTTGCGGCGCGCCCCCCTGCGCGCTGCGATGCCACTGCGCCGCTGGGCGGCCGCGTCGCGCAACGTCGTCACGTCGAGCAGAAATCAACGAGGCCGCAGAACGCGCGCTGCATGGTCGCGCTCTCGCGGCATTGCAATGCGCGCGCCGAGGCGCGGCGCGCGCGCGCGCCCACGTGACGCTGGGTCTGACCATCTGGCGCAGCGCAGTGTGCAGGCGCGCGACGCTGCGACGACAGGACACGCGCGCGCCCGCACCAGGCGCGCGCCGTCGAAAGCTCGCTGGCACCCCGGCCAGATCAACAACGTGCGCGACCTCGACGGTCTGCCAGGTCACGCCGCGCCAGTGCATTGCCCGTGCACGGCCGCATCTACCAACCGTGCTCACACCAAACGCCACTGCGCGCCGATGCACGGCCCATGCAACTCGACCACAGCTGCCGCAACAACATCGTCGAAGACACCGCCGATTACAATTGACACAACAACAACGACGACCACACCGTCGACTACAACAGGCGGTGCTACAGCCATGGCATCGGCTCTGACTACACCGATTTCAAGCGGCTCACACCACCGTCCTGGAGATTATGGGCATATAATCTACATGATCGTTGACGCCAGCACGGTCGTCGCCGCAGCGGCGATCTGCTT
The DNA here is from genome assembly GCA_963575745.1 of Prorocentrum cordatum. Taxonomy (NCBI): domain Eukaryota; class Dinophyceae; order Prorocentrales; family Prorocentraceae; genus Prorocentrum; species Prorocentrum cordatum. The sequence continues at coordinate 126,752 of CAUYUJ010021029.1, read as the reverse complement.
TCGCTCCAGACGAGACCGAGGTAGCGACCCTCCCGAAAATCATCGGCCACGCAGACAGGACAATTATGGCAACGCGACTTCACATGCTGCGATTCTGGGGGCTTCGGACACATTGGCACGCCGTTTCTCAGTCAAGATTCCGCATTGCATTTTCCGAAAGCAATAACGTCATCCCCAGGGGACAGCACAGCACGAACAGGGTCTCACCAGCAGGCAGCGCCAATCCCGGCCCATGCGACCATAACCAGCAGGCAGCACCAATCCCAGCCCATGCGACCAATCCCGGCCCATGCGACCATGACCAATCCCGGCCTTGTGCAGAGGCTCTGAGACAGGCCAGGCCCCCCCGCGCGCAGGGCCGCGCTCTGCCTGGACAGCCGGGCGCGCAGAAACACGCGCGCGCGCAAACGCGCGCGCGGCTCTCCACGCACACATATACACGCGTTAAACGCTAGACCTACGCCGTTCACTGGGATGACGCATCGGCGCGCGTGGAGGCCCAAGCAAACCCAGGCAAAAGTGGCGTCCTGCCCCGAGGTTCCTTGGCCTGAATTCAGTGGGGCCGAGCACTGACCAACGCCAAAGGCGAAGTGTCCTGGTGCCGTCTGCGAGCCATAACCTCACCGAGCTCGGCCGCATCCACCTGTGCACCGCCAACTCGCGCCGTCACCCTGGCAACAGTGTGGCCATGGCTCCCGCGCTCTTCAGCGCGCCGCGCCGCGCTCGCACGCAACCAAGCAGCGCGCGAGAGCGTGCGCGCGAGGCACCACTTGCGCTCTGATCTCCGTGCACACACTCAGCCCAGCGCTCGGCAGCCAACGCAACCACGGTCATGCACCACCTGAGCTGGGAAGGTGGTTCACACTACGACATCAAAGTAATGTGGATTTGGATTGGCACGTCGGTACTAGACACCAGCATGTCAGTGAAATTCGCGACAGTTTCGTTGCGTCTTGCATTGGGGTGCCGAGTTTTATTCTTATGTACACCACGCACATTGCATGCTTTCGTCTTCGTCGTTGCGCACTCCAGCGTTGTATGCCAGTCTGTCGATGATACATTTTTTCTGGCAGTAGCTCAGCCTCTTTTGCGCGCCGATCTACAGCTTGCGAGCGTCGGCTCAACTTCTGGACGACCCGCGCGAGCCAACAGTTACGCCACTACGATCGCGAACCGTGAGACCAGGCTAGTGCGGTGCACGCGCACGGCGCGACTCACAGCGCAACCACCACTCCACTTTGGCCCAGTGCTACCATGCAGCACGGCCCTGAGTGTCCAGGCGACCAGGCATGCATCCACGCGCGCGCGGATACGCACGCGCAGAACACAACATCCGATATGATACATCCGCCTGCTCATTTGAGTACGCACAGTGGCGGTCTGGAACGTCTGAGCGCCCTCCCAGTGCAGGGCGGGCGGGCGGCCCTTGAGTCGAGCGACGAATGTAACCAGCAATTCAGACGACCTCCAGCGAGCAGCATCGCAGTCGCGGCCAAGGAGGCCCCTGCGGATTGCAAGGAGCCGCCCGACCTCCAGGCAGACTCCTACGCTCTTCCCGCAGTCACTTCGCCGAGGAAGTTTCGGGGCGCTACAATCGTCCCGAACGGCGGCCCGAGCCCGGGCCACCAGGCCCCCTGCAGGAACAGTCGCGCATCCTGCCGTGTTGCCTCGCCGTGGATACCGACGCGTCAACGCCATGACCAGCGTCCTCGCCGCGGCCCTCGTGTTGCGCGCTGCCTCGTGCACCGCCGCGCCGGGCAGGATGCGGAGCAGCGCGGCCGTCCGCGGCGCAGAGCAGTCCGACCGCGTGGTGTCCACCAGGGATGTCGAGTCTAGCATCTCCGACGCCTCCGAGGAGGCCTTCGGTGACGGCGCCGCCGCTGACTGCCACTTCGAGCGTCTCGAGCCCAGCATGTGGCAGACCTACGTACCAGGAGCTGCCCAAGAACTCGGAGGGGCGGCCTGGGCCGCAGGCAGTGCGCCCCACCAGACGCAGTTATTCTGCCAAGGAGCACGGCTGTCTCATCAGCCCCTCGAGCACCACGGAATGCAGCAGAACGTGTCAGAAGTGCATGAGGTCGACGTCCTGCAGGATAAGACCCCAGCGTTCGTGGAGGAACTCTTCGAGTCCTCGAAACGCGCCGCGTCGGGCATGGGCTGTCGGTGGACGACGTCGCGGCGACGGCCGCGACTCTGGAGATGCGGATCGCGAACGAGTCGCTGACGTGCTCCAGATTGCGCGCGCGCGCTGAACGATCGCGCCGCGGTGGACAAGATCGACGCCCATGCTCTGCACCACGTCTCGTCCTCGCACCCCTACATCGCCGAGCTGGGCGCCCGCGGCAACGGCGCGATGGCGCAGGCGCAGCAGCGCCTGGCCATCAAGGACGCCGTGACCAGCGCCAGCGGCCAGCGGCCGGGATCGCAGCATGCGGGGCCGACGCGATGCGGAACCGCGATTTCGAGAGCCGCATCCGGACGGATCCCTTCGCGACGAAGACGCGCAGCTTCGGGAGCAGTCGGGGGATCGTCGGGGGCCTCGCTCAGGACTGCGGCATGCGGCAGAACATGGAGTTCCGCCAGAAGGAGAAGCTCGCGAGCCTGGACCCCAACGGGTCGGGCCACGTGCTGTCTGAGGCTTTCTACTTCCAGTCGCCGACGGCCGACGACCAGCTCGCCGAGTCCGTCAAGTGCCTGCGCGCAGTGGGCGCGCTCGACGAGTCCACCGACGGCATCCACATAGCGAACTACATGCCAGGCCCCTCCAACTGCATCTCCAGATTGACGTGCTACTAAGTGTGCTGCCCTAGCGAATGCGAGGGCATGATGACGCGCACTCGCCGACAGCGGTCTGGCGCTATGCTTTCCATCGGGGGCGGTGACTGGGGAACGGCGCTGCGTTGCCCAACGAGCGCCTGCGCACTCTCTGTGCTACATCATCGCATCACCCTCGCACGGACACTTGCACGCGAGCGCGTCGACGCGCGCAGCGGTGCCCGTCCCAGGGCGACGCCGGCGAGGTCACGCCCAGAGTCGCTGAACATGTGACATCAGCCACCAGGCTCACCGTCATGATCCTGACAGCGACATGCAGAACCACGCGGTCGTCATTGCTGTACGCGAGCCCATGCCATGGGCAAGGACAGCAGGCCGAACCAGCCCCCCTCGCGCGGCTGCCAGCAGCGCGAACCCCGCCGCTCCTGCAACGGATTGACGGGAAGCGCTTGTGCCCCCATTTGGCACAGCACCATCCTTATCCTCCTGAACGCGCTGTGCAGCATAAGTGCACGTGTGACGTGCGTCCTGACAGCCAACGCCACGTGCCGATGGGCTATAGCATGTCTGAATCCGATGTACCAGCGGCAAGGCGTGGGGCGACTAAGCTGCGACGAGCACCGTGCGGATGGCCCGACCGCGCGCCCATCGATTTCGTTCAACACGAGCACATTCGAGAAGCCGTTCCGTGCCATCAAATGGCCGGCCAACCTCTCCGTCAACTGCAGGGGCTTTCTTGTCTCGCAGGAGATTGGCGCCACGCGGGCGACTGCATGAATATGCATGAATGTCCTCATCGCGAAGCTCAGGCGGGCACAGCGCGCCAGGCACACGACAGGCGTTATGCGCACGTGCCTGGCTGTGGCACCTCAGCACCGCCTGCGCTGCGAGGTGCCAGCGCGACAGCGCGCCACCGCAGAGGTCAGTGCTGGATCACCAGCCACGCTTCTTTACAGACCAGCCGGCGTGCATCGCAGCGGCCTGGCACGTTGACCACTCTGTGCTGCTGACAACGGGCCAGCTGCGCGCTGCTGTTGGCTGCCTTCGGACAGCGCGCCGCGTCGGCGCCGCTTAGCAGTCACCAGACCAACGCGCAGACCAGTCAACAGCTGCGATTGGCAAGCGTCGGCAACTAGAGGCACGCTGTCGCAAACAGCTGGACGAGCTGCATCGGCGCGCGCCCGACGCAAGGCGCACGGGTGCTCCCCAGCTACGCAGCCGCGCAAGCAACGCAACGGCCAGCTACGCCCGCCGGCACCCACACAAAAGAGCGCCGAAGGCGAGCGGGCACACCAGCAGCGTGCCGGAAATAGAGCCAGGGAGCGAACCTGGCTGGAAGGCACGATCGGCGCTGCGGGTCGAGCGCGCGCTGGGCGCGATCTGCGCCGAGCCCCGACGAGCAAACGCTCCCGTCTGCGAGGCAACATCAGCCGGTCACTTCGGGCCCAGAGCCTGTCAGGGCTCTCCTGGTGGTGTGGAGTCGTTGCGATCCATAGCCTTGGCCAGGGTCGGCCCAGCTCATCTCGCGTGCGGTCCGAGCACATACGAGCCGGCAGGGCCCCCAGGGCTCGCAGTATCCCGTTCGGTCTGAAGCTCTTGAGCCACGGGCGAGGTGTGCCGGGCGCCCGCTGCACAGGCCGCGCGGCGCATGTTCTGGCATATCGTCGCGGGCGGCCCCGCGTTGCCGATGTGCTGCGGAGGGGCGCTCTTCATTGCCGGGTTGCCCCTCGAATAGGAGGGGTCCGCCGCCGCGTGGCTCGAGATGGCCAGCGTATTTGATGCTGTTGAAATGGAAAAGGACCGCCGCTCTGAGCACCGCTGCCGCCCGCAGTTCTAGGTCCTTCACCTCCTCCCATCTCCTCTTTTGCTGCTCTGGCTCAGGCACCCGTCTGCCCCTGCAGCTTCTCGGGGGCGCAAGCTCCCATCCCCCCCCTTCGCGGCGACGGCGGTGGCGGGGCGACTCCACTGGGTTCGGGGGCGCATCTTGCAAGGCGTCTGCACCCGCATCACGTTCGGCTCGGGCTCATTGCAGGGGAGTTCCAAGGTCAGGATCGCCATGGGCCCCGCGGGCCCTGCAGTCAGTGCGACCAATCGGAAGGTGCTGCTGAACATCTTCAGCTGCACCGAGGGCCTCCTGACGGCGAATGTGGCAGTGGACCGCGGACATCGACGCTCCGATGGGCGCCAGGAGATTGGGTTGTGGCTTTCTGCTCCCGAGCTGGCCTTACTTCGAGACTGCGGTGCTGACGGTGGAGACGATGGCCCCGCTGGCCCTCGTGGCGACGCTCCTGGTGGTGGCCGAGGCGGCTCTCGACAGCGTCGTCGCGATGACCCTGGCCAGGGGAAGGGGCATGGTGGCAGCGACCCTTGGCGCAGAGACGGCGGCGATCCATGGAGTTCCTCGCGCCGGCCGAAACGTCCAAGGCATTGCACGCCTCTTTCGCGGATTTTTCAGCTCCCGCGCAACGTCGACGCGCCCGCGTTTTCCTGCTCGTCGCCTGCCGCACCCGGCACTGATGGCTGCGCGCTCGTCGGGGCCTAGCCCCGCGGGGAAACGCTAAAGTGAGATTGTGGATAAAATGGTGCATGAGCGTGGAGAAATGTTATATCCTGGAGCTCGCAGCGGTCTCGCCTGCGTGGCCGAAGCTGCCACTGACGCGTTGCTGCAGGCAGGCGGCTTCCTGGATGCCGGCGCCGTTTCGCCCAGGAGCGATCTCCGCGTTGAGGTGGTCCAAGCTAGGCGGGGGCGCCAGCAAACGCGTCTGCGCTGAGTGGTCTCGATGATTTGCGACGTGCTCTGGCAGGGCTGGAGGCAGCCATTTCCAAAGGATTGCATGATGTGGCTCATCCTCCACGCGGGCCCACTCTTTCTCGGTTTCCTGGTGGAGGGGGGCATTGCTGTGAAGTGCAGCGCGGTGTGAATCGCCTTCTTCGTCAGGAGGTTCAGTTTCTGTCGAGTGATTCGGTGGTCTTCTGGCCTTGCGATTGCCCGAGCATAGGAAGTGATTGCGAGCAGTATGGATGCCTTTTGAGTCTGCTCATCATCAACAGGTTCTGTGCGCCTACGGAGGGCGAATTCATAGGCCGCGTTGGACGCATCTCCGGGGTGAGCGAGACAGTGAGACCAAGATTCAGGCCCGGATGCATTCAGATGAGGTGTTCTCTGTGACTGATGCAAATGCTGTTCATGTTTGTCGCGGTTCTGCTGTTACTCTTTTCTGACGCCCCCTCGAGTCGGCGGCGCATCTTTTTTGGCACGGCGCAAATCTCAAACATGTTTCGGCTGCCGGCAGTGGTGGGGGTCTTGAATGTTTCGAACGTGCTCCTCCACTGGCATTGGTGGGGGTCTCTGGCATGTTTGCATCAGGTTCCTCTACTGGCGTTGGTGGGGTCTCTGATTTATTTCGAGCATGTCCTCTGTCTGACTTTGGTGGGTGCTTCTGCATGTATTTCAAACATGCTCAGCAACAGGCTGTGTCGGGGTCTCTGACTTCTTTCTTGCATACTCTCCGTCTGGCATTGGCATTGGTGGGTGTCCTTGCTATGTGTCATACTTGTTCTGGTACTGGCAATGGTGGGGTCTCTGATTTATTTCAAACGTGTTCTCCGTCTGGCTTCGGTGGGTGTCTCTTGTTATATGTTCAAACATGCTCAGCTACTGGCATTGGTGGGGTCTCTGCTTTCTGTCAAACAGGTTCTCCGTCTAGCATAGGTGTGTTTCTGTTATATGTCAAGCATGCTCCGCTACTGGCATTGGAGGGGCCTCTAGTTTACCTATTTCAGACATGTTCTCCGTCTGGCATCGGTGGGAGTTTCCTTGTATATTTCAAACATGCGTAGCGAGTCTGAAGACACAATCATTACCTGTGCTCCGCGTTCACGCTGGGACTTGCCCACCCCACACGGGCCCCGCGCTGCTCGTAGCCGCGCCTCCTCCCCTCCCTTGAAGAAAACTCCTCCCCTCTCCTCTTCCCCCTCCTCCTCCTCCTCCTCCTCCTCCTCCTCCTCCTCCTCCTCATCGTCCTCCCTCCCCCTCCTCCCCCCTCCGTCCTCCTCCTCTTTTTTCTCCTCCTCCCCCTCCTCCCCCTCCTCCTTTTCCTCCTCCTCCTCCTCCTCCTCCTCCTGCTCCTCCCTTCGATTCGATGCGGGCATCAGGGTTGATTTCATGGCCCAGGGATTGGGCGACGCCAGCCATGTGCCAGACTAGGTCGATGCACGCTTCCTCGCTTGCGGGCACGCGCGGCAGCCTGCGTCGAGCTGGCCCAGTACACGATTTGCGCCGTCCAGAGGGGAGAGGAGGAGCCCCGAGAGTGTGGGCCCCCATGCGAGCAGTGCGGCGACGGAGCGCGCGGTCAGGTCTTTGAGGGTTCTGGGGGCAACCCACGATCTGATACCGCACCGTTTTTGTGACCTTCGTGCCTTGACACCCTCCGATGAGATGTTTCAATACGTTGCCCCAGGGCTCCCGACCCCTTGCCAGGGTTTAGACTTTTGTCCTGAACCCATTGTTTGATGGTCCTGGTGCCCGATGAACGGCCCCCGAGGGTCGAAATTGAGGAAACATCGCCTGGACTGCGGCGCCGTTAAAGGAGGGCCTCCGGTCAAACCGTCGAGTGCCTGTATCCCGGTGCAGGCGTTCGAGGTAGGGCGCCGATGATAGGATCAGAAGGAAGGGCGCTGTTGCAGCGCGCCGAGGGGGAAGTGACGAGGGGGCAGGCCAGGCCCCGGGGGAAGTGCCCCCACGGCGTCTTTCGTCGGTTCTCGGCGGTCTTTCTGCCTCGGGGTGCGTTCCAGCTGCGCCTTGCCGAGAGCGTTCAGGGGGGCCCAGATCGTCCTGGACGGCCGCCGGGGGCTCCAAGGTATGACTCGAGGACAACTCGGCGGCGCGCCGGCGGGAAACGTGAGAGGGAGCGGGCCGTTTCAGAAGGCGGCAGGGCTTCTCAGAAGCCCTCTGCCCTTCTGGGAAGCATTCTCTGGCTTCGGAAAAGGGCTAGAACGCTTCGTATGGGCCGAAGGCCTTCTGAGCCTTCTGGGAAGGCCTGCCCCCTCCGAGAAGGCCTTCTGAGAAGGACTTCTGGGCCTCCCGAGATTGTTGTCGGTCTCCGGAGGAAGCGGCGAAAACTTCCTCGGAAGGCCCGAGGCCCTCCGAGTTTTCTTAGCAGTCGGAGGTGGATAGGCCTCCTACCCTGACGCGTCGATTAAGGAATTGGCCGTTTTCGGATCGCGAGAGGGCGTCGCGGCCGTCATTCTTGCGGGTCCAGGTCCGTCGGTTTCGGTCCCAGGCCGTTTTCACCACAGGGAGGTGTACGAAAGGGAGGCTTGCCCACCACCGATAGAAGGCCCGCCCCCCCGTGCCTCTCCCCCCATCGGCGCGCTGCCGAGTCCGCTTCTCGGGTCACAGCTCGGGCCCCGGAACGCTCTCGGCGAGGCGCAGATGCCGGAAAGCACCCCGAGGCTGGGAAGCCGCCTGGGACCGACGAGAAGCGTCTCAAACTTCGAACCTCGAAGCCGGAACTGGCCCCTGCGCGAAGTCTTGTCGAATCCCCATGGCCCGATCCGATGATAGGACCTCGATTTTTTCAGCGGCGCGCCCGAGGGGAGGTGAGAAGCAGCAGGCCTTCTCAGAAGGCGGCGGGTCTTCTCAGAAGGCCCCTGGCCTTTGGAAAGTCTTTCGCCGTTTCGGAGAAGGCTTCGAGCGCTTCCTAGAAGGCCGAAGGCCTTCTGAGCCATCTGAGAAGGCCCGCCCCCTCTGCCGTTCCTGGTGGCGCGCCGCCGAGTTTGGTTTTCGCGTCATACCTCGGGCCTCCAGCAGCCGATCCGGACGATCTGGGCACCAGGGGAAAGCTTTCGGCGAGGCGCAGCTGCTGGAAAGCACCCCGAGGATGACAAGCTGGACAAAGCTTCTCGACCCTCGACCCCGAAGCTGGCGCCCGCGCGACGTTTTTGCGAATCCCCACTGCCCGATCCCATGGTCCGACCTTGGAGACCGGGAGCAGGCGCTCGAGCAGGCCTCCCTCGTCGTCCAGACCAACGGCGCCATCGAGGCGGGCGGCAGGGGTGGGAGGGGAGAAGAAGCAGGGTGAGGGAGGACGAGGAGGAGGAGGAGGAGAAGAGGAGGAGAAGGAGGAGGAGGAGGAAGGGGACGAGGACGAGGAGGAAGAGGAGGAGGAGGAGGAGGAGGAGGAGGAGGACCAGTGCTAATTCAAGACTCATCAACGAAATTGAAATACCCCCCCTTCCAAAATTGTTCCATCTTCATAGGCCCCATACAGAAGCCCTTCTGGCTCAGGCCGCTGGGTCTGAGCTTGCCAGCGCGTACTTCAGAGCGGCTCGCGCTTGCGGGCCAATCCGATTTCTTTCACGTTCAGGCCGCAGAGGCCAGTCATTCGCCGCGGGGGCTCCCGCCGTGGATGGCCCCGCCGCCCGATGTCCTGCCAGGGCCGCGCCCGCCTCTGCGGGGGTGCCGCTGCGGCTGCGCGGACGCCTGGGTGTCGAGGACTGCATGTCGCCAGTGTGGTCGGTCTGCCCCGCAGAAGACCAGCCAGGCGGCGCGCAAGGCAGCTGGCGAGGCCAAGGCGCCGACCACTGGGCTCAAGCGTCCCCTCCTGGGGCAGTGGGCCAATGGTGCGCCAGGCAATGCGAACTCCAAGATGCTCAAGATCATCCAGGACCTGCAGCAGCAGGTTGCGAGGCTTGCAGGAGGTGCGCCGCCCGAGGGGGGCTCTGTATCGCCGCCGTGGGTCGACCGTCGAGGTGGTCAAGTTCCCGGCGCCGTTGGCAGCACCCCGTCGGGTAACCGAGCAGATCGGGGTCGACAGTTCGGCCATCGCTGCAGTGGAGGAGGCGGAGAAGAAGGCTACGGAAGCGGGCAAGAAGAAGCCTCCCTCGGCGCAGTCTGCGCGCTGGAAAGTGGAGAACCTCAGGACTAAGATCGGCAAGCTCGAGAACCGCTCGGGTCAGATCGAGCAGCAGAAGGCGGTCCTTGACGATGAGCTTGCCACGGTCAAGGAGACGATCACCAAGACGAAGGCCGACCTCGAACAGACCGAGGGCTTGCAAGGCCCACGCCAGCGAGTTCACCGACCCGCTCAAGGCTGTGTCGGCAGGGCTCGACGACTCGGTGGTGGAGTCGGCCGGCGGGAGAGCAGCTCTGAAGACGCTGCAGCGCCTGCAGGAGGCCGCCGACGAGGCCAAGCGGGCTGCTGAGCCTGCTGTTCCTCCTGGTGCAGCTTCTCCTGGTTCTGAAGGCGTTGCTCGTGCCGCTGAGCCCCAGCCTGAGGAGTACCGTTTCAGTGATGCCCAGAAGCGTGACTTATTCCACGCCCGAGCGGAGTGAGGCTTCGACGCGTTCATGGCACGTCTCACCGAGATGGAGGAGGAGATGTCCCTCAAGAGGCAGCGGCGGGTTTAGCCCGGCCAGGCGGGTTCGGGAGAAGCGAGGGGCGGCCAAGACGTGGAACATCTGGTCGCTTAGCGCCAGCACGTGGAGATCTTGGCAGCACGCGCTGCAGTGGCAGCTCAGCTGGGGTTCGCAGGTCAGGCCGCATATGCTGGCGGGCCAGGAGACCCACCTGAAGCTTAGAGACAAGGTCCGCAGTGCCCAGAGCTGGCTCTGGGGACTTGGCTACCGGGGCGCTTTCGGCCAGGCGCTCTCCACAGGGGACAAGGCCAACGCGAGCGAAGCGGGCGTGTTGGTGGGGGCAGCCGCTTTCGTGGGCTCTACGCCCGTTTCGCTGCCCTCGATTGGGGGGCTGGCGGAGTGCGCCTCTCGGTTGCAGGCGGTCAAAGTGGACATGATGTACACCAGGGGCCTGCTGTTCATGTCGTTCTACGGATCTGCGGACAGCAAGTCGAAGCCAGTAACTTGGGACACCCTGGAAAAGTTGAGCGCCTTTCTTCTGTGTTCCCGTCGCCCGTTGGTGCTGGTCGGCGACTTCAATGTTTCAGCTGCGGACGCCAGCCTTGGGCGGTTTGCTCAGCTGCTCCACGCCACAGTCGTTAGCCTTCCTGGTCCCGCGTGCTTCTCGGCCAAGGCTGGTTCGTACATCGACTTCTTCATCGTTTCCGAGGGCTTGGAGAACAGGGTCGCCGACGTGCGGGCCCTGCACGGTGCTCCGTGTTTCCCGCACGCTGCCGTGGCGTGCCAGTTGCGCGCCGCAACCCTGGCGCAGCCGATGCGGGTCTGGAGGCAGCGGAAGCCATTTCCGACTCAGGCGCAAGTGAGATGCCAGCCTCAGGAGGTGGAGTATCCTCGGTTCTGGGAGGCCGGCACGCCCACGCAGGGAGCGCTCCAGGAGTCGTGGGCTGAGTGGCTCGACTTCATGGGGCAGGATCTTTGCCGGCAGTTTGACTTGCATGGCGAGGGCCAAGAACCTTGCCGCGGCCGTGCGCAGGGGGTTAGCTTCTAGACGGTTCAACTTGCCGACACGTTGCAGAGAAAGGCAACTTCTGGAGTGGGCGACTCCTTTCGAGCGTGGAGGTCTTGTTACGCCATCCTGGGGCGCGCCCGCTGGTTGGCGCAGCTGGCAGCGCCGGTGGGAGGGCGCCTGCTCGGGGAGAGCGACTGCGACCCGTCGCGCGCCCCCGAGCCCGCGGCGTCTGCAAGTCCTCGCGCGCCAGCGGGAGGCAGCTTCGGTGCCCCGGTGCATGTCGGCACGCCCTTCCTGCTGCCCGATCACATCTCCCCCTGGACTGACTGCGAGGGTGGCGTCGCCGGCCGCGGTGCATGGCCCCGGGCCGGCCCCCCGCCCGGCAGGGGCAGGTGGGCTTCTGGGCGGCGCCCCAGCTGCCCAGGCAGCGGCCTCGCCGGCCCTTCTTGCGCCCCCCCGCGCAGGCCCGGCCGCCGCCAGAAAACTGCCCCAGCTTCTCGCTCCCAGGGGGTGCCAGAGGCGGAAACTGGCCCCAGTTTCCGGACCAGGCCCCCCGCCCGGCGGCCTCGGCGGCTTTCTCGGCGGCGGCGGCCCTTCCGCGGGCGAGACGGCGCTTAGTTGGCTTGCCCGGGCTGCTGCTTCGCAGTCGGAGGTCGAGGCGCGCCGCCTGCTAGTGGAGGCCTGGGGCTCGCCGGACCTTGTGCCGCGCGGCGAAGGCTGGGTGGGTCTCTCTCTCGGCTGGGCCCGCCAAGAGGTGCGCGATCTCTTGGTGCGCGGAGGTGGCGCTCTCGATCGGCTGCGCGGGCCCGACGGTTAGCCTTTGCAGGGCGACGCTGGGGTGCAGGCCATGCGGGATGAGCGGGGCCAGCACTGGGATGGCGCCAAGACGTCGATCGCGTCGCTCCAGCGGGCCACGGCCAAGGGGGCGCCGCTCTGGCGTCCTACCGTCGAGCAGGTTAGGCTGGCCTTCAGGGGTGGGCTGCGTCAACCCGCGATCCTGGGACTTGTTGCCCGACGCGTTTGCGCAGCGTTTTATTGACATTCTCCAATTGCGGGAGCAGGGCCCGCAGCATTCGGACAAGTGGCCCACGCTGATGGTCTTCCTGCCGAAGCCCGATGGCTCGGGCGCGCGGCCGATTGCTCTCATCTGCTCGGTCCTTCGAGTCTGGGCCAAGGTGCGCCGCGACCTGGCGCGCGAGTGGGAGAGCTCGCGCGCCTCGGAGGTCTTCTGGGGAGAGCGCGACAAGGAATGCGATCGCGCAGGCTGGGTTCACCGAGCTCTGGAGAATTGCGCCCGTGTCAAGGGCTTCCAGAGTGCGACGCTCGGCGCCGACCTCGACAAGTTCCACGAGCGCGTGGGCCACGATCTTGGCGTCGGAGGCGGAGGCCACCGAGTTTCCGCTGGAGCTTGCGGTAGCGGCCTGCGGGCCGAGACTGCTGCCCCTGCAGGGGGGCGGTCTCTCCCCCATTCGCGGCGCGGGGCACCATCCTCGCCGGCTGCTCGCTTGCCACCTCGTTCGCTCGGGTGTTGCTGTGCCGCCTCCTGGTTCGGATCGCCACCGGCTGCCCGTCGGTCAGGCTCCGAAGCGTCGCCCACGACGTCAGCGGCCAGGCTCCGGGCACTTCGTTGCACGTGGTGCAGCAGCTCGGGCAGGCGGGCCAGGAGCTGATGGACGGCTCCCAGGACCTCCGGCTGGTCGTCTCAGCCCGCAAGACGCGGCATTTGGCGTCGTCCTCTGTCGTGGTGGACGGCCGCGTAGCGCTGTGGAGGCCGCTCAAGTTTGTCCGCAAGGCGGTGGCTCGCAGCCTCGGCACTGACTGGTCGGTAGGCAAGGCCCGCCGCGCGCCCGCGGCAAAGCGTCGAATTCGCATTTGCCTCCGCCGTTCGTCTCGCTTGCGGGCCTTGCGCCGCGCTGGTGCCAGCACTGGGCACGCGCAGTGCGCTGGGCCGCAGGCTGCAGGGACGCGGGGCGGGGCGGCGAGGGGCATCCCGTGGCGGGATCTGGAGGGGATCAGAGCTCGAGCGCTGCATTCTCCTTGCCCTCGCCGCCGAGGCGCGGCAACCGGTGTGAAGTTGCAGATGCATCGGCTAGGTGTTCGAATCGATCCTGCGTCTAAGAATTATGGGGGTGTGATTTTTGAGTGGGCCAGAGCGGTCTGGGACTCCGCGCCCGGCGGTCTTCGAGGATGCGGTTCGGACGTTGGCCGCCACCTCCAGGCCGTGGCCTAAGGCCACCTCGCCAGCGCATGTTTACGTGATCGCGATCGGGGATCTTGGCTGAACGGCCATTTCTGCCCGTAACATTGTGCTGCCGTCTCGGGAGGTGCTTGACTTGCTCAGGATCCCCCCATCGACGGTCCGTCGCTTGGCCGAGGATGCGGCCAGGGGCATGTCTGACCTGAGGGGCCTGGAGACTAGGACCGGGTCTTCTGGAGTGTCGGGAGGAGTCGGGCCCGTCTTTTGGAAGCCGTTGCGGAAGCTCTTCTGTCGGTCCTCTACTGTCTGGTCCAAGAGCCACTCTTGCTCCCTGAGGGCTTCGGTTCCGAGGGCCCATTGGACCCAGCAGTGCCTTTTCTGTCATCAATTCTCGGCCCCCAGCGAACGCTAGCTTTGCAGCTGCGGGCCTGGCGCGCATTTCCATCGCAGGTTTGACTGCCCCGCTTGGCTTGCTGATAGGCGTCAGTTCGTTTCTCCAGAGCTTCTCGCGGCCGCCCGCGCTGTCGAGCAGAATGGGCAGGCCTCGGAGTTTTTCGCTGCCGGTAATTTGCCATGCCCGAGAGCGTTCGCTCCGCCTGCGCTGCGCCTCGCTGAGTGCCAGGTCACGCGGGTGGCGCGCCCGTCCGATGGCCGCCTCTCAGGCCGGCCGGCTTTTCACCGACGGTTCGGCACTCTTTCCCCGCGACCCCCTCCTCCGTCGGGCGGGGTGGTCGGTGGTGATGGCGGGCGAAGGAGGCCGAATGTTAACAGCTTGTTTCGGGTCTGTCCCGCGGGAGTTTGCCCCGTTTCAACAGCCGAAGGATAGTGCAGATTTCGCCTTCGCCATGTTGCCGCAAGTAGCCATGAGCCTTTTTGAGGCGTGGTCCGATTGTTTTGCTGTAAGTGGGTGCGCTACCTGCAGAGGGCGGGCCACTTCGGCTCGGAACCCGCGGGCCCATCTTTTGGGCCGCTTCTTTGCAGCGTTCGACGATGGCGCGCCGTCCATAAAACCAAGGCCCGCGCGCCGGAGGCCGACCTGCAGGCTGGGCGCACCGCGGCATGGGAGCGCAAGGCCAATTCGGTGGCGGACACCTTTGCAAAGCGGGGGGCCGCCATGCATCCCGATGCCAGCGAAGCCGCCAAGAATTTGGCAGGTTTGGCCCTCTTAGGGGAGGAGTTGGGCCGATGGGCGGGGATCTAGGGAGTCCATGGCGGGGCGGCAGCGGCGTGATGCGGATGGCCTCCCTGTGCGGACGGCTCGGCGAGGTCGTGCCGCCACGCCTCCTGCTCCGTCGCTGTCCGTTCGCATCCGCTCGATTTTGTCGCTGCAGGCGGAGGCGCCTGTGGATAGTGAGCTCGCGCTGCTCGCACAGTTGTTCGCGCGCGAAATTCACGTGGTTCGCGTCTTCGACGCAGCCGGCGGCCTCGCGCTGGCTGCGCCCAGGCTGCTCTGCTGCACCTCCTGTGGGGCCTTCGCTTGGGGCGCGGCCCGTGACCCTTTGCAGCCGCGCAAGGGTGAAAGGGCTGGGTCGGGTTGCAAGCAGCAGAAGGCGCGAGTAGCCCGTGGTCTGTTCCCTCGCTGGTTGGGCCAGCATGCGGGGTGGACGCTTGGCGCCTTGGAGACGCCGTCTGCGTCGGACTTGGCCCAGCTGGCCAACGCTGCGCTGCGCAGGATCCACCCAGCGCCGCTGGCCTCTCTCGCTGTTTTCCCGGGGGTAGCGTGGCAAGCCGATGCCGTTAGCTCGACCCTGGCGCACTGTGGCCTCGCGCCTTCGAGCCTGGCTCAGTGGGCCGAGGCGGCCTCTTCCTGGCCTGCGATGGAAGCGGAGGAGTCGGACCACGGTGCTTGAGCCCCCTCCTCGTTTTCAGGGCCTGCTGGCATTGACGGTTGGCCTGCGTGGAAAGGAAAGGATAGGCCCCATGCAAAGGTTCACGTTCTCTGAGATCAGTGCCTTGTTGGAAGACAACCGTTTGACAATCGTCAACTGTGCCGGAATACGATTCCTGGGGCTTCAACGCCGCGAATCACCATTACTGTTGCGCTTTGACGAACTTGAATCTTGCCAGAACACCACTCCTGGGACTTTACATTGCGAGTCAACGTAACTGTTGCGCCCTGACCGTTCCGACATCGCGCCAAAACGTGACATGTGGGACTTTACCCACGAGGATCCTGGAAGCGGCTGTAAACTCATGGTGTGGGAGCCACATTTGGAGAAGGAACCACTCTCCATGTGCGATGGTTGCTGCAGTTTTTGTATTACAAAAACGCAAGTACTTACTGACGCTCCCGTCGCTACATTTTGCATGCCTGCCACTTCCGTCAAAATGAGGGTTAGCAGGGGCTGCGGAGCGAGACCCATCCACAGCAATACCGTGGATCAAACAGGCGCGATCGCCCCCCCCCCCCCTCGCCCTCCGGCCGGCCGGTTGGCATACGCGCACGACGCAGATTATTACACTGCTGACCAGACATTTTTCAGCACTGGCGGGAAGCACATCTTCTCCGAGGTGTAACACGAGATCCCTCCTTGAACAAGATCCTCACGAATGCGCTCACCAAGGACAAGAACCGATCAACCGGATGAAGAACTTGCCCAAATCCATAATGGATAGGCCGAATATTGGTTATCAGCCGAAAGTTTCGCCGCGAGTTCAGGAATTTGTGCTTCCAGGCTCGGATATGGGCGCACTCGAAATTGAAGAGGAACGGCGCGGCTTAAAAGGAATGCGGAAGATCGCCCTCGAGTCCCCTGACTGCGTCAGGAGTTCCGGTTCGCGTTCTTCGCAGGATCTCAGCATGCACTTCTCGCTGTCGGGGGAGAGACCCCAGCGGAAGATGAATCTGGCCGCCGCAACGCGCCGCGAGCGGACGCGGACAAGGCCGACGCTGATGCTGAACGGTGCGGTTCAAGCAACCTGGGGGGATCGCCGCTACCACCTGGCGTTCATCAGTCCTACGCGACCTCCTCAAGGTCGGGGGGCGGCGTGGAAGACCCTGACCACGTATCCATGTCGCCTGACGACTGAGGGTCCGTGAAGTCGACGCCTCGCCAAGGTGGGGAGATGACCGATGGCTCTCGTCCGGGGGGTGGCCCCGAGGTCTGCGGCCCTGGGTGCTCGCCTACGTCGGCTCGGGAGTCATCGCCCGCGTCGGCGCCCGTTGACGGCGGGCTTGACCCGTCGCGGGGCGATCTAAACGGGGGAACGCCAGAGCCAAGGACGCCCGCGGCGAAGCAGCCGAGAAAGACCATCAGCCCGCCCGTGAAATCCTCGCTCGCGAAGCGGACCAGGACGAGGGAATGCCAGGGGAGAACCAGGGATTCGAACCGGGAAGGTACCCCGGGCGCTGCGCCCTTGAGGCCCCTTCCGATCCGACTAGTCCCGCGAGGTCGGAAGGCTGATTGCCAATTCTAAGCGGGCTCCGATTTCCCGCGTGCGCTCTCCAAGGGCCAGGGGCGCAGGGCCTGAACGTCGGAGACAGTCGAGGGCACCGTTCGGCGCGTCCTCATCCTCCGCCCGCGCTGCGCGCTCCAGGGCGTCGAGCTACCGCGCCGACGACCCCGGCGACATCAGAGGCCCCGGCTGCGCGGATCTCCCCGCGCGCCGCTGCCCAGGAAGTCGAAGTCAATGCAAGGAGGATGTCTGCGGGGCATGTTCGGTCAGCTGCCCCCTTGCAATTTGCATTACCTCTGCCCGGATTGCCCCCCCCCGCCTCTCGCGCGTAATTGCGTGGCCCCGCGCAGCATTGAATGGGGGCAGGCCGAAGAGAAGAGGCGGGCGGCTATAGCGGAAGAGCGGAACTGGGAGATGGCGCAGAAGCGGGGGCAGATTTTGGCGTCTGAATTTTAGCAGCGAGCGGCCGCTCGTGTCCAGGCCGAGAATGTCCGCGCCGCCATGGTCCGCGCTGTGGAACAGGCCGAGGAGGCAGCAAGCCTTTGCCTCGGAGCACCCGATGCGAGCTACTGCCGAGCTCCGTGAAGTGACAGACAGGGCCGAGGCCTCGGCGACGGCCAAGCGGCGGGCCCAGGCTCTCGAGCAGAACGCCGCAAAGGAGGCCGAGAGCGCCATCCCGGGGGCCGGGGGGGCCCAGCAGATGACGATGCCAAGGTTTGCTGAAGAGCTCGAGGCGGCCGAGGCGCGCGACGCTCATCCGGAGGCGGAAACCAAGGCGGCCCGGCCGCGCGAAGGGCCCAGGCAGATCGGCAGAGTGCCGAAGCCGTCGCGAACTGGGAATCGGCGGAGAGCGCCGAGGCAATGCGGCGCGCGCAGGGCGAGGTCAGTGACACTCGCCAGCAAGTACGTGCAATTGCCCAAGCGGCCAGCGCGAACTGCGTTCGCGCTGCCGCCGATGTCCGCGCTGGAGAAGACCCATCGGATCGAACAGGAGGCGAACGGCGAGGTGAACATCCCGCTCGCGCCGCGCAGCGTCGAGCTGAGAGCGTCGCAGTCCAAGGCGAGCTGGGAGGCGCAGCCCGGGCAAGTTTATCGCGAGCAGGCTGAGCTTCGCGCGCGGCAACGTTTGCAGGGGCACGTGGGTCTTGGAGCGGCCGCGGTCGCCCCAGTCAACGCGGGCCCCCCCGCGGGCGGAGGCGCCTGGGCTGGCGGCGCAAGCCCCGAGGATGGATGGGTGGGCCGTTGTGTTTCTCGCGCAACAAGGTGGCGAATTCTGATTGCGTGCTGCGCGCGAGATCGCATTGCGATGAGCACTACGACGCGACCGAGAATCGGCGCGCCGCCCACGTCGAGGCTTACCTCGGCGGAGCAACTGGACCGAGGCCGCGGAGCAACTGAAACCAAGCGGCGGAGCAACTGACACCAAGCGGAGGAGCGGCGGAGCAACTGAGCCAGTTGTTGGCCCAGTTGCTCCGCCCGCCCATCTCAGTTGCTCCGCCCGCCCCCCGTCCCCCCTGCGCCCCTGCGCCTCTGGGGCAGTCTCAGTTGCACCTGGGGTGGTTGCAGTTGCCGCAACAGAACCCAAGCGGCGAAGGGCGTGGAGGAGGGGGAGGAGGCGGAGGAGCGGAACGGGAGAGGAGGAGGAGGAGGAGGAGGAGGAGGAGGAGGAGGAGGAGGTGGAGGAGGGCTACCGGAAGCGAGCGGGCGAGAACGCAAATAACATTGATTTTCTATGGGCGTTTGAAAGTGTTTGGCTTCTTGAGCCTCCTTGGGAAGCTTTTTCGACTCCTGGAGCCGTCTCGGGGCGGTCTTGGGCCCTGTTGGAGCGTCTTCGGAGCCATCTTGAGGAATCTTGCGCCATCTTGGGCGAAACAGTACCCTCTGGCACCTCGCGGGGCGCCTCTTGGGCCCGTCTTGGGGTGCCTCTGGGCCCCTTCCGAGGGCCCTGGGAAGGGTGCAAGAGGACCCCTAGAGGGCCCCCAGAGGCCCCCGAGGGGGCTCCAAGAGGCCCCGAAGAGGGCCCAGGAGTACATTATAAAACAAGCTGTTTTTATAAGCTGGCCTGGTGCCCTCTTGGGCCTGTCTTGGGGCGCCTTTGAGCCCCCCCGAACGCCCTGGGAAGAGTCCAAGAGGGCCCCTACAGAGCTCCCAGAGGCCCCCAAGAGGGCTCCAAGAGGCCCCCGAAAGGGTCCAGGAGTACGTTATACCACATATTGTTTTTATAAGCTGTCCTGGGGCCCTCTTGGGCCCGTCTTGGGGCGCCTTTGGGCCTCTCCGAACGCCCTGGGAAGGGTCCAGGAGGGCCCCTACAGGGCTGCAGGAGGCCCCCAAGAAGGCTCCAAGAAGCCCCCAAGAAGGCCCCGGAGTACCTTACAACACAAATTGTTTGTTTATAAGCTGTCCTGGGGCCCTCTTAGGCCCGTCTTGGGGCGCCTCTGGGCCTTTCGGAAGGATATGGGAAGGGTCCAAGAGGTCCCCTAACGGGCGGGTCGGGTCGGGCCGGGCGGGACATTAAAGTATGATGCATCATCGAGTTGGCACGCGAGTACCCTAACGGGCGGGTCGGGTCGGGTCGGGCGGGCGGACCCTAACGGGCGGGTCGGGTCGGGTCGGGCGGGACATAAAAGTATGGTGCGTCACCGAGTTGGCACGCGAGTGCCCTAACGGGCGGGTCGGGTCGGGTCGGGCGGGCGGACCCTAACGGGCGGGTCGGGTCGGGTCGGGCGGGACATTAAAGTATGGTGCATCATCGAGTTGGCACGCGAGTACCCTGACGGGCAGGTCGGGTCGGGTCGGGCGGGACATTAAAGTATGGTGCATCACCGAGTTGGCACGCGAGTGCCCTAACGGGCGGGACGGGTCGGGTCGGGCGGGCGGACCCTAACGGGCGGGGCGGGTCGGGTCGGGCGGGACATTAAAGTATGATGCATCATCGAGTTGGCACACGAGTACCCTAACAGGCGGGACGGATCGGGTCGGGCGGGCAGACCCTAACGGGCGGGACGGGTCGGTTCGGGCGGGCGGACCCTAACGGGCGGGACGGGTCGGGTCGGGCGGGCGGTCCCTAACGGGCGGGTCGGGTCGGGTCGGGCAGGACATTAAAGTATGATGCGACATCGAGTTGGCACGCGAGTACCCTAACGGGCGGGAACGGGTCGGGCGGGCGGGCAGACCCTAACGGGCGGGTCGGGTCGGGTCGGGCGGGCGGACCCTAACGGGAGGGTCGGGTCGGGCCGGGCGGGACATTAAAGTATGGTGCATCGCCGAGTTGGCACGCGAGTACCCTAACGGGCGGGTCGGGTCGGGTCGGGCGGGCGGACCCTCACGGGCAGGTCGGGTCGGGTCGGGCGGGACATTAAAGTATGTTGCGTCACAGAGTTGGCACGCGAGTACCCTAACGGGGCGGGTCGGGTCGGGCGGGCGGACCTAACGGGCGGGCGGGTCCGACCCTAACGGGCGGGCGGGACATTAAAGGCATCATCGATTGGCACGCGAGTACCCTAACGGGTCGGGTCGGGTCGGGCGGACCCTAACGGGCGGGTCGGGTCGGGTCGGGCGGGCGGACCCTAACGGGCGGGTCGGGTCGGGCGGGACATTAAAGTATGGTGCATCATCGAGTTGGCACGCGAGTACCCTAACAGGCGGGACGGATCGGGTCGGGCGGGCAGACCCTAACGGGCGGGACGGGTCGGTTCGGGCGGGCGGACCCTAACGGGCGGGACGGATCGGGTCGGGCGGGCGGTCCCTAACGGGCGGGTCGGGTCGGGTCGGGCAGGACATTAAAGTATGATGCGACATCGAGTTGGCACGCGAGTACCCTAACGGGCGGGACGGGTCGGGTCGGGCGGGCGGACCCTAACGGGCGGGTCGGGTCGGGTCGGGCGGGCGGACCCTAACGGGAGGGTCGGGTCGGGCCGGGCGGGACATTAAAGTATGGTGCATCGCCGAGTTGGCACGCGAGTACCCTAACCTAACGGGCGGGTCGGGTCGGGTCGGGCGGGCGGACCCTCACGGGCGGGTCGGGTCGGGCGGGACATTAAAGTATGGTGCATCACAGAGTTGGCACGCGAGTACCCTAACGGGCGGGACGGGTCGGGTCGGGCGGGCGGACCCTAACGGGCGGGTCGGGTCCGACCCTAGCGGGCGGGTCGGGTCGGGTCGGGTCGGGCGGAACATTAAAGTATGATGCATCATCGAGTTGGCACGCGAGTACCCTAACGGGCGGGACGGGTCGGGTCGGGCGGGCGGACCCTAACGGGCGGGTCGGGTCGGGTCAGGCGGGCGGACCCTAACGGGCGTGTCGGGTCGGGTCGGGCGGGACATTAAAGTATGGTGCATCATCGAGTTAGCACGCGAGTACCCTAACAGGCGGGACGGATCGGGTCGGGCGGGCAGACCCTAACGGGCGGGTCGGGTCGGGTCGGGCGGGCGGACCCTAACGGGCGGGTCGGGCCGGGTCGGGCGGGACATTAAAGTATGATGCATCGTCGAGTTGGCACGCGAGTACCCTAACGGGCGGGTCGGGTCTGGTCGGGCGGGGGGCACAGATGGCGCAGATGAGCCCATTAGCCAGAGGCGCCTATCAAGGGGGTAGAGATATTTTGGGGTATATGCGCTCCTCCTCCTCCTCCTTCTCCTCCTCCCTCTCCTCCACCTTCCTCCCAGTAGTCAGAGGCATCTATGAAGAGGATGTATATATTCTGTGAGTTAATGTTCGATTGAGGGGGGGGGGTCATGAACGTCGAGGCTCGAACCTCGAACCCCGAGGATCGAGGTTCGAGGTTTTCTGGCCTTCATGGGGCCCTCCTCGTCGCCACGGCTGGACGCAGCGCGAAAAACTGGTCAGCTTTGGCCCCGGGGGGGGGGGGTCCAGGAACCCGGTTTGAGGCGACACGAGGCCCAGAACCCAGAGAAAAAATTGGGCGCTGGCAGAAATGCCGACCCACCCCCCCCTCTCCCCCCACGTCGCAATCGTTCCACGTCGCAATCGTTTCGCGACGTGGGCCCCCGGAGGTCTGGACCCTTTCCTTGTATGGTCCTTCTTCTGTCCTGAGCCGTTTTGTGTGCCAGGCCGGCCTCCAAGCCTCAGGAGGTCCGGCCGCAGACAGGGGGGGACGACGACGACGACGACGACGACGACGACGACGACGACGACGACGACGACGACGACGACGACGACTACGATGACGACGACGGCGGCGGCGACGACGGCGGCGGCGCCGCCGACGCCGCCGCATGCCGAACGACCGGAAAATGCAGTCGCCGCCGCCGCCGCCGTCGTCGTCGTCGTCGTCGTCGTCGCCGTCGTCGTCGTCGTCGGCGGCGGCGGCGGTGATTGCCTCGACTTCTCCCCGACTTCGTTTTTCTTTCGGGGGTTTCACGACGAGGTTCGAACCCCCAACCTCGAGGATCTAGGTTCGAGGCCCTTTATCCTTCGGAGGCTCTCCTCGTCGCCGCGGCTGGACGCGGCTCGGACAAGTGGTGCGTTTGGACCCCGGGAAGGATCTGGGACCCGTCTTTGGGCCCCTCCGAGGTCTCTGGGAAGGGTCCAAGAGGGCCCCTAGAAGGCTCCCAGACGCCCCCAAGGGGGCTCCAAGAGGCCCCCAAGAGGGCCCAGGAGTACGTTATAAAACGAGCTGTTTTTATAAGCTGTCCTGGGGCCCTCTTGGGCCCGTCTTGGGGCGCCTCTGGGCCCCTCCGAGGGGGCCCCTAGAGGGCTCTCAGAGGCCCCCAAGGGGGCTCCAAGAGGCCCCGAAGAGGGCCCAGGAGTACGTTATAAAACAGGCTGTTTTTTTTTAAGCTCTCCTGGGGCTCTTTTGGGCCCGTCTTGGGGCGCCTCTGGGCCCGTCCGAGGGCTCTGGGAAGAGTCCAAGAGGGCCCCTAGATGGCTCCCAGAGGCCCCCAAGGGGGCTCCCAGAGGCCCCGAATGGGGGCTCCAAGAGGCCCCCAAGAGGGCTCAGGAGTACGTTATAAAACAAGCTGTTTTTATAAGCTGTCCTTGGGCCCGTCTTGGGGCGCTTCTGGGCCCCTCCGAGGGCCCTGGGAAGGGTCCAAGAGGGCTCCCAGAGGCCCCCAGAGGGGGCTCCAAGAGGAGCCCCCAGAGGGGGCTCCAAGAGGACCCGAAGAGGGCCCAGGAGTACGTTATAAAACAAGCTGTTTTTTTATAAGCTGTCCTGGGGCTCACTTGGGCCCGTGTTGGGGCGCCTGTGGGCCCCTCCGAGGGCCCTGGGAAGGGTCCAAGAGGGCCCCTAGAAGGCTCCCAGAGGCTCCCAGGGGGGCTTCAAGAGGCCCCGAAGAGGGCCCAGGAGTGCGTTGTAAAACAAGGTGTTTTTATAAGCTGGCCTGGTGCCCTGTTGGGCCCGTCTTGGGGCGCCTTTGCGCACCCCCCCGAACCCTCTGGGAAGGGTCCAAGAGGGCCCCTAGAGGGCTCCCAGAGGCCCCCAAGGGGGCTCCGAGAGGCCCTCAAGAGGGCCCAGGAGTACGTTATAAAACAAAATGTTTTTATAAGCTGCCCTGGTGCCCTCTTGGGCCTGTCTTGGGGCGCCTTTGGGCCCCTCCGAACAGGGCAGGCTCCGAACGTCTTGGGCCTGTCTTGGGGCCGCCTTTGGGCCCGTCGGAAGGCTCTGGCCGCCCCCCGCCCTCCGTCGAGGCCCCCCGCGGCACGCGCGGCCCCGGGTGCAGCTGGGACCGGAGCGCTGCCCCCTGCAAGGGTCCAGGAGGGCCTCTCTCGGGCCCTTCGCGGAAGCCCTCTTGGCGCATGGGGCAGCCTGGGGCAGTCTGGGTCAGTCTGGGTCAGTTGGGTCAGTTGGGTCAGTTGCTGGCCCAGTTGCTCCGCCCACCCGTTTCAGTTGCTCCGCCCGCCCCCGGCCCCCTTGGCAGTCTCTGTCCGGGGCAGTCTGGGGCAGTCTGGGGCAGTCTGGGGCCTGTCTGGGGCCTGTCTGGGGCAGTCTGGGGCAGCCTGGGGCAGTCTGGGGCAGCGTGGGGCAATCTGGGGCAGTCTGGGTCAGTTAGGTCAGTTGGGTCAGTTGGGTCAGTTGGGTCAGTTGCCGGCCCAGTTGCTCCGCCCACCCGTCTCGGTTGCTCCGCCCGCCCCCCGGCCCCCTTGGCAGTCTGGGGCAGTCTGGGGCAGTCTGGGGCAGTCTGGGGCCTGTCTGGGGCCTGTCTGGGGCAGTCTGGGGCAGTCTGAGGCAGTCTGGGGCAGTCTGGGGCAGTCTGGGCCAGTTGGGGCCCTCTGGGGCAGCCTGGGGCAGTCTGGGGCAGTGCGGGGCAGTCCGGGGCAGTCTGGGGCAGTCTGGGTCAGTTGGGTCAGTTGGGTCAGTTGGGTCAGTTGCTGGCCTGGTTGCTCCGCCCACCCGTCTCCGTTGCTCCGCCCGCCCCCCGGCCCCCTTGGCAGTCTGGGGCAGTCTGGGGCAGTCTGGGGCAGTCTGGAGCCTGTCTGGGGCAGTCTGGGGCAGTCTGGGGCAGTCTGAGGCAGTCTGGGGCAGTCTGCAGTCTGGGCCAGTCTGGGGCACTCTGGGGCAGCCTGGGGCAGTCTGGGGCAGTCTGGGGCAGTCTGGGGCAGTCTGGGTCAGTTGGGTCAGTTGGGTCAGTTGGGTCAGTTGCTGGCCCAGTTGCTCCGCCCACCCGTCTCAGTTGCTCCGCCCGCCCCCGGCCCCCTTGGCAGTCTGGGGCAGTTTGGGACAGTCTGGGGCAGTCTGGGACAGTCTGGGGCAGTCTGGGGCAGTCTGGGGCAGTCTGGGACAGTCTGGGGCAGTCTGGGACAGTCTGGGGCAGTCTGGGGCAGTCTGGGGCAGTCTGGGGCAGTCTGAGGCAGTCTGGGGCAGTTGGGGCAGTGTGTGGCAGTTGGGGCACTCTGGGGCAGTCTGGGGCAGTCTGGGGCAGTCTGGAGCAGCCTGGGACAGTTGGGGCGGTCTGGGGCAGTGTGGAGCAGTCTGGGTCAGTTGGGTCAGTTGCTGGCCCAGTTGCTCCGCCCACCCGTGTCAGTTGCTCCGCCCGCCCCCGGCCTCCTCGGCAGTCTGGGACAGTCTGGGGCAGTCCGGGACAGTCTGGGGCACGCTCGGGCAGTCTGGGGCAGTCTGGGGCAGTTTGAGGCAGTCTGGGGCAGTTGGGGCAGTGTGGGGCAGTCGGGGCACTCTGGGGCAGTCTGGGCCAGTCTGGGGCAGTCTGGGGCAGTCTGGGACAGTGGGGCAGTTGGGGCGGTCTGGGGCAGTGTGGGGCAGTCTGGGTCAGTTGGGTCAGTTGGGTCAGTTGCTGGCCCAGTTGCTCCGCCCACCCATCTCAGTTGCTCCGCCCGCCCCCCGGCCCCCTAGGCGCCGCCGGGGGCGGTCTCAGTTGCAACTGGGGTGGTTTCAGTTGCTTCGCCAGTTGCTTCCCCCGCGTCGATGCCCTGGCCGAGAGGGGCTGGGGATCTAGAGCTGAGGGGAAACGCGAAAGAGAAAAGGAAGAGGCACATGAAGCGAGGAGGAGACTCGAGGAACGGATCGCTTTCCAGACCGCACGTGGGGCGAGGCCCTTTGACTGCCCGCTGCTGCCCGGGGCGCCTCGCGACTGCGTCACGAGCGCCTCCGAGCGCGCGGCTGCGCAGAAGGCAAAGGGCGAGGTCTCTCGACGTTCGAGGGCGCGCGAGGACTCTGCCAGGGCCGAGCACCAGAGGCCGTCAGCGATGCTCGAGGAAGCCGCGCAGAGCATGGGGCGCCACGCCGAGGCGAACGCCGGGATGCGGGAACTGCGCGCTGAGAAGCGCGCGGAGGCCGCCGCCGCCGCGGGGAAGCAGGCTCAGGCGGAAGAAGAGAGGGCCAAGGGAGAGGCGGAACGACGATCGAGAAAAGAGCAGAGAGCCGAGGGCGCGCCGACTGCGCCTGCTACTTCGTTCTCAGGTTACACTCCGCCCGACTCCGACAAGCCCGGCGGGGCGCTGGGAGCGGCCGCAACTTGGAACGATGCCGGCAGGAAGAAGACGGTGATTTTAGAGCCAATCCCCAACGCTGCCGGCTACGGGAAGTGGAGCAGAGGCGCGCTGCGCCTCGTCGTCTCCTGCTCCCCCCCATTGGCAGCAGGTCGCCGAATGGATCCTTGAGGCGTTCGACCTGAAGAGGGCCAATGCAGAAGCGCTGCGCGATCCCGGGGACTTCGGCAGACTCGACCCTCTGATTGCCTCGGATTTGATCGGTTAATCGAATCTCCGACGGCCCCATATCATCGCCTCCAATGCGCCACTTAGCTCGCGAGGTCGACCGGCTCGACGCCGCGATGCTGGATAAGTCGCACATGTTGGCAGGCCGCGCCATTCTGTGCGCAATAGCCACGCGCGCCACCGGCCGGGAGGACCATGGCCAGATGCACGCGTGCCAGGACCTGATGGAAATCGGGATGCGCGGCGCGGGCATGGAGGCAGACGCGGACCTGTGCGATTTCTTCGACGAGTGGATGAAGATCATGGGCGAAATTGGCAAACCCCACAAGTCGTTCCGCCCGTCTATCCAGGAACACTTCTACGAGGAAATGTAAAAGTGCCCCTGCATGGCCACGACGCTCACGATGTGCGACCATAGCAGCGACGAGCACAGACAAGGCACGAAGTCCTACGAGTGGCTGCTTGGTCAGATCAGTAGGCACATGCAGACGGACTGGGGACCCCATAACCGCGCCATCCAACACCTACAACTCGACGCCATCCAAAACCCCCCTCCAAGTTCGTTCCTACTTCATAGGCCCTATACGAGGGGTTACTTTCACTGAGGGCAGTGCCCCGTTGGAAGACAACCGTTTGGAAATCCTCGACTGCGCCTGAACGCCATTCCTCGGACTTCAACGCCGCGGATCACCGTTACTGTTGCGTTTTGACGAACTTGAATCTTGCCAGAACGCAACTCCTAGGACTTCATGCGACGAGTCAACATAACTGTTGCGCCCTAACCGTTCCGACATCGCGCCGCAACGTAACGCGGGGGATTTGCCCATGAGGATCCTGGAAACGGCCGTAAACTGTCAGAGCGCACGCGCGCGGCACTACGGCGAGAGCCACATTTTGAGAAGGAGCCGTTCTCCATGTGATTTCTGCTGCAGGTTAAACCGACGAAAGTGCTTGCTGACGCTCCCATCGTTATAGTTCGCATCCCTGCTGCGCCCCTCAAAATGAGGGTTGGCGTGGCCTGTGGAGCGAGCCCCCTCCGCAGCAATGTCGCGAATCAAACGGGCGCGCTCGCCGCCCCCCCTCGCGCGTCGGCTGGCCGGCCGGCGCGCGCGCGCAAAGCATGTCCTTATACTAATTACCGGACGCTTTAAAGTTATGGCGGGAAGTGCATCTTCTCCAAGGTGTAATCTGAGACCCCTCCCTGAACAAGGTCCTAACGAATGCGCTGGACAAGAACAACAAGAACCGATCAACTGGACGAAGAACTCGCTTAGGTGCATAATGGATCGGCAAAATATTGGTCATCTGCCGAAAGTTTCGCCACGGGCTGAGGAAGCTGCGCTTCCCGGCTCGAAGATGGACGCGCTCGGCATTGAAGCGCAACGCCGCGTCTGAAGAGGAATGCGGGCATTCGCCTTCGAGCCCCCAGACTGCGCAAGGGGCTCCGACTCACGTTCTTCGCATAATCTCAACATGCATTTCTCGCTGTCGGCGGGAGAGAACCAGGCGGAAGATGGGCCCAGCCGCCGCGACGCGCCGCGAGCGGATGCGGACGAGGCCGACGCCGACGCTGAATGGTACGGCGCAAGCAACCCGGGAGGATTGCCATTACCACCTGGCGTTCATCAGTCGCGTGCGACCTCTTCAGGCTCGGTGGGCGGCACGGGGGACCCTGACTACGTCTCAATCTCGTCTGGCGATGAGAGGCCCGCGAAGTCGACGCCCCGCCAAGGCGGGGAGATGACCGATGGCTCTCGTCCAGGGGGTGGTCCCGAGGTCTGTGGCCTTGGGTGCTCGCCTACGTCGGCACGGGAGTCATCGCCTGCCACGGTGCCCCGTCGCGGGGCGACCTACGCGGGGGAATGCGCCAGGGCCAGGGATGCTTGCGGCGAAGCAGCCGAGAGAGACAGACCATCAGCCCGCCAGAGAAATCCTCGTTTTCCAGGCGGGCCAGGGCGGAGGGAATGCTGGAGGAGAACCGGGGATTCGAACGGGGGGGGCATCCGGGGGGCTGCGCCCTTGAGGCCCCTTCATATCCGACTAGTCCCGCGAGGGCCGCGCGCGTCGGAAAGCTGGCTGCGAATGCCGAGCGGGCCTCCTCCTCCTCCTCCTCCTCCTCCTCCTCCTCCTCCTCCCCCCCCCCTTCTCCCCCTGCTCTATTTATTTTTGCCCCTCCCCCTCCTGCCCTGTAGTGGGGCCTGTCTGAGCCTAAGTCGGCTCTTGACGAGCGCGGCCGCCCCCTCTTCTTGCCTGATCTCCCGTTCATCTGACCTGCCCCCTCGGGGGCGGGCCACCGTCCTGGGCCCCGTGTCTCCACCCCCCCATCCCCCCCCCCCCCCCCCCCCTCACTTGCGCGAGCAAACGCCCCCTCGGGGTCAGATTGGCCAGCCGCCCGCATTGGGCGGGCGGCGATTTGCTGTTCGTCGCCAAGATTGGCGCTACCATGGCCCAGGGGCGCATCGCCCTTGGGATGCTGGGCGGCGGGGCGCGTCGCAGACGGCAGTGGCGCGAGGAAAACGCCCCCGTCGACCCGGAGGGGCGGAGGGGGACGGGAGTTCTTTCCCCGTTGATCCAGAGCGCGGCGCCCTTGACACTCTGCAGCCGCCTCCGAGGAACCCTCGCGCGAGGGGGTCCTTCATGCGGCAGCCGCAGCCCAGGGCTGCGCCGATCGGCGGCCGCGCCGCTGGCGGTGGCGGCCAACCGCAAGGAGGGGCTCGCCCTCCTCCCCCGCCGCCTGGCGCGCCGCCGTCGCAGAAAAAGGAGCCGCCGCCTCTGCGCGCAGCCGAAGGAAGGGCCTCCTGCCCCGCCTCTGCCGAGAGGCCCGCCGTCTTCGCAGACGCAGCCATCGCCGCCTGGGGCGCCGCTGGCTCCGCCTGGGCGCCACCGCGGCAGCGGGCGCGGGCGGGCCCGCGCAGCGCCCCGCCGCCGCCCCCGCCGCCGGCGCCGCCGCCGTCGCGCGCGCTGGCGCCGGCCCTCCTCGGGCGCGCCTCCGAAGCGGACGGAGCAGCAGACGCGCAGAGGACCTCCACCGCCGCCCGGCCCGCCGTCATCGGGGCCGCCGACGCGTGGGTCTCCGCCCGCGTTCCTCTCGCAGGACAGAGGTGACGGGCGTTCGCGGCGGCCCGCGCCGCCGGCACCTGGCTTGATCTGGCTTCTCCGAGGCGGGGCGCGACGCGCTGCCCAAGCCAATGCTGCGGCCGGCGTCGAGGTTGCAGCCAGCTGGCAACGCGCGGGCGAGGGGCCGTGCCCCGAGACCGCAGCGCGCCCGACTGACGGCGGCCCTCGCGGCCTCTGCTGCGGGCGACAGGGCTGGCAATAGGTGGGCAAAGACGCACTGCGCCTCGAGGGCAGCCCGGGCAGAAGGCGTCCTCCTCGCAGAACGCAGGGAACGGCGACGTCGAGATGCTCGACGCTGGCCCCCGCTGACTGCGTCAGCGGAGCCGGCGAGGGCCCCATCGACTCCGCGATGCGTTGACAATGGGGCACGGATTCGTTCCAAGAGCGGAGTCAATGGGGCCCGGAAAGGCGCTAAGCTTCAATCCAAGAGGAATGCATCGGAAGGGCGGAGCGGGCTCTTGGTGGTCGGTGACTTCCAGCCCACGTGGGAGTAGATGAATCTCGCCCTGGAGATGACGATAAGGCTGGCTTTATGAAGTTCTTCATGTGCGAGGGCTTGTCGGGCCTCATTTAATTGGTTTCAAGGCCGGGTGTCACCCGTGGTTTCGGTACATTGTTGAAGCGAGCGTGGGTGTCAGTGTCGATTGGCCCAGGTCCATGTTGAGCAGGTGTCAAAATAGTATCGTTTGCATTTGGCCTTGCCTATCGTGGCGTCGCAGTAGTGTTGCCCCAGAATCATTATTCTCGCAAGGTATGATGTGGCGAATTGGAACTGTTGCAAATGCAAACGGATTGCAATTGACTGCGTATGGAATTATTTCCACGTCGGCGCGTCGCGTTGAGGGTTTGTCTAGTCCGCCCGAAAGGCGTTTAGTATTGTAGTTCCCCCGATAGCCTCGCTTCTGGGCTTTCCTATAGTTCAGTTGTCTATGCCCAACAGTGGCAGAGGCCAGATTCCGGGATGTTCGCAGGCGATTCGTCGAGACATGCCCCTGTCGGAAACACCCCTTCTCAAATTAATAATTTCGGGTATCTTCGATGTTCAGCATTGCGCAAACTTGATATTTCGATCATCCGCTTGTTAATCTCCCACGTTATATTGCTCGTCGCCCGAACGAGTGGACCCCGAGTTGCAGATTCTCTGTAAGTGCCAGGATCATGAGGGCGAAGGCCCCGTCCGTGGTCCCCGCGTGTTCTAATGTGCGTAGCCATTTTGGCTCTAGCGTTTCTTTTTGGGCAGTTCCGAGTCGCGCTGTTGCCCCCTTGCGCGCGCGCCAATGCGAGGGGGGCCACCAGGATCAGACTTCGGGCGGGCTGCATGGCAACAGATGTTGGACGAGTCTCGCCGCAAGGGCGAAAGAGCCGACGCCGTCGGCGCAGCGCTTGCCGACCCGCGTGCTCACAGTCTACAGGCGGCCAGAGAAGCGAGGAGACTTCTCGGAGAGCCAGCTGCCGCCAACTCCATTGATATTGCCAGAGTCGCTCCGAAGTGAGGCCCGGAAGGCCACCCTTGGATCGACGAAGACGTGACCTCGAAATTTGCCACCAACAAAGGGCCAAATGTGACGTTTGTGCTGCGCCCCCCCCCCCCCCCCCCCCGCCATGCCATTCGTCTCCAAAGTGCTTTCTGGGGCAATGGCCCGCGACGTTATCAGCGGTGATGTTTCGAGAATTGCTTTAGACAGTTTCACTGGCAATGGTCGGCGGCGCTCCGTGGCTAGCCGAGCCGACGAGATGAACGCGGACCGCAAGCGCATGCTCGGCGACACTATTTTCTCGCATGTTCCACGCTGGTGGCCGATGTGGCAGCCCTTTCTGCTTTGGAAGCGAAGGTCGCCTCTCTTCCATCCGATGAGTATGATCTTGCATTTTATGCTGAGTACGACAGGTACGACGGGGCATCGATGCCAGTGACCGTCGCGAATGGCAGCGATGTTGCATCAGGACCCCAGGTCAGCTCATCTTTGTCTGCTCCATCGGCAGCCTTGGTAGTTCCAGTGTCCAGCAACAGCCACTCGGCATCGTCAAAGGCGAGCGGTGGCTCACCTATTGTCCAATCCAGCGTGGGTTTCGGCATGGTGATCAAGAAACGTGGTTCGAGTGGGAGCGGCAATGATGTTTTCTTTTCGCTGATGGGTGACACAACAACTACACCGCATACTTGCGACAGGACCACGGCAGAGGTGCTGAACGAGTTGTCTATGCGTAGGTCCGGCTGTTCTGTGGCTGCAAAGCGTCTCCGCGGAAACGCCAGAGTTGTCAGCGTGGACCATTGCGCAGGAAATTTGAAAGCAGAGAGGTTATTGCGGGCAGATCTCAAGTGGATGTCCTTGGTGGTCGGGTGCGAAGCCCATGCTGATGCAAGCATTCACACCAAAGTCATGGACTTGTTCAGCGCAGACGTTTCAGGAGTAATTCACTTGGCCTTGTCTGTTTCCATGGCTGATATGATACAAAACTTGAGGGACGCTCTGAAGAGCGTGATCAAGCAACGTTTGGTGTGGCCCCCTCCCCGTGGCACTCCTTCTCGAGGCTGTCAGTTACAGGCTGAACTGTATACAATCGTTGACAGTTGGCTGGTCTCGCTCCTCCACAATGCAAGAACAAGTACTTTTGCGTGATCTACCTCTCGGAGATTGGCGACTGCGAGGCTGCGTGGAAGCATACGTGAGCGTCACTGTGGATCCGCTACCAGAGAAGGATGCATTCGCTGAGAATTTCGCCTCCGCCCCGTCAAACGGCTCGTCCTTCCATGAGCATGCGACTCACCCCAGGAGTCGCTGGCTGGGCGGCGAGGTCGCTCTGTCACAGCCTTGTCTACTGCAAACTTGTCACGGCCTGTTGTAGCCTGCGTTCGACGAGTTGTGGTGCCGCGCGGGGGTCGTCTAGGCCGTCTTGGATGGGTGTTTGAACGTTGCCACAATGCCAGTGGGGGCCTGCTTGCGCGCGTCTGTTCGCCAACCCCTGGCCCCAACCACCCTTGAAACAAATTGTCTTAAACCTGTGTCCCTGCCAACTGTTCGGGCCCGTAGCGTCCGTTTCTCAGGGTCATTCGTTTGGTTTTGTCGTTGGTTGGCGCCGGTGAGTGCTCGTGTATCTAGCCCCTCATGCCACGTGGGATTTCCAGGTCCACTCGCCCGGGGGCTGTCGGGGGGCGTCGCCCTGATCTTCTCCGCGCGCCAGCTTGCCACAATACGAGAAGAGTAGAGTAGAGCAGACTCAATGCGAGTAGGGCTGCATAGGCACGAAGCACAACACGTCGCGAACCGTCTGGTCTTTCGTCATTGTTGGAGCCAACGCTGGTAGACCGCCACGCAATGGGAACGGGCTGGAAGGGGGCGGGGGGGGGGGAAGGAGGGATCGGACGGACAGGATGAGGAGGGGGAGGAGGAGGAGAGAGTTTTTCTGGGCGCGCGCATGCGGCCACCACTGGCGGCATGGAGTGTTCGAGCGCTCGCCCTTCCCAGGATCCACCTGGCGCTCGCGGCGGCGGCGCCCCTCCAGCGCGCGACGACCCTGCGGTTGGCGGACGCCAGCCCAGCTGCATGAGCACCACAGAAAGAAGCAGTTGGGTGGCTACTTGCCGATCCGTCCGCCGACCTAGTCATGATCAGGAACTTGTTGGTGCCGTTGCAACGGTTGCAGCGGCGATGCATCTACATTGGGTCTCCAGCCTACGAGAGACATCAAGACGCGCTCGAAGCCAAAGTGGTTGACGCACGTTCGGGGCAGATCGCTCGGAGCCTACCCGATCGTTGAGGCGGCCGAGGGCACTGTGGAGCACGAGGCCATGAGAGGCGCTCGCATGTTGTTCAGGGTGCCGCATTCGTGGTCATTGATCCCTCGGAGCGCATGCACGGCGAACGCTGCCAGCCTCGCCTTCAGGAGCCCCAGCAGAACGGGTGCTCTGATCCACGCCAAGCTTCAATGCATCCATGAGCGTTTCCCGTTTAAGCTGTTCTTGTCCGCGAAGAACCCAGACCTCGGGCGCAGCTCGAAAGCAGAGGCCGACTGCACCAAGGACGCGTTCACGATCGACTTTTGCAAACGGTACGACTTGGAGGCCCCTGAGACGCGGCGCGTGCTCTTGTTGTTGGCGAAGATGGTGCGCATGACCACTGCCGACATTGAATGGCGCCGCGCGGCTCTTCGGCGCCTTCTCCTGCTTGTGCAGGCCAAGCCGATCGAGTTGGAGGCCCTCGCGAGCCTTTGGGTCGCTCAGAGACGCAGGCGACGAGCAGCAGACTACAAGAAGCGGGGGTCGACATTCGAAAGCATTTCCTCGAAGTCCGTGAGCGCGGGGGCGACTGGCGACGCTGCTGGAGCCTGGGGCACCGCGCGGGCGCAGAAAATCCGCCCCCTGGCACTCGGCGAACTTTTGCTGCAATGGAGACGGCCGGGGCGGTGCAACTTCGACGTGCTCGCCAGATTCAGCGCTGCGCTGTTGAAGGGGCCACTGGTTCTCATCTCGTCGGCGCAGCCCATCCTTTTCCGCGCGCTGCTTTGCGCTCGGACGCCCGCCGCGCCGACGAGGATGCGTCTCGCCGCCAGCGCATCGGCTGACTTGCCGCGCCACGGTTCATCCTCGCCCTCTGGGCGCGCCGCGCGTTGACCGCTCAGCCAAAAAAAGCATTTTTGTTCAACGGGAGGAGGTCGCGTTATTTTACGCTTGAAGCGGCGCCCGGCTCGCCGCGCCTCTTTAGACGATGCCGCAAAGGCGCCGCCGTCCGCATCGAACCATTCAATAGAACGGGAGCGACGTCTACGCGCAATTGCCATCGCCATTGCCCGCAACGTTCGCGAACATATCGGGCATCAGGGTTAGCGCCCGTCGGCCCGCTACGCCGCGCCCGACCCCCCTGGTCGCGGCTCCAGCGCCGCTGTTGAGCTCCATGGCGAGCACATCGTTGACCCGCGACGGTGCCGAATTTCTACCGCCAATGCCGGTGGGCGCGCAACGCCGCGCGCGACATTGGCATCATACATCCACCGCCAGTCGGCCAACTGCAACCATGGACACTGTGATGATATCACCTCACATACTGACGGCGTACACGCGCCGCCCGCGCGACCTTCCCAAACGCCGCAGCTAGCCACGCCACCAAGAACCCGCTTGCCACTGCCAGCATCGCTTGCTGACCACAGCTTCCACGCGACACCGATGGCTCCAAATATTGCGACGTCCTCGAGCAGCTCGTTCCAGACCGCGTGCGTCCTTGACGTGTCAATGGGCCCCTGCTTTTGTCTTGCGGGCCCGCGTCGTAGCATCGGTACTTCGGCTTCGCATGCGCAGCCCGATCTGGCCCTTGCGGCGGCGCCCGCAATTCAACCTCAACGGGGCGCCAATGCACGTTAGCGCCGAGCAACGGCGCAACGGTGCACCGCGCCAATCCAATGCCACGTCCCAGCGCGCATGCGTTCAACGCCCCTGCGTGCAAATGCGGGGGCGCACGTGGTTTCGCCGCAAACCTGCGAAGGCGCGCTCCGTGCGCGGGCTCGTCCCTAT
Source organism: Prorocentrum cordatum (assembly GCA_963575745.1). Lineage (NCBI taxonomy): Eukaryota > Dinophyceae > Prorocentrales > Prorocentraceae > Prorocentrum > Prorocentrum cordatum. Next base: position 92,259 of record CAUYUJ010021029.1, on the reverse strand, counting down.
GACGGCTCGCCCCCCAGTTGCTTGCACTTCGCTCGTGACAGTTAGGTTCGCCCGCCGACTGAAATAAACGTACTCGACCCCTCCTTCGGGAAATCTCCCCATCGTCGTTCTCTGGGCCAACGTAGATTATCAGTGTGCCTTCGCTGCGTTTTGTTCAGCTCCCCACTCTGAGGATCTTAGACGAGGACGTTTGGGAGCATGTTTTTCTCAGCCCCTCCCCCATAATTCAGTAGCTCGGAACTCTTCAGGGCGTGGAAAGTCCAGATGTCGGGCGTTCACAACGCACTGGTTGGTGGGCAAGCACGAGTTGTGGCCAGTCGAGCTCAAGCCCGTTCACGCTCATAAGATCGCGTTTTTTTAGCGAGACCTGCCCGCGTACACCGCATTGCGGGCACCGCCGCCATGCCGCCTCCGAAAGAGAGTCGGGCCCCCAGCATGGTTGGATCAGTTTTGCCCCGCGCTGCCAGCGCTGCTGCGCCGGCGAGGAGGCGCGGCCGCGGTGCGCCGCATAACGGCGGGCGCGGCGGTGGCCGCGGCCGCGGTGGGCCAATTCAAACTATCAGTAAGTTGGCGCAAAAGAAGAGGAGGGGCCCGACTTTGGCTTCAAAACAAAAGGCAGGACAGGAGATCGAGAACGCCCGCTCTGTCTTCGCGGCCCCCGAGCTGGAGGTGGGCGCCGCCGTTTCCCGGGGCTCCGTTTGCACCTGCGACGCGCGCGGCATCAAGAGTGACGCCGTCGGCAGATAGGGCAGGACTGCGACCCGACGCTACCTGATCCTTTTCGTTTTCTCCCCCCCTTCCTCCTCCTCCTCCTCCTCCTCCTCCTCCTCCTCCTCCTCCTCCCCCTCCCCCTCCTCCCCCTCCTCCTCCTCCTCCTCCTCCTCCTCCCCCTCCCCTCTCCCTCCTCCTTGTCCCTCTCGCCCTCGTCCTCTTTTTTCCTCCCTCACCTGGTCTCCCTCGTCCTCCCCCCTCCTTCCCCCCCTCGTCCTAGTGCTAGTTCCCCCCTTTATAACCTCGCTATCTTCCCCCACCTCCTTTTTTTATTTGTATCGTTCGAAGCCCGAGGATCCTCCGGACGAAGAAGGGTTCGACGTCCACTGAGCACGGCGACCAGCCAGTCGGCCCAGCTTGCACTGACCACTTCCAGTTTCACAAGAATCACTTGTCTTGGATGCCGCGGGGCGCCTGTGAGAAGACTTATAATGCGAACAACCGCTTCGCGGATGAGGCGGGCAGCGCGATTGAGAGAATAAGTGCCTCAGAGACTGTGGAGCAGTCCGACTTCGCGGAGGAGTCGGCGGGCGAATGCGACGACAATTGCATCCAGATCGAGTTCCCATGGGCAGTCTTGTTGGCGCATTCGCAGTGCTCTGACGCGACGGGTTCGGACGTGGACCGACAGACCGAAGCGCTTTCGACTGCCGAACTTGGAGGGCGGCGGAGAGATGATCGAATACTACTGCGTCAACTTGGAGGGGCAGCTGCCCTACCCCACGGCGAAGCTCACCACTGCGATCGGGGCAAATAGGAAGCGACACCTGCTCGGACCCGAATGAATCCCACGTCTTCAAGCAGCATGGTAAGTTTTTGCGCGACCACATGCTGCGCATCCGCTCGGACAAGCTCAACGCCAACCTGCTGCGGGAGTCTCGGGCGACCTGGCCGCAGATCCAGTTCGCGGTGCCTCTCGACGGACAGACTGGTGTCAGCGCCGTTCCACCTGAAGGCCTGCCGAGCGCGACGCTGCCCCCATCTCGGCCGACTGGCGTCGTCAACTCGCCCGGGGAGGCCAGCGCGCCAGTCGCCCGCGGGGCCGACGGGTCGCAGAGGTCACCCACAGGGGCCCCGCCCCCGAAGGTCGCGAAGAAGGGGGTCGCGCTGGGCCGCCGCACTTCCGCTGAAGCCTCCTCGAGCGACCAGCTTCCACAGACCCAGGTGGCACTGGGCCCCCCCGAGAAGCTCTCCGACGCGGAAGTCCTGAGACACGCGGGAGGTTCTGCCATTGGCGAGGAGGGCGAGGGCGCCGACGCGACGCTGACGACCACCACCAAGACCGACTACTGGATCAGCCAGTTGCAGCCCACGCAAATATGGCGCGGCGCGCCCCTCGGCGCGCCAGAGCATCAGGCAGAACTCAGGCTGAAGATGATGAAGACTTTCGCTGAGAAGAACCCGACGGACAAGAGGCATGCCCCCCGAACCACCTCCGCAGAGCTGTCGCGAGGGAAAAGCTGAGGGAGGGCAGCGCCCTGACCCTCGAGCCCGACGAGCGCACTTCTGCGATCGACAACGCCGACTCGGATTCCGAGCGGCCGCTGATCACCGAGTACCGCATGGCGCATCGGATGGCTGCCATCGAGGCCCAGGAATGCAAGGATGCCGTGAACGAGACAGGGCGCCAGACAGCCATGAGCGAGCTGCGCGCCATCCCTGAGCCGCCACCCATCGAAGCGAATGGCGAGTTCGACGCGACGAAGCCCCTCTTGAAGACCTGCGGCGCTGATGAAGCTGACTGCCTCCTGCCGTTGAAGCAGCTCCTCGTGGAGACGTTCTTCGCGCCCCCCATCCTGGGCGAGAAGGTCGGCTTCGACCGCGTGGCTGAGGCCGCGGGCATTGTCGCTCAGAAGTTCGAGGCGCTGTGGGACCCCTATCCCGAGGAGACTACGAAGACTATCTCGCCCATCTTGGTTTCGTGCAGAGCGTTGGCATTCTTGGCCAAGCCGCGCTTGGAGTTGCCTGTCTCCGACGCCCTCGCGGACCCCCTGAGGCTTTGTCATCTCCGCCGCGCCAGCCTCCTCCTCCACTCCGCCCCTTTCCCGTCGTCGGTTCATCCTGCAGCTCCTCCTGCCCCTGCCATTGCCCATCCAAGCCTTCGTCCAACTCCCCCCTTTCTCCTCGTCCACCCGTTCCGCCTTCGCCTCTTCTCGCCGCTCACTCGCTTGTCTCCCGCCGGCCTCTTGGCGCCATCGCGCCAGCTTTATCGGCGTCAATTTCGCCCCTCCCCCGCTCGTTCCCCCCACTCTCGCCCCCCCTAACCCTCTCGTCACCTGCCCCCCCCTCGCTCACCTCGCCCTCATCCTGATCAGTCCTCTTTTGCGTGGTTTCGATCGACGTCGGTCCCGATCTCCGATCGTCGGTCGGGGCCGTTCTCGTCGCCGTCGCCGTGGTCACGATCGATCGCCTCTCCTACCCTGGCTCCTCCCTGTCGTCTTCGTCTTCGTTCTCGTCCTCGCGCTCGTCTCCTCCCCGCCGAAGTCGACGCTGATCGTCGATCCTCAATCGCCGCTTCCATCCTCGCAGGTGCCGCAGAGATCGCAGCACGCCGGGTGCCAATTTCTGGGCTGGTGGACTTGAGCCCCTGCAACAGGGGGCCGCGTCTACGGGCGCCCGCGCGGCGAAGGCGCCCATGGGCGGCGTCGCGTTCGGGCGCAACCTCATCCGCGAGAGGGCCGAGAAGATCCCGAAGGTCAACCACCTTTTGCTCCTGGCAAAGCCCGCGCTGGACTCCATCCAGGATGCCCTCCGCAGCTTCGACTGGGACATCCTGGCCGAGGAACACGCCCTGGCCTTGACGAACGCGCGCGACTTTCTCACGCAGTGGGCGCCCATGCTCCCAGAGGCAGCCATGCTCTAGCTCGTGGTCGCCACGCGTTGAAAGTTTCTGATGGCGACGGTGAGTCTGGAGCGGTTGCCATGGAGCTGAGGCTTGCCTTCCAGTCGCACTTGGACTCTGCCGACATCGCTTTCTCTTTGTGCACGGAGGTCGCCACGCTCAAACACGAGCTCTTTGGCGCCATCCAACCAGTCCAGGGCTAGGCGAAGATAGAAAAACAGTGTCCGACTACTTGGTCGAGATCAGGGAGAGTTTCTTCAAGTGCGAGACGGGTGCGCTCGGGCAGGACGTGATCACCTAGGCAGGCAATCTTCGCGAGGCCGTCAAGGGCGCCGTTGGATTTAAGATGTTTGTCGAGGAGGTGGGCGGCTTCATCAATGCAGTGCTTCAAGTATGCAGTGAGCACTTGATTCCATTGATTGGCGATGATTGGCGACTGCGAGACGATCATCCAAGCTAGCGAAGCCCTGGCGCCGTGGTCTTCGGCTTGCGCCGTCAACCTGTGCGACGCGATGAAACATGCCATCGCGATGCTCACCGAGCACGTGGCCTTCGATGGCGGAGAGAAGCCCTCGACGAGCATCTTGGCGCTGGAGAGGGCCGCGTTGGCCCTCGAGGATGCCCGCGAAAAGGTGGCAACCACTTCCGCCGCCATCCTCGATCCCGCGAGCCCCGCGCACCTCGAGGTCGCGGACGCCGGCGAGACGGAGAATGAGAGGCCCATCGTGACTAAGGCCGACGAGCTGAAGGCCTTGGTCGAGGCCACCACGGCGCCCGACTGGAAGACGGACATCACCAAGAAGAGTGAGCTGAGCCAGGTTCGCGACGCGTGGGGCCGCGCGAAGATCGAGGCCGAGACCTCGTTCAGCAAGGCCGATGAGTTGGCGCAGGACAGCTGGCCAAATGGCGACAGGAGGGGCGCAGGGGGGGATCCAACGGCTCACTTCCGAAGACGACGGCGGCGACGACGGCGGCGACGGCGACGATGGGGCCGCCGACGAGGACGACGACAACGACGACGACGAGGACGACAATGACGAAAACAATTCTGGTCAAGACGATGCCGAGACAGAGGGCGGCAACGATGGTGACGACGAGCGTCGTTTTTGGATGTGAGTCTTTCGGTCCCCGCCTGTGGCCCCCCTC
>CAUYUJ010021029.1:0-82500 GCA_963575745.1 Prorocentrum cordatum | reverse complement strand
AGCGCCGTCTGGAGGGGCATCAGGAGCAGCCTTGCCCCCTCCCTGCAGCCTTCGCCTCGCGGGCTTTATCGAGGGCCCATGTGGCTGCCTTGACAACTTCGTCCGTTGCCTTCTTGTTATCCTCTGTTGGTTCGTCGCCGCTTGCACCGTTTGATGGAGTAGCGCCACCGTTCGGAGGACTGGGCGTCGCTGGTGCTCTTGCCCCTTGTCCGCATACTCCTGCAAGCTGGGGGACAGACTGCGCTGGTTGTTCGGCAGCAGCTGCTTCGGGGTGGTCCGTGTTCTTGCGCTTGGTTGGGTTGGCTGCCGACTCCTTCGCCTTCTGACGTACCCTTGGATCTCGTTGAGCGCCTTGACGCTGACCACCAGGTCTTTTTTCCACTCCTCTTTTTGCCCGCGGGTGTCGTCGTCGTAGGTGTGGAGGTCGTTCCAGTTTCTGTCGTCGGCGGAAAAGGAGTCGGTGGGGGCAGTCGCCGCTTTTGCTTGCTGGTGCCCTCTTGCGGCGCCCAGCTCAACTCTGTGTGCTTCTTCGGCCTTGGCGTGCGCTGCTTGTGCGCGCACCAACTCAAGGGCTGCCTTATCTTATCCTGGGCCTGGGGCTCGCCGTCGAGCCACTTAGCGTTTGTGACCTCCTCGACCGCTCTGTGTCCATTCGCGCCTGATTGCCCAGGACCGCGAGCGCCGACTGCAGCGCTTGCTGCTCGGTCTTGATGGTGGGGGCTGGCTGAGGGCAGGCTGCGGCCTGGATCTGCCCGATGGGCTCGGCTTGGTTGCCCGTGATGTGTTTGGACACGGCCTCGAGGAGGACCTGCGGTGTGGTGGCGCGCTGGTCGGTCTGGTTTTGGCGTTCCGCTGCCCACGGAGTTGTGGCTCCTCCCCCCCAGGTTCCACCAGGGTTTTTGTGCTCACCAGGCGACGGCGCAAGCGCCTTCCCACATGCAAAGCAGTTCGCTTTGCCACGCCATGCCCACCGATGGTGACACTGCTTGCAGATGACGAACTTCTTGGGGTTTGCTTTGGAAGTACCTGCCCAGCCACCATTGGATGTACCACGCTGCCTGTCGCCACCCATGTGTCGAAAGAGAGACCTCGCACGTTGATGCAAGGTGCTTCGTCTGGAGCAGACCGGACGGTATACAGTGCACACGTTGGTGCACGGGGCGCTTTTATGGGCGAGCGCAGAGGGAAAGATATGGAAAGCTACCTCGGATCAGAGGTTTGCTCGTTGTCCACTGGGGAGGGAATCATCTTAAGCCGTATCAGCTACGGAGGAGGAGGAGGAGGAGGAGGAGGGAGGAGGAGGGAGGAGGAGGCGGGAGGAAGAGGAAGGGAACGAGGGAGTCTTTGTTGTGAGGGGGAGGGGGTGCAGAAAGAGCATGCCGAAGAGCAGGAGGAGGAGGAGCAGGATGAAGATGAAGGATGAGGGATGAGGGACGGTGGCAAGGGAGGGCTGAGGAAGGGGAGGAGGAGGGTAGGAGGAGGAGGATAGGAGGTTGAGGAGGAGGAGGAGGAGGAGGAGGAGGAGGAGGAGGAGGAGGATAATAATAATTACGGAATGAACTCGGGATGTCGGGGATGAGCAGAAGAAGGTGAAGGAGAGTTCGGGAGGAATGAGGCGGACGGGGGCTTGTGCAAACCCAGCCCAGGCCACCGGTATGCGGCGACTCACCCTCGCGCCCCAAGGTCCCCATCCTCAGAAGTCGATGCCAGCACTTCTACTAGCACTGTGGTCCTTAGTTGTGCGGAAGTATCGGGCGAGGCGCCTGGGCCTCCTTGCCGACGCGCTTGGTGGAGCACCGGTGAAGCGTCAGTACCATGAGGAGGGATGGAGGAGGAGGGGGAGGAGGAGGAGGAGGAGGAGGAGGAGGAGGAGGAGGAGGAGGAGGTAGAGGATTCTGTAGGAGGAGGAGGGTTAGCAGGAGCATGAGGAGGAGCAGCACCAGCAGGTGAGAGAGAGGGCGGCCTCTCAGGCTGTCCAGGCCAGCGCGGGGGGCATCGTGACACTCAAGTCGGCCCTGAAGCACTCGTTCCCGGCGGGCACCAGCGTCGCCGAGTTCACCCAGGCATGTCGCGGGCCACGAAGATCGAAGAAAAACAAACTGCACAAACATAAATTTTCGACGTTCCTCACGGGTTTCTTGGATCCGCGCTGGGACCCTCTGGCGGCGCCTCCGGCGCCGCCTCTGGCGCGCTCCGCGCGCCAGGGAGAGGGGGGCCAGCGCAGATACAAGAAATCCGCGTGGACATGCAAAAGTGTATGTTTATGCTGTACGAGGCGGGTGAGGATTCCGGGAGGGCGGCACAGTGGCAGGCGCCATGAAGTCTCCCTGTGTCCACTGCCTTCCCTTCTGCTTCTTCTTCTTCTTCTTCTTCTTCTTCCTTCTTTCACCGCGCTCCCTGCCCTGCCCCCTTCGTCCGCGCACGAGCCTTGGGCGATGATGCGCCAGCCCCCCCCCTCTTCCTGTCTCCCCCCGCAGGCCCAGTTCGGGCCGCAGGGCCGTCAACAAGACAGCACGTGGCGGGGATCTGACTTTGGGGACGGACACGGTCAGGAACGTTTGCTCAGTGCGCCGCGCCGCCAGGTCAGGCCCACCGCGCTTCGGCACGACGGTCCCCGAGCATCAGCGGTACGAGCCTTTCTGGCCTCCCGCCCCACGGAGCGCAGCGACACGCTATCCGATCGCAGGGCATAGCGTGCCGCTGGGACCGCCGCCGTCGCGACGCGCTAAAGTGGAAATCGATGGTAAGGATAGGTAACCGTCCCAACGGTACCATTGCATCCTTGCCTCCTCGGTCCGTCCTAGCCCCTTTCGACGGCCAGCCCCGCGCGAAGAGCCTCGACGTGCGCGGCCAAGGGGCTTGCATCCTTATCGAGCATCCTTGCCATCGTTTTTGGCTGCAAGCAAACGCTCCTGACCGTAGCTCCAGGGGGGTTCATGTCGCGATCAGGTTGCGGCGTTGGAGGCTGTGGGAAGCCCCCCCGCGTCAAGACATCGCGACGCGCCTGCTCGGGGGTTGGCCCGTGGTGGGTGGGCCTCGTTTTCAGGTGCTGCCAGGGGTGGCCCCAGTCCGAGGTGACCCCAGCTCGGCATCGCTCGGAGGTGTACATGTTTTCTCGGCGAGGACCATCGAGGAGCGTCTGGAATCTCCTTGCAAAGCACGAGCGCACGAAACCGCAGAATGCACGTGGAATGGACGTCCGAGCAATGGCGAGCCGACTGTTCCAGGGAGGCCCAGGTGGCTTCCAGAGCACCCTTCGCGCTTTGCGGGGCCCATGGGGCTCCATGTGGTCCCGAAGTCGGGCGAAATGCTTGTCGCACTTTTGGGTCAGGATCGCCTTTGGAAACCTTCCCCCCGCTTGAGGCGAGTCTCTCTGACTGCAGCGCTGTTCCCTTCCTCTCTTATTTTCGTCCTCCTCCTCGTCCTGTTCGCATGCTGTTCCTCCTCCTCCTCCTCCTCCTCCTCTTCCTCCTCCTCCTCCTCTTCCTCCTCGTCTTCCATGGCCATTTTGGCTCAAGATGTCTGCTTTGCGCAAGCAGGGCATGGATACCGCTAGTCCGTGGCCAGTCCAAGCTTTCCAGCTACAACCACGGGTGAGCTGGCACCCCTCCATATCTCCCGTTCGCGGCTGCTCCAACCGAGCGGTCGACAGTCGCCCTGTGGGCCAAGGTTCGCTGGCATGGCAGCGGAGGGCGGTGGTGGTCGTGGTTCTGGGCGCGCTGGCGGCGGTCATCGCGGACCTGGTGCTGCTGCCCCTGCTGGACGCCAGCGCCGAGAGCAAGCCTCTTCTGCGTCAGGACGGTTTCTCTCGAGAAGTACGGAGGAGCGAAGCGCTCGTCCGCGACGCAGAGGAGCCAAGAAGGACGACGTGCTGGCGGTGTCTGGGGCCCGACGTGACGGCAAGCGAGACGCTCGCCTCCCCGCTGCCGACCATGACACGCTGGCCCGTCAGCAGGACATGGGCTCCGCGTTCGTCGTGCTGCCAGACTCCCTGGCTACTGCCGCCGCTCCCGCACCTGAGCGACCTCCTGCTGCTTCACCGCGACCTGCAGACGAACCCGACCCTTGGCAAGTACCTGGTGGTGGGCCCTGGCCAACTCGTACATCGGCTTCCGGTGTCGGTGCCCCTCCACCTGGCACGCCGGTGGGAGGATGTGCCACACCTACGGGGCTCTCGGGTGACTTCCAGGCCTTGCTGGGCAGTTGCATGCAGCAGGCCTCCGCGGCGTTGGCGGAGACGTCGCGCGTGCAGCTCGCCTCCTGTCAGGCCCAGCTGGTGGGGATGTTCCAGGCGCAGCAGGAACACGTCGCCAAGTCGCTCGCGGCTCACGCCCGCGACGTCGCCAAGGTCGGAGAGCGAGCGGACACCCTCGCCGAGGAGCAGCGACGTACTATGCGTGCCCAGATCAACGACATCGAGAAGACGCTCGCCATGGCAGAGAAGGAGATCCCGATCATCGGCTTCCAGGCGCTCGAGGCGCGGGCCAGGCCTCCTGATGCGAGGATATTCTCAGTGGGTGCTCCTGAAGTGGTCGGCCCCGCAAGTTCGAGCTGGTATCACTGACTGGCTCACGGCTGCTGGCCTCGACAACAGCATGGTCCGCCTCGACGCCAACGTCCCCAGCAAGCGCTTCAACGTCGTCGTGGAGGGCGGACTGGACATCGCCATACCTCGTGCACAAGCGTTGGATTGACACCTGCGAAGCCCTGCCGCCCCCAATGGATGGCGCTTTTTCCAGTGCCAAGCGGTGGGTGGTGGTGTCGTCCCGCTCTACGTTTCTCCTGACAAATCACCTTAGCAAGTTCGAGAGGAAATTTAAACACGGCGGCTCACCAACATTCTGGGCGAGGCGGTACTTGGCCGCGCCTTCAGTGCTCAGCGTGCACGTGGCATCATCACTTCCCAGGGCGTTAAGCTGGCCAAGCTTGAGATGGGTGAGCGACGGGAGTCAGACACCACCATCCGCTGGAACATGGACATGGTCTCGCGACAGGCCGTCGACAGGGGCGCGATCGCCGAGCAGTTCAAGAAGGCCTTCTCGCTCGAGGACCGCACCGAGTGGCGTTGGCCCTTCGCGCTGGTCGCCGTGGCGACCGTCGGCTTTGGAGGGTGGATCGCGCGGGCTGCACTTGGTGGCGTGGAACGCCAGGGGTCTGCTGCACTCGAACCCCCGCTTGCGTCGTCGCAAGCTGGCGCTCCTGGGCTTCCATCTGCGCGCGGGCGCCATGATTCTCGTCCAAGGAGTCCACGGCTCGGAGGACGCACTGAGGATCTTCTTCCTGCTGCAGCCGCAGCGCTACCTCTCATTTCTGTCGACAGGCCCCTCCCCTGGCGTCGGTGGCGTCGCCTTCTTGGCCCCGCAGTTGGCTACGGCAGCCCCGTCATGCGCGGCCTCTATCTTCTCCTTCGACATCGTGGTTCCTGGAAGGGTCGCCCTCCTCAGCGTCGTCGGCCCCTCGACGCAGCACAGCGTGGAGATCTTGAACGTGCACAACGTTGACCTCTCGGCTGGCGACTTCGCGGCGGTGGAGTTGGCCTGGAGGGATGCTCTCGCCTGGGCCGCGAACGACCACCTGAGGCGCATCTTCATCGGCGTGGGTGACTTCAACATCGCGGACCGACCTGCTGTCTCCCAACGGTCTCCTGTGGCAGAGGAGGCCTGGCGCTTGCGCCCTGATCAACGGTGCCATCTTCGCCAGCCTGCGCGGCGCCGTCTCTGTGGCGCGGCGCTGGAGATCGAGGCGCAGTGGCCCACCCACTACGACTAGACCAGCCATCAGCTCTCGGTGATTGACCGTATTTTCCTGGGGATTGACGCGCATGGGATGCTCTCCGTGTCCACGCGCCTCACGACCGCCTGCGATGCGATGGAGTTGCCGGAGCGCGGCCTCAGCGACCGCGCGCCCCTCGTCCTGCAGATCGAGATGGCTCGTCACGTCCCGCGCGAGGAGCAGGCGATCCCGTCGCACCTCTTCTTTCACCCGAAGTACCCCGAGACGTTCTCGCTGATGATGGCGAATAGCGATCTGGAGGCGGCGACTGTCGAGGACCGTTGGCGCGCCACCAAAACTTGCATGATGCTCGCTGCCCGTCGGGTTCGAGATGAGCAGCTTCGTACCAACTGCCCCCTGAAGGTCAAGGGCGGCAACGCCGAGACCTCGCACATGGGCTTCAAGACAGCGGCGCGGGCCCTCTGGCGCCAGGGCGCGCCCCTGGCGGCCCGCCTGCTGGCTTCGCGTCCCGCTCTGGCCTCCCACCTGTTGATTGACCACGGGACAGTGAGCGTGACGGACTCCGGGGCCTTTGGCGAGGCCTTCGACACGGTCGCGGCGAAGGTGCGCGCCCTGCGCAGGCAGGCGGCCGAGGCTGCCGCGCGGCGGTCCAACGACCGCGATAGCCCCGCCTGGCGTCGAGTGGAGCGCAGGTCGGCCAGACGCGCGCAGCTATGGGTTCCCTGGCGGCGGCGCGTGGTGCTCGCTGGTCTGCGACTCGACTCTGCCCCCTGCGCCTCCGACAATGCAGAGGCTGTTCCCCCGAAGGTGGTCAGCGACTCCGCGGGCATGACGGGCACTGTGGCCGAGTACTGGGGCAAGGTCTTCGAGCGCGCGCCGACCGAGGAGCAGAAGCCGCGGCTCAACCAGTTCCTCGACCGCTTTGCCCCGCAGCGCCCTGTGGTGGAGCTACCCCAGCCGTCGCTGCGCGCGCTGGAGCGCGCTGCTGCGCGGGCGCCGCCCAGCGCCCCTGGGCCTGACCAGCTGCCCTGCGCCGCGTGGCGGCGCAGTCCTGACGCCCTGCGTCACCTTCATGCCCTGATGGAACAGCTCTTCAACGAGGGCGTTGGGCCCCACGACCTCAACTAGTCGATCTTCCTCTGCGTGCCGAAGGGCACTGAGCTCGAGGACACCCCCTGACTCGTGCACCCGAACTGCCTCGACGGTCCGCACGCTCTCCCTCAAGAACGCCGACGCCAAGCTCATGGCCTCCTGCGCGGATCGCGCTCTCCAGTCCATCGCCTCCGCTGCGACCGATGCGGTGCAGAAGGGCTTCACTGCTGGGCGGCGATTCGTGGGCCACATCCCGTTTCTGGACGCGGAGTGCCGCCGCGAGGGTCTCCTCTTTGGGGCTGCTCAGCGTCGACCGATGTTGCTCTCCTACGACTTCCGCCAGGCTTTCCCGTCCCTCTTCCGCGACGTGATCGACATGGTGCTGCCGCGGTGCGGCGTCCCGCTTGGCTTCCGCAACGTGGTCTCGGCGCTGTGCTGCAACTGCCTCGCCTTCAGCCCCTTCCGCGCTTCGGGCTCCAGCGCGGCGATGGAGCCGCTGTTCGCCTTGAGGTGTGGCACCATGTCGGGGTGCCCTCTCTCTGGCACGGTCTGGTGCTTGGGCATGGGCGCCCTGATCCGAGCGCTGATCGAGGCGCTGGGAGACCCTCCTGAGGGCTACCTCACGGCGTGTGCCCATGACCTGGGCATGCCCATCCGCAACGCCAGGGTCCTCCCGTCCACTGCCTCGCCCTTCGATGACATCGAATTCGCCTTCAAATTGCAGCTGGCGATCCCCAAGTGCGCGCTGGTCCCTCTCTGTGCCGAGGTCACCCCCAGCCTGACCAGCGAGGCCAAGGAATACCTGGCCGCGCTGGCCCCGCGCTGGAGTGGCTTCCGCATCGACTCCGCTGCCAAGTACTTGGGAACGCGCATTGGCCCAGGCATCTCGGAGCAGGGCATCTGGAAGGAAGCGGCGGCGAAGTGGTGGCCCCGTGCTGCGGGCCTGAGTCGCACGGGCATGGCGACCAGCCTTGCCGCCATCGCCTACAACGTGAATGTGCTCCCTTGCCTTTCCTACCTGGCCCAGTTCTTCTTCCTCATCCCCGAGATCTGGCGGGTCGAGTTCACGCTGCTCCACCGCCCCCTGCGGTTCCCGCCCTCGTCCATGCGCAAGGCGGACATTCTCTCCATGGGCGCGTGGTGCGGCTCCCCAGCACCGGTGGGCTTGCCCCCGTACTCAGTCGCCGCGCTCCCCCGTGCCGCGGCCCACGCTGTGCGTGGCTGGGTACCTACTCTGCGCGCTTTGCACGAGGCGGCGGTGGAGCACCTCCCACTGGTGCGTGCACTTCGGGGCGCGTGGTCGCCGACACCAAGCGCGCCATGGACCAGTTTCTCGCCCTTCCACATCCGCGTCCTGAGCTTGACAAGGTGCCCGCCCCAGTGCAGCCGTCCCTCGTCGAGGCGGCTCGCCGCGCTATGATCGCCGAGGAGCCGGCGGCCGCCCAAGCTGTTCCGCCCAGGAAGGTCAAGTGCCAGACTGCGGCGATGCGCACCCTGAGGGATGGCCTCTACGACGACCGCCTCGACCAGCTGATCGGCCGCCGCCTGGGGCGCTGGGGCCTGGAGGTGCCCGCCGAGGAGCTCCGCGTGCGCTGGCTGGAGCTCCGCGCTGAACTGCGCGTGGCTCGCCCTTCATGGGAATGGTCGTGGCTGCGCACCGTGGTCGACGGATGGATCACGTCGGGCAGGATGCACGTCATTGCCCCTCGCTCTTGCATCATGGGCTGCGACGCGAGGGACGACCTCTCGCGCTACATGGACTGCGTGGGGCTTCGCAGCGCTGTTGCTGCCCCTGCGGAGCCGAATGAGCTGGGCTGCGGAATTGTCTTCCCAGGGCTCGGTCGCTCGCCTGAGCATCGCGTGCGCCCACGCATGACCTGTGTGAGAGCGGTGGTATTCGCCGCGCAGCTCTTCCATATTCGGAAGTGGCGGGCTGACAGCAGCCTGCCCATCCATGATGCCGCGATTGCGGCCGCACGCATCGCAGCTTTACACCGTATTCAGGCCTAGAGTGGCATCGCACGCACCTGCTCTCCGAGCTTCGCGCCCTCCTCCTCCTCGTCTTCTTCCTCGTCCCCGTCGTCTTCCGCATCCCCCCATTGCCCTCTTCGCCTCCCTCGTCTTCCTCGCCCCCCTTCCTCGCCAGCGCTGCTTTGCTCTTTTTTGTTGCCCGCCCCCGCCCCGAGCCGCGATCTTGCTGGTGGGCTTGTGGGCGGTCCTTGGGGCGGGCGGGGGTCTGGGCCTTTCGTGGCCCTCTCCCCCCTTCTACAGGTGGTCGTCTAGCGCTTCGCGCGGCTTTTTCCTTTGCGGCGTCATGCCCGCCGTCTCTTTGGCGGGCTACTGGGCGCGCGCGCCCGAAGCGTCAGCCGCCCCTCCACCTCCTCCTCCCTGCCCTCCTCCCACGTAGCCATGTTGGCTCAAATTGTTCGTCTCCCCAGGGGCCTTCGGGAACTGCGTGGGCACCGCTGATCCGCGGCAAGAGCTTCCATGCACGTCAGCTCCTGGCGCGGCATCGACCTCCCGAATCTCTGGCAATTGGCGAGGTGAGTAAACTGAGGCATATCAGATTCCTGCCGAACCGAGTGTCGCCAAAACCTCAACGGCTGCGCCTGGCTGCGACAGACCATCGGGGAAGGCTCCCTCATCGCACGCGGCGGTCGGCGAGCAGCAGCAGCGACCAGAGGTGCCACCCGCAGCTTGAGCGGCGGAGGCAGCGGCGCGGTACGCACACGTCGTCGACGAGCATGTCGCGATGATGTGGACGGTGGCACTGGGTGCCGTGGATGCGATGCTTGCCCTCCTCGTCGTGGCGATCGCCGCCGCGATCGCCGTGCTGACCAGTCGCAGCGTCGACGGGATGGACGAAACGCAATCGCAGATCTGGAAGCTCAAGAAGAGTCACGTGTACGGAAACTGTGCAGCTGCATGCGTACAGTGGCAGGTCGCGATGCTCAAATGCGTGAGCTGGCGGCACGACCAGTGGGTAGCAAAGCGCCAATCCCTCTGTCTCGGCTCACAACAACAGACGGCATGCTGCACACGGTCGCCCCGATCTTGCAATGAAATGCGAGGGCGATGGCTCTGGACACGAAAAAGATGCGAGAGACTCTTCAACAATTGTGGCGCTTGGGGAGCACGAGCTTGTGGTTTAGCATGTTTTCCCGCCTTTGGGACTGCGCTGGTGAGATCAGTCTCTGAGCGTGGAGCTGCAGGGCCCTTGTTTCACCGTGGCGCTGATCGCGCAGTCAAGCGCGCAATTCTGGTGAGGAGACACGGTCCTGGGAATGCAAGAAGCGCATGGCTCGCTGTGCCGGTTGGAGGAGCTTATCAACGTAGTTGGCATTCAAGCAAATCTACGCGTTCTTCTCGTTTGCCCCATGTGAACATGGGTGTTGGTGGCGTCGTCAAACTCTTCCCAAGTACAACGGAATCGGGCATCCTCACATGGCAGGGCACAGTGACGGCGGCAGGTCGCGCGCTGTGCGTGCCCGCCACGTTCTACGAGGCATGTCGATCTCAGCAAGATCAACGCGCGCATGCTCACTGGAGCGTCCAAAGCCACAATCTATCGCAGGCGGGTGCCAAGAAGGTGCAGGACGACATTCCGAAGGACCAGCGCTGGGCGGCTGCCTGCCCGTGCGAGAGGGTAGCTGCGATCGCGGGCGACTTCGGCTGCGGGGGCCACCTCGGGCATCAGAACTTGGACCACCCAGAGCACGCGATCGCGACCACAGCAAACCCTCGGGCGCAGATGGGCACTGAGGGGGGCTTCGGAGCTCGCGGCCCCGACGGCGACCCACTGGCATTCTGAGCGAAGACACGCCCCTCGCATCGACGAGGTCTTCCTGGGGTGGCCGGCCTGGACGATCGGGCAGACCCGTCCAGCAGCTAAAGTTCACCGAGAGCCAAAAAGAACCTCCACCGCCAGAGCACCAGTCATCACGCCCCGACCAGGACCCTTGAGTCCGAAGCCACCGCGCAAGAGGGCGCGCGATTACCCCGCGCTGGCCCTAGGGTAACTCATCGCACAGAACTTCTACGAGCGGCGAGTATCAGAGCACGTCGAGCAGCGCGATCTGGAGGAGGCCTCTGCCCCGATCACGCGCTGCGCCGACGCGCGCGTCCTCCAGGCGGCTGCGAGAGAAGTTAGGGGCCTTCTCCTGAAGAGTATAACGTGGTCGACGAAGTCGGCGGCGCTGCTGCGCCGCGAGATGGCGCGCGCTTGGTAGAGAGGACGAGAAGATTGCTGAGGCGTTGCGCGCGCGAAACGCCTGGTTCAACGAGATGATCGCCGCGTCGCCGACGGGCAATGTCTCCTTGGAAGATGCGCCGGAGTTCAAGCGGAGGCGTTCGCCGACGCAGCGAAGGAGGGGCAATGCAGAACGTGAGTCTTTACAGTGTGAGTTTGCAGCTGGTTCGCCTTCTGCCGCGCAGCAGATTCGCGTCGTCTTCGCGGACAGATTGCCGCCGTGCGCCGCCGTTCCCCCGCCCTGGCGCCCTCGTCCGAGCGCTACTTGGCTGCCCTCGTCGCCAGCGGGGCGCGGGCGCAGGCGGCCCAGTAGGCGCGCGACATATTAGCCTCGAACAAGGGAAAAGGTATTCTGCACCCAGCCACGGCCTTCTTCCATGGCGCGGCCTCGCAACGACCGCGCAGATGCCGTCTTCGCGAAGATCTACTGAGGCCTCGCCCCGACGTCCGCGGCCAAGCGCATTGACGAGGCGCTGATGTTTGGCAGGCCAGCCGCGCCTGGCGCAGATGGGCTGCACGCAGCCGCGCGGAGGGCCCCCTGGGAAGGCATGGAGGCACCCGCGCCCGCAATGGAATCGATGGCAAATATAAGCCTGATGTCGCCAGTCGCCAACGACGGGGCGCGCGGGTGCGAAAATCGCAGATTCAGAGGGCGCGGGGGCTGTCGAACATCCAACGGAGAGAAGACCCCTTATGCCGAAGAACGCGGGAGCGAAAGCGATCGCGCGCGGGGTCAATTTGGGCGCCAGTGCCGCGGCGGCGGAGGCGGCCCCACCAACGCAGCGAGGGTTCATCGGGCAGCGCGACTTCTGGGATTTTCCCATCGAGCTGGAGGGGCTTGCGCGCCTTGCCTCCATGAGGGTGCACGCTGGCACTTCGCCGCGGAAGGGCCTCCCCCCATCCTCGGCCTCGACTTCGCCCAGGTCTTCCCTGGCGTTTTCCACGTCTGGATCGACTGGGCACTCCGGGAGTGGAAGCTGCCGCGCGGAGCGCGCTCGCGACTCGCGCTGCCGCGCAGTCGCGCGAAAGATTTGGACACACCTGCGCGCGCGCCGCTCTTTGCCATCGCGGCGGAGACCCTGTCGGGCGACCCGCCGTCGGGATCCGCGCTCGCGTTCGCGGCGCCCCCGTTTACGCCCGCGCGCGAGCATGAGCTGGAAGGGAGACAGCTTGGGGCGGCGCACTGGCGCGCGGACGACGCGGGAGCGATGGTGGTCAACGTGCAACGTGCACGGCGCGTTGGTCGCAGATTCCGCTTCTGCGGGTGTCTGGCTGGGCTTGCGCTGAAGGCGGCGACATTTTTCCGCGCCCGCGAGATCGCGAGTTTCTTGATGAGCACGCGACAGAGGTTAAGCAAGCGCTCGAGTACGAGTGCAAGGGGCGGGCGGCCCTCTCGGCGGCGCCAACGCTGGGGGCGCTGCATTGCGCGCTCGGACCTGCCGGGGGCGCTGAACGCCAGCGGCGCGGGCCCCGAGAAAAGTGCAGGTTTCGCGCGAGGAAGGCCGCGGCGAAGTGACTGCCGGAAGTTGATGGCAACAGCGCTGAATTAGGCCCAGCTGGTCGAGCTCTCTGGGACGCTGGCTAGAGGAGAAAAGTTCGCGCTGGCCCTTCTATTCCGTGTCTCTGGAAGTTTTTTAAAGTCATCAAAGCGATTGTCGGAATGCGAGCCAGGTCGGCTGGCCGGAGATCGCCCCCCCGAGTGCGCCGACGATCGCGTCGAGAAGGGCGGCGGCGGCCGCCGCGCCGACCTCGCGGCGCGCGGTGGCTGAGAAGCTGGGCAAGGTCGCCGCCGAGTGCCTCCTGCTCGCCAGGGTTGCCGCCTTCCCTTGCGCGAGGATGTGGGCGGCGCCCTCGATTGCGTGCACGCTGCGCCAGATGAGCCCCCCTGCTGTCGCCGCCCCCCACATCGAGCCGCCGGACGCTCCTGACCGCGGAGGCGCGGCTCGAGATCCAGGCGATATCGAGGGGCGGGCCGGTGGAGGGCAGGGGGTCGGAACGCAGTCTGCTGCGATGTTGTGTAATTCGTGGGTTTTCCTCGAGCATGGTCACTGATCTAATCGCGGCGAAGCTTCCAATTTGGTTCGTGGTCTCGAAGCCCGACGCCGACAGCATGGGCCGAGGCCCAGCGCGCGCCATCCTGGCCACTGCGCCGCCAGCCTGGAGGATCGCATGCGCCGAGACATGGCTTGGGGGATAGGCGACGGAGACCCGTCTCCCAAAATCGCACAGGGGTTGTGATTTGGGTCGCGATGTCCGCGGGGGCTTGAAACGCTATTTCAGTTGCGGCCCCCTTCGGGCCCTCAGCGAACGGGGCCCCCCACGGCTTGCCCCCCCCCCCCCCCCCTCCCGAGAGCATCTGTGTCGCGGTAATGATCTGCCAATGTCGCCGCCCCCTTCATGCCGAGCGAGGGAGCGGTCGGGACAGCGCGCCGCATGAGATTTGCATGTCGATCGCCACGCCGCGACGATGGCAACGGACACCCCCGCCAAGGAGGATCCCATTGATGCCTGGCCAGCGAAGGGCTGGGCAGTGATGTGGTCGACTGACAAGGTAGGGAACGCCGTGCCTCTTCGTCCTCGTCGTCCTCCTCTTCCACCATCCCCCTCCGTGGCCGCGTTGGCCCCGGGTGGTCTTGCGCCCGCGGTGCCCAGTGGGCGCCGCCTGGCCGCGGACAGCTCCCAATGTCTTGCAGAGGCCACCGCGGGCGAGCTGCCGCCCATTCATATCTTCCATGCTCAATCTGTTCTTCGCGCTGCTGACCCAACCTCGGTGGATGCCGCTCACGTGCCCGGCGGGGGCGCCAGTGTCGCCGCCGCCCCCGCGGACGCTGGCATCTCCGAGCAGGGGCGCAGTGCCCCTTGCAATGGCGCCGAAGCTTGTCCCAGAAGACGCCCCCCTGCGAGCTGCGATCGACCTGGACAGGTCTGCGCGACAGGCGGCGCCAAGGTCGGCGTCGGGGGCCCCGAGATTCGGGACATCGCCGCGCCCGTGGGCGACAATCGGGGCGCGCAGGCGGCCCCTCCCAACCCAGAGCTGCCCGTGCCCCGGGCGGCGCCGCCGCGCCTAACTTGCCCGTCGGAGCCGACCTCGCCGCCGCCTTGCTCAGCAGAAATGGATGCGGCCCCAGCTTTCCCGTCGCAAGAGCGAGTTCCTGGAGGACTTCCGCCTGCGCCAGCGGGACCGAGTGCCCCACTTCCTGTCGGCGCCGCCCCTCTCGCCGACCTGCTTCTCGCTGCAGATCCGAAGCGCGGCCGGCCGCCTCGGGGGGGTCTGGTCCTCCGCGCGCCGACGCCGCCGCGGCTGATGGAGCGCGCGATGGCGAACTGCGTGGGCCACCGCCTCCCGGCCTCCTCGAGGCGATCGCGGCATCCTTTCTTGAGCGGCTCACCGCCCGCGCGGTCGCCGCCGCGGCGGACCCCCGCGCGCGGGCGGCCGGGGCGGTGGCCCAGACCAGTCACGAGGCCCAACAAGTGGTTCGTCGCAGAGTTGTCGCATGGGGAGATCGCAGACATTCGGCGCCGCGCCAGCGACTCTGAACGTGAGCAACACTTGCGCAAGGTCGCCATCGATGAGATCAACCTCGCACTCGCCATGCGCCGAAGCGGGTGCGTCCGTTTCTGATCGTCTCGCCGAAGCAGACTTCGAATGAGCTCCTGACCCCGCGTTTTTTTTTTCTGCTGGGCTGCCAGTGCCACCCCAATAAGTTCAACTGGCGCTTCAAAGTGAGTTCCTTGATTCAGGGGTGGACGTCGCCGCCGCCGCCGCGCTGGTTGGGGAGGTCCACTCAAAGCGCTCCAGAGTTCGTCCACTTGGAGGGCGTGCCGTGGTTTCGCCTCGAGCCACAGCTCTCGCTCGCGGTTTCAAACTCCTTGGTGGGGCCTGGCGCCAGTTCGAGGCGCGTTCCGCCGCTGGCCGGCAGGTGCCGCTCTACGTCAGCACCGACAGGAGCCCCCCGACAGATCCGACAAGAGATCCAGACTCGACGATTGCATCGGCGATTTGAAGAATCTCACGCGCAAGTGGACTTCAGAACTTACAAGCAGAAGGGTAGGCTCGCACGGGCTGGAATACTTTTGGTGCAGCTCGAAGTGGGCACATCAGCTCACATCGACACAGGCGAACCACCTCGGCATTGACACCACGTCCACCGAAATGGCGCCCCACGTGTTCTTCTCCGAGGACCATGGCATATGGCGAGGGTTACCTTCGCAGCGAACAAGCGCTGGCCCCGTCGGTCGATGTGATCTCCTGGAGCGCGAGAGGTTTCCCCGCGGTCTACGCTGCACGCCACAAGGCCAAAGTTGCCATCGTTGCACCAAACATGAGAATGTGCTACATTCTCATGTTGCAGGAGGTTCATGGTTCCGCTGTTCGCCGCCAACGTTGTGTCGCCTCCACGCCGTGCTGCTATCACGTGATGTTCAATTGCAGTGGCAATGCCGGCGCTGGCGGAGTTGCCTTGTTGCTTCCGAGTCTCCGAACATGTGGTCGACTCATCGCCTCCCGCGCATGCGGTGACCTCGAGCTCAGACGCTGCTTCCTCGTCCTCCTCACCCTCGTCGCCGACTCCTTCGGCTGCGCGTTTCTCGACTTCGGCTTCCGCGCCATCTTCGGGCACATGCTCAGAGACTTGCGACGACCGCGAGAAGGCCGCGAACCACGAGTGGGGGCATGCCCGCGAGACCGCCAGGCACCACGCGTGGAAATTCATCCGCGAGACCTTCGGCGACCACGACGGGTTCAGGTGCCTTGTTAGGTTTGGCTTCCGTGTCGACCTCGGGCACGTGCTTTAAGGCTTCGACCGCTCGCGGTTTGGGTGCCACGCGCGGGGGAACGACCCCGACTCCGCCGACTTCGCGTCTTCGGAATTCGACCGCGTCTCCCTCGGGCACCCCATGTGCAAGACCAGCCGCGTCGACTTCGGCTTCTGGCCCGCCTGCCCGCTGGCTTGGCCTCCGCCCCTGCGGGGCACCAGAGCACCCGCCACATAGCAAGGATAATAATCACCGATTCTGGCGCTTGTTTTCCGAGCCAGTCTGTTCCCGTGAGTGAGCCCGCCGAGCATCGGAATTCGACCGCTCCTCCGTCGGGCACCGCAAGTGCAAGACCAATCGCGTCGGCTTCGGCTTCTCGTCTGGGGACATCGCTAGCGCTCCCGTCGACGGCAGAGGCTGCTTCGCCACCGTCTGCAAGTGCTCTCTTGTCACCTCCAGATGCTGTTCCCGTCGTGGTTTCGGCGCTGTGGCCGCCGACCTTGCCGTCGCACCTCATTGCGTTGGCAGCGGAGTCATCGCGCACTACCGCAGCCCGTTCCTCGATCGTGGCAGGCAGGCAGGGTGCAGGTCGTTGAGTATTTTCAAGTTCCCGAATGTATTGCGGTCTTCTACAACTGTGAGCTCTCCAGGGGCCAGCGGGATCTCATTGCGACTGCCCAGCATCGATTTCGTCGCTGGGCCAAGGAGGCCCCGCGCCAACGCAAGTTGCTGGTCCTTGGCGACTTCAGCGCGCATGATGAACCTGCGGCATCGTTTATGCCCCTTGCGCCCATTGAGTTGCTGACCATCGGAGGAGACCAATTCCAGCGCGCGTGCTGGCGCAACTTGTTCGGCACCCTGACCGAGATCTCCACAGGTGAGCCAGGTTCGGTGCTCATACTCTCAAGCAGAAAAGGATCGCAAGGTTTTTGTAGCTTTGCCGCCGCATGCCATCCCTACCTCATGCTCCAGCTCAACGCGATGGTCGATCCCGCGAAGCGATGCGACCCTCGGCTGCGTGCGCATGCTGTTCTGGCTCTTCGTCTTTCACTGTGCTGCCCCTAAGCAGGACGACATCCAGCCCATCCCCGATTTCGTCTTCCACGCCCCCCTGCACGGGCAGTTTTTCGAGACGCTCGCGGCGCAGTTGCGGATTCGAGATGCGCCGCTTGAGGTCGTTTGGCGCGCCGCGAAGGCCAACGTGAAGGAGGCGGCTCGTCTTGCTCACAAATCACATTCTGAAGCTCCCTGGCGGGCAGCGACGCCAGGCCACTGACGAAATCGGGATGCTGGCGATGCGCTCCATCTCGCGTGCAAAGCGGCGCCGGGACCTCGCCCTCGCGCGCGCGCTGATGACTTGCAATGCGCTGGGGGCGCGCTACCTCGAGGTCTCGGAGAGGCGCCTGCAGCTCCAGCAGGAGCTCGAATTTGCGGAAGCATCGCGCCAGGCGCACCACCAACACCTCAGTCGGCTGCGAGAGCGGGCTTTGGCCCAGGCCCAACGGGCGCAACAAGCAGCCCAAGACTTCCGTCTTGCGACCGCCGCTGCCGGCCCGTTTCTGGACGACCCGCTTCTCGTCGGGCGCGACCGACAGCCCGCAGAAGCAGCGAGCGTCATGACCTGCGTCGCCCATGTCTGCAGCAGCGGGCTGAGTTGCCTGAGGCGACGGCTGGATAACCTCGTCGGCTTGAGCCCCTGCTATCGCTGCGGCGAGCGAGCTTTGTAACTAATGTGCTGCGGCGGTGGCAACGGGGCCGAGCCTTCGTTCGCCGCGGCCGAGAATCCTACGGACGGGCCACGGCTAAAGGTCTACAGCCTGGACACCATGTGGCGCGCGGCCTATTGCGCGATCCTCGATTGGCAGCGCTGCTCTGCTGCTCTTGAGGCCACCGCGACGGAGTGCTGCCCCATCGTCGATTGCGTCTCGGGTACCTGGCCTCCCGTATTCTTGAAAGAACCCACCTCTATCGCGCAGCGTTTCGTGGCGAAGTCTCCCCTGCTCTCCTTCGTGCCGCTGCTGCCGCGCGCGAACAAGTTGCTCGTGCTGCGGAACTCGATCGACGTCCACGGCCGCAACGGTACTTCAGCGGCAAGCTCAACGAGGTCCTGCTCCCTCACCAGCTCCACGAGACGATTCCGAAGCGGCTGTGCCCTTGGTTTTTGTGCCGACCACATTTTGGGGGACTTACTTGAGAGGTGGGAGCGCCTGAAGCCGTTGCTCTCCAGCACGTCTCCTGTCTGCAGTTGGATTGCCCTCCGAACGCTGGCAGGGGGCTGGCACGTTACGCGCCGAATGTATGTGGTACTGATCGAGCCCGTTGTGTTTACGGATGCGGGGCCCCATATGCCATCCAGCATTACATGGTTTGCGACCGCCTCATCCACCTGACATGCATGCCAATGATGATCACCCACGCGCCTGCAGTTGCTCGCATGGGGCGCGGGGCAGACAGTGAAAACCCACCGCGCGACACGGATGAGAAGTCCATGTGGCCCTCGATCCAGCGGTGAGTGTGCCTCATGTACTACATCACGCTGGAGGTGCGGCACCTTCACCTTCACGTCTATGATGCTGGTGGGCAATACGAGCGGCACCTCGTGGGAAGGCGCGCTGCGATTGACCGCCTGCAGATGAGCGGCTCGATGCCATTGTGACTTTCTGCGCCTCGTGGGCTGGTTGCTTGCGCGCGTGCTGACTACATTCCAGCTGCTGCCTCGCGCAGCCACGACAACAACCTCTGCATCGACATCAATAGCGGCATCAACGCCATCCATATTGCCCGGGCCGCTGATCGGCCCCGCGGCGCCCGCGGCGCGCCGCTGAACGTGGCACGCCCCCCTCGGCGTCACTGCTGCTGCTGCTGCTGCTGCTGTTGTTCCTCCTTCTCCTCCTCCTCCTCGTCGTCCTCCTCCTCCTCCACATCCTCCTCCTCGTCCTCGTCCTCCGCCTCCTCCTCCTTCTCCAGTTCCTCCTCCTCTTCCTCTTCCTCCTCCCCCTCCTCCTCCTCCTCCTCGCCGCGCCCTCCTCCTCCTCCTCGTCGTCCTCCTCCTCCTCCTCCTCCTTCTCCTCCTCCTCCTCCTCCTCCTCCCTCCTCCTCCTCCTCCTCTTTCTCCTCTTCTCCCTCCTCCTCCTCCTCCTCCTCCTCCTCCTCCTCCCTCCCCCTTCTCCTCCCCCTCCTCCTCCCTCCTCCTCCTCCCCTCCTCCTCCTCCTCCTCCTCCTCCTCCGCCTCCTCCTCCTCCTCCTCTCCTCCTCCTCGTTTCTCCTCCTCCTCCTCCTCCTCCTCCTCCTCCTCTCCTCCTCCTCCTGCTCCCCCTCCTCCTCCCCCTCCTCCTCCCTCCTCCCTCCTCCTCCTCCTCCTCCTCCTCCTCCTCCTCCTCCTCCTCCTCCTCCTCCTGGGAATCCGCGGGGGCGCCGCCGAGGCCGAGGCAGAAAAGGAGGACGCCGACGCGGCCGAGGCGGAGGCCGAGGAGGCCGAGGCCGCAGGTCGGGAGGGGCGGCGAAGCGCCGCCCCCACCAACCCCCGGTCGGCTGCGCGTAAAAGTGGTTCGTCGCCGGAGTCACCTTCAGTGTGGGCCCGCGCGAGCCCCGTGGGGTCCCCGCAGTTTCTTCGGCTGCGCGTAAGAGTGGCCCTTCGCCAGAGCGACCTTCGGTGCGGGCCCGCACGGATCCCGTGGGGTCCCCCGTGCACTGGTTGGCGCGCTTGAAGTTCGCCCCCTCGCCGCCCCCCACAGCCGAGCGCCAAAGGTCACTCTTGCCCAGGGTCGCTCTTGCGTGCAACCGATCTCTGGCGGCCCTGGCGGGACTGGGAAGAAGCTCGGGAGCAATGTCAGGGGGTGAGTGGCTCAGCTGTTTCGCGCTCAAGGCCAGATGTTTTCGGACGCTTTCGCCGGTTCCCTGCGAGTTTTTAGCCTCGGGATGCCTTCCAGCGGCTGCGCTTCGCCGAGAGCGGCCCGGGATACTCGCCCTTGCGGGGGGGCTATGACAGCCCAAGACGACCCAAGAGGCTTCTAAGAGGACCCAAAGACAGCCCACGAGGCCCACCAGAGGGCCCCAAGGAGGCCCAAGAGGGTTCTGAGATGGCCCCGAAAGGGCCTTATCACAACCCAGGAGACTTCCAAGACGACCCTACAGAGCCCCAAGGGGGCCCCAAGACGACCCAAAGAGGACCCTAAGACGGTTTCCGAAGGCGTCAGACGGGCCAAGAGCGCCCTAAGATGGCACAAGAGGGCCCACGGAGACCAGAAGTCGGCCCGAAGAAACCCCCAAGAGGCGCCAAGAGGTCGCAAGGAAGCTCCAAGAGGACTCCTAGAGACCACCAAGAGGCCTTCTCCTCCTCCTCCTCCTCGTCCTCCTTCTCCTTTCTCTCCTACTCCTTCTCCTCCTCCTCCTCTTCCTCCTCCTCCTGACGCCCCACGACATTCCAACATGTCACATTTGCTGGCCAGCTTCCCGAAGTGGGGTCCGTCGTGGCTCCCGCCCTGTGGGCTCAGTATGGCGGGCCCCCCGCAGGGCCCCGGCCGCATTGGGCTCCCAAGAATCTAGCAAAGTGCAAAGGCGGGAGCGCTTGGGACGGGATAGGCAGACTGGGAGGTCTGCAACTTCCGGAGCAGATTTTTAAGGAGCCGTACAGAAGTCTCTTCGGTGGGCGCAGACCGCGAGTCACGGCGACCCTCCCCCTCCCGGGACATTGACGGCCCCCATAACTATGGTTCAAGATGGTTCCAAGACGGTTCCAGACATGTCCAGTTGTCCTCAAGATGGCCCACGATGGCCCAAGGGGCCGCCAAGATGCGCCAATAGGGCTCCAAGAGGACCCCTTCAAGGGGACCCAGAGGCAACAATCATTGATGTCCCGAAGGTGTTTGACACCTTTTGACGTTCTCGCCTTGTCGAGCTGCGGACGCTCCAAGACGGCCCAAGATGCCCCGAACATCGCCCCGCGATGGCCCAAGAGGCCCCAAGAGAACCCCAATAAGGCACAAGAGGGCCCCAAGACGGCCCAAGAGGCGGCCCCAGAAGGCCCCAGGAGGGTCCTAACACGGGCCCCCGAGGGAGAACAGCGAATTGAATGTTTTGTTGTCGCGCCAAGATGCCCCCCAGGAGGCCTCAAGAGGCAGCCCGAAGGACCCAGAGGGGCCCCCCAAGAGGCTTTCCAGGAGGCCCCCCAGGAGGCCCCAGCGTCGCCACGGCATGGTTCATTGGCATGCGGGTTTTTCCTTTTCAGAGCTTGGCAAAGAAAAGAGGATTGGAAAGCTTGAGACGGGATAGACAAGTCGGAAGGCTTGAAGTAGCCTCAGCAGGCTAACTTGGATATTTCAGTACCGAAGCTTCTTCGGCGGGCGCAGACCGCGAGTCACGGCGGCACCCAAGTTTTTCTGGAGGCTCATCGGCGGCCCCAATATGCCTCAAGGTGGTTCGAAGACGGTTCTGGACGGGCCCAGTTGTCCCCACGATGAGCCCCAGACGGCCCAAGGCGACTCCAAGATGGGCCACGATGGCCCAAGGGCCGCCAAGACGCTGCAAGAGGACTCCAAGAGGACCCCCACGAAGGCCCCCAGAGGCAAACATCATTTGTGCTCTGTGTTTGAAGGTCATTGGAAGTCTCGCCTTTTCGAGCTTCCGACGCTCCAAGACGGACCAAGGGGCCCCAAAGATCGTTCCAGGATGGCTCAAGAGGCCCCCAAGAGTGCCCCAAGAGGGCACAAGAGAGCTCCGGAGTCGGCCCAGGAGGCCCCCAGGACAGCCCCAGATGGCCCCCAGAAGGCCCCAGAGAGGGAACACGAACTGACATTCCGAGTTTTGATTTCCAAGGAGTCCCCCAGCAGACCCCGAGAGGCCTCCCGGGAGGCCACCCGAGAGGCCCCAAGGGGCGCCCAAGAGGCCTGGCACGTTCGTTGGCGTGCGGGTGTTTCCCCTCTGCGGGGCCCGCCGTGCTCCCGCCCTGAGGGCTCCGTGCGGCGGGCCCCCCGTGGGCCCTGGCCGCGTTGGGCTCTCCAGAGCGTGGCAGCAGCGAGAGGCTTGAGGCAGCGATAGGCAGACTGGAAGGCCTGCTGCATAGCCTGGGCAGGCCGACTTGGAGCCTCAAGCGAGGCTCTTCAGGCGGGCGCTGTACGGGAGGCACAGCGGCACCCCGATTCTCTTGGAGGCTCACCAGAGGCCCACTACGTATGTTTCAAGATGGCTCCGGCAGGGCCCATCTGAAGAGGTGTCAGATTGAGCTCCACGGGTCAAGTCCAAACATCATGGGTGCTCCGTTAGTTTCAATGCTTACATGTCTTCCGTAGCCTTTGGCTTAGGGGCACCCTCAGATTCCTACGCACGGTTGTCCTCGTATTGGCAACAAGTTATCACCCTCTCGTCGTTCGGTGTTGTTCTCATGCGTTTGAACTCACAGTTGGTAGCTGAGCCTCTGGTACGACCAGGGGCCTCCAGCTCCAGCATGCCTGCAAATGGAGCTGAAGATGAGCGTTCGACAGCGAGTAAGGTAGCATCTTGGGACGAGTTGCGTGCAGCTGGGGACTCAGGGCAAAGCCAGGAGTCGGGCTTTTCGGAAGCCCAGCGTAAGGAGTTGATGAAGATGATGAGCGCGGCTGTCAGTGACGTGATCGGTGCGGAAGCTTCGCGGGAGGTGTCAGAAGGTGCTGGCTGGCATCCGCGAAACCGGGAACCCGCAGGCCAGCCACAGGATCCTTGGTTTCATCAAGACCCGTGGCAGTCCTCCCGGCAGGAGGGTTTTAGTTCGACATGGGGAGGAGTGGGCTCATGGGGGAGCTCGTCCGGTCGGACTCGGCAGGACCCCGAGCAGGAGAGCGGCACCAACACGGACTGGGGCTGGGACAGCGCCGCCAAGGACAGCGCCGCCGAGGACGGAGGCGCCAAGGACAGCAGCTCCCAGTGGACCGAGGCGTGGGCCGGCCAGAGCTGGCAGCCGTCGTGGTGGTATACGTCGTGGAGCAGCAACGCCAGGCCAAACCTGTCAGGTCCGCCGGACTGGATGGGTTGGCCAGACTACAAGATTTGGCGTCGGCGCGTTCGTTGGTGGCTGGACGGGGCGGACACCCTACCGGCCAAGAGGGCGGTCAAGCTCTTGCAGGCGCTGGAGCTCGACATGCAGCGCCAGATGCAGGACCTTCCCGACTCCGCACTAACGAGCTGGGACGGAGCTCAGACCATCCTATGCCGAGTCGACGCGCTGAGCGGAGAGCGACATGATGATGATCGTCGAAAGGCTGGACGCGAGTGCCTCTTCAATTGCAAGCGGAAGCCGTCGGAGCCGCTGTCTCAGTACTCAGTGAGGATGCAGCAGCAGTTCGACCAGCTGGGCCTCCAGGGGCTGCAGGACGATGCATGGAAGAGGTTATTTCTGGAGGAAGGAGTTTCATTAGATGATGCAGGTCATCAAGTGCTCAGAATAATGACGCGAGGTGACTCGAGTGTGGCAGCATTCCATTCAGCGGTCAAGGAGATTGACATGACCAGAAATCAATGTGTGTCCGGGGCGACCAAGAAGTTGTTTTTGGAGGCCCCGCCCGAGAGCGAGTCCTTCCTCGTAGGCCTGGAGTCCGGCGAGGACAACGAGAGTGAGTGGAGCATGAACAGTGACGAGGAGAAGGAGATCTTGATGACTCTGGACAACTCCCAGGTAGACGAGTCCGAGGTTGGCGACGTCCTGGCCGTGCTCACCCGCGAGAAAAATAATACCTGGAAGGAGAAAGACTCTCAAGCGGACCCTCCGGGCCGACAGACGATGCTACAAGCCGCCCGAGGCCGTCGGACATCGCGAGCGGCGAGGAGATCGACTTGAAGGGAAGAAACGACTCAGCCTGGAAGAATTGACGAAGGTGACGACCTGCCACAAGTGCAAGCAGAAGGGCCATCGGCAGAGGGAGTGCCGGCAGCAGGGCGACGCCCCGGGCGAGCCGAATCCAGCTGGCGGAGGCGGCAAGCCGCCCCTGTTTGTCAATGGCCAGGCGGGCTCTGGCATCGCGCTCAGTACCTTCATTCTGGAGAACAGGTCCTCCGACGCAGCGTTGCTGGACGTCGCCTGCCTGCCTCGCCGCTAAGACGCTCGCGGACCTCCGGCAGGACAGCGAGGGCATCGCGGCGCTCTTGACAGTCGAGGACGGGGCCGGAGGCCGCATTCAGGTGACCACTGGGGCGTTAATTCCCGTAGGCCTGGAAGGTAAGGTAGGCATCATGGAACTGGATGCTGTTGAACAGGATTTGCCTCCCTTGCTTCCTTTCGGCATGCAGAATATGTTAGGCGCCGCTATATGTTTACCCGAGGATGAGATGGGTTGCATCTCGGAGTGTCGACTACCATGTCCGAGCTGCCTTCGGGGCACCGCGCCATCCGCGTAGACCAGCTGGGGGGGCCCGCCGAGTTTTCTCGCCCCGAGACCGCGCGTCAGAAGCACAACATCTCCGAGGATGCTTTTCGTTTGCGTGCAGAGTCGAAGTGCATGCCTTCCTCTTCTCGACCCGATTTCCCTTCGGTGTTGGCGGCGACCAGCAAGGGCCCCTGGGGCTCTCGAAGCAAGGGGGCCTCTCATGGGGGACCTGGGGCCTCAGGACTCCGACCAGGGGTCATCGCAGGCAGTTCTGAACAGAACCAGGCATCGGGTGGCCCAGAGCCTAGCGCCTCAGAGAACTCAGTGGGCAACGCGGAGCCTAGCGTCTCGAGATCCGCGGTCCGCCCGTTCGAGGCCGTCGACCCATCGGAGACGGCCTGCCAGAAGGGCCCGACCGACAAGGCTGTCGACTCGTCGTCGGAGGCGGCCTACCAGAAGGGCCCGACCGACGCGGTCTATTGCGCAACTCGAGGGGCTGCATCGACGAGATCGTCTGGGCCCCGAGGCAGCCACCAGGACGGGTTTCTTTCATCGGTGCTCTCTGGGCTCGAACGCCCGCGAGAGCGACTTCCTCAGCGCCGCTCAGAGATTGCGGCAGGCGCCGCGCATCATCAGAGACTCTCGATGAGCGAGGAGGCCGCGCCAACCCGACCAAGGCCTGACCTGCGAGCTGACTAAGCACGCGGCCCCAGGGGACCTCGCCATGGGCGAGGGCAAGTGGGCCGGCCTAGTGTCCCGGACATTCTTGGGCGCGATCAACATTTGGTCCGGCATCGCGAGGGCCCTCAGCGAGGGCAGGGCCCACCCTCGGGCGACCCGCCGTTCCCGGGGGAGGCTCGCGCAGTCCCAGATGTAGCGTCACCACCCCCCAGACAATTCGTTCAAGCGCGCCAACCTAGACGGAGTAGTGGGGGCGCGGGGGTCGCGGACTCCGCCTGGCCTATCGGGCCTTGCCGACTCTGTGAAGGGCCAGGCCCAGGGCGTGCTGAACCTGGCCTTCGGTCGGCGGCGTCGGGCGGGGGGCGAGAGCCGGCGCCGAGCTCCTCCGACCTACGGCCGCGCGCTCGTCGCGACACGGAGGCGGAGGTCTACGAGGCAGGGCCGAGCACGAAGGGAGCGGCCCCGCGCCACATGAGGGGCCGCGGCAGCGCCGAGACGAAGGCCCACGACCCGACCGCCCCGATGGACATAGACAGCTGGCCCCCAGGCCCAATCGCAGGCGCCTCAAGCGACAAGTCCAGAGCGGGCCCGGCGAGTAGGCGGGCCAGGCCGCGAAGGCTACGCAGGACACGCAGGAGGCGCTGCTCCGTTCGAACCAGGAGCTGACATCCCAGATCGGAAACTTGACCTCGCGCGTGAGCAGCCACCAGCGGCAGCTCCAGGTGATCCAGATGGCGGCAAACCAGGGTTTTCAGATGCGGTCGCCCCGCCACCGGAGCAGTCGGAGATGGCCCCGGCGCCGGAGCAGCGGGGGCCGCCGAGCCCGCTGAATCCATTCGCCTTCGCGCGCCGCTGGCGATGGCCGCCAAGACGGGCCCGCTCGGGATGCTCGAGCACCACCTGAGTATCGCGGGGCCCGTTGAGGACACCTTCGTTTTCTCTCTCTCTCTCTCTCTCTCTCTCTCTCTCTCTCTCTCTCTTTTTTTTGTCTCTCTCTCTCTCTCTCTCTCTCTTTTTCTCTCTCTCTTTTTCTCTCTCTCTCTCTCTCTCTCTCTCTAGTCTCGGCTCGAGAGTGCCCAGCACTCAGACCGCAGCCGCGACGCGAAGCGCCCCGCCTCGGAGTCAGTCTCCCAGGCCTCGCGAGACCGGAGGGGTCCCCCCAGGACCCTACTGATTCGCGTCACCTCTCCTCAGTGCGACCGCCGCCATGGCCCCCCTGTCTGCGCCAGGCCGCCACCGCACCTTCACGTCTCACCATGCTGTACTACCTGAGCTACCTGGCCATGTTACTGTACACAGGCACCAGGACCTTGTCTTCCGCGTGCCCGTCCTGCACGGGCGCGACCTCCCAGTACCACCTGGACACGCCCCACACGTGCCGCGTGCGGATCTTCACGAAGATCTACGTATACTTGGGCATGACGTGTTTCACCTGCGCGCCGAGCTGCGCGCCTACCGCGCCGACCTCCGCGCTCACTTACCAGGCACCGACGCCAACACAGACGACTCCGTCCAGCACCTGCACACCTCGGTACGGCCAGGTATCCAGGGGGGGGTCGGGCTCCCGACTGCTGAGGGTGACGGTGCTGAGTGCGGTCGGGCTGTTCCCACGCCTGCCGTCGTCGCGCCGTGCGTGACAAGCAGTCGGCCCCCAACCTCCCCCCGAGAGCGCTCCCGCGGCAACGTAGGCACCGCTCTCATCTTCATCGGCATTATCTTGCTGATCTTCGGGTGCGGCCTTGGCTCCACCTTCGGCATCGTCCTCGGCACCGTCGGTCCGCAGACAGCATCGACGCCAGCTCTGACGACGGCACTGCAGTCAGCATCGACGCCAGCGAGTGGTACGGATTCGGCACCACCCTCGCCTCCTCCCTCACCCCGCCCCGCAGGAGGAGGAGGAGACGATGACGACCACGACGACCTTGACGACTCATTACCGGCGCCGGCGCCGAGGTCAGCACCGACGCTCCTACCGAAGGCAGTCGCCGATCTATCGATGATGCATGCATATACGACCACAGTCTCGCTGACCCCGACGGCAGCATTGACGGCGGCGAGGACGGCTCCGACGGCAGCACCGCTAGCATCACAGACTCCGACGGACGTCAGTACCACAATCAGCCACTCCTGCGCTACCTGTATTGCCACTCGCTCGGCGGCGCCTTCAGGCCCGCCGAAGTCTGGTGACCTACAGACCTCTCCTCGGCATCATCGTCTCTCAGAGTTGCAGCCAGCTTCGACGCCAGCTCCGACGTCCGTATCGAGGCCAGCACCGACGCCAGCCCCTACGACAACACCGCCAGCGTCAACACCCATGCCTGCGCCTACGCCGTTACCTACGCCAGAGTTGCAGGCCGCATCGACGCCAGCTCCGGCGTCTCCAGCGAAACCAGCACCGATGACAGCTCCTATGCCAGCACCGCCAGCGGCACCAACCACTATTATTTATCCCACCCCGCCGACGACCCTGGGTGTCCCTAGGCTAGCACCGCCGACCACCGCATCCATTGAGGCGCCCACGTCCACATCAACGACAGCACCGACGGCAACATCGAGGCCAGCCTCGATGAGTCTTCAGCCAGTCACTGCTCTGACGCCTCGTCCATGGCCGCGGGCGGGAGTGCAGCCTTCAGGCGCACTCTCCGCTAGCGGGGCCGCCATGTCATGTCATGCCACGTCCGCCTCGTCGCCCGTATCGTCTGTGTCACTATCTGCGCCGACGACCACATCGACGCCACCACGGACGGCAGCTGGGACGTCCGCATCGGCAGCGACAGTTTTCGGGCGACCGCCTTCGACGTCAGCAGTGGCAGACTCGCCGGCGGCGGCACCAACGTTGCCACCCACGGTGGCACCTACGGCAGTCCCCCAAACGGCCTTCACAGCGGTATCCACGATAGCACTCATGACTACATCCACGGTGGCATACACGGCCATGGCTCCCGTGCCCACGTCCGCACCGACGCCAGCATTGACGACAGGATCGGCCTCAGTATCGTCGGCACCGACAGCGGCATTGACGACGAGATCGACACCATCAGGCACACCCACGGCTATTGGGGCCGCCGTACCACGCCGTATCATGCCCGCCACGCTGTCACCTACGGCCCCACCGACCCAAACAGCGACGTCAGCACCGACGACCGCATCGACGCCAGCCTCGGCGAGCCCTCAACCATTCACTGTCCTGACGCCTCGCTTAGGGCCGCTGGCGCGGGTGCCGTCTTCAGGCGCACCCTACGCTAGTGGGACCGCCATGTCATGTCAGGACACGCCTGCCTCGTCGATTTTTTCGTCTGCGGCACTGTCTGCATCGACGACAACATCGACGACTACGCCGGTACCCACGCCAGTGTTGCAGCCAGCATCTACGCCAACTCCGCCGTCTGCATCGGCGCTCGCAT
Organism: Prorocentrum cordatum; assembly: GCA_963575745.1. Lineage (NCBI taxonomy): Eukaryota > Dinophyceae > Prorocentrales > Prorocentraceae > Prorocentrum > Prorocentrum cordatum. The sequence continues at coordinate 54,253 of CAUYUJ010021029.1, read as the reverse complement.
CCATGGCAGCATCGCCCATAGCTTTGACACCAGCACTGCCAGCGGCAGCTCCCACGCCCACGCCTACGCGGGCACCAACGTTGACACCAGCACCAACACCGGCACCGAGCGCAGCCGAGACGTCATCGCCGACGATTACTCTCATGCCAACCCTGCCAGACTCAGCACGCCCTGAGTCGTCCGCGGCGGCGCCAAAGGTGGCACCCACGTCGGCCTACACGGCAGCGTTCGTGGAGCGTGTGTGGTTGGAGGTCATCGAGTGGTACAACGTGGTGTCATTGTCCACGTGGGCCACCTTGTGCGCCACGTACGGCATGTACTACTTCTCCATCGGCATCCGCGACGAGTGGCGGCGACGGAGCGCAGCTACAGCGCGGCGCCGACGCCGACAGTGCGGCGGCGACGTCGACCGCAGACGCCCTCTAGGCCACCAGACGGCCGCCCAGGGCCGCCCTGGCATCAGCCCCTACACTGCCTCGAGCCTCGAGCCGACCTCCCTACCAAAACCTGGGAGCACGCCAGCGGGGGCGGCTTCAGCCCCCCCGCATGGCACCACGCCTGCCATTCCTGTCATCGGCCCCCACATGGCCTCAAGCCTCGAGTCGACCCCCCCGCCAAAACCTGGTAGCACGCCAGCGGGGGCGGCTTCAGCCCCCCCGCATGGCACTACGCCTGCCATTTCTGTCATCGGTCCCCACGCTGCCTCGAGCCCAGGGGTGACCTCCCCGCCACAACCTGGTAGCATGGCAGCGGGGCCAGCCTCGGCCGTCTCACATGCTCACACGCCTGCCCTGGATCCTGGCTCCCTCGCAATCCCGCGTGTTAGCACTAACACTCCCAGCACTAGCACTGCGACTGTACGGGAGCACCTCGAGCGCTACCTCGGACCACAACCAGCCACCATCGGTTACCTCCGAGCAGTCAACCGCCGCTTGGCAGCTCGGATTCCACCGCGGCTCCACGCCGGCACCGAGGTTGTCGTAAAAGGCCAGGTCCACAACCCCATCAACGGCCTCCGAGGCATCGTACGAGGGCCGTCCAGGGAATACCCAGGCCTCTGGACCGTCACGCTGCCTACTGGTGACACTGCCCACCTCCGCGGTTCAAACTTGACCGTCCCAGCACCTCCGCTGCGCGCCGAGGTGCCGCCCACCAGTACAGGCATACTCACGAGGGCGCCAATTCAGGACCCCCAGCCGGCCCCCGCAGCGTACACAAGTCGCATCAGTCTGGCGGCACGGCGGCCTGTCGACTCAGCGGCGGCACCCTGCAAGTCGGCCTCGCTGCCTGCCGCCAGCAGCCGCGATCAGACGGACAACACGGCTGGCCACGACGAAGGCCCCGGTGGCTCACGCGATGACGGTGACGACGACGGCCTCTTCCTCGGGGTACAGGTCGAGATCACCGCACCGACCAGCCCTCTGCGTGGATACATCGGCACAACCATCGACTTGTCTGGCGACCGCGTCGTGGTCCAGTTCACCGGCGGTCTCACCGTCGGTTGGAGCCGCTCCGATGTGACTCGCGTTCGAAAAGACCCAGGGCTTCGGCTGTCAGGCAGCACGCAGAAACTGATGCGGCGCCTCGACCAGTCGCCGCGCCCCTTCCCCGGGACTGCCCTGGAGCCCCTCCATGACATCCCGGAGGAGCCTGTCCCTTCTGACCTCCCGCCTGCCCCCTGGACGGCAACATCGGTGGAAAAGACAAGTGTCTGTTGTTCACACCTGCTACACATGCGTACAAACACTCACTCTGACTCTATTCTGTGATGTCAGAAACAAGGATGCCGCCACACAGTGTCTCAGCCTGATGGGTCAGAAACAAGGATGCCGCCACACAGTGTCTCTCCCCTGCCGGCACGAGCGGCGGTGTTCGAAATGGGACCTCTTCCACAAACGTCTTTATGCCTGCTGCGGGGGTGGCGGCTTCAGCCCCTCCCCACGCACTCGTGTCTTCACGCCATGTCATGTCCGCCATGTCGTTGCGGGTGCATCCGCTGTGAGGGCCTCCATTGCACCTTTGCACTGTCTCTGCCTGTGAGCATGCGGGCCATTCGGCTCCCAGCATGTGCACCTTTTCCTCGGCGCGTCTGGCGCCCCTCTGCTGTCCGCCGCCTGGGCGCGGACTCTGTCACTTTCGAGGTCCGCCAATGGGGGCTAAAGGTTAGCTGGCAGCGGCTGGTGCCGCTGTGCTGTCGGCTAGCCTTTGCCGCTCCTGTTGGGGTTCTCGGCCTGTGCGCACTGTGCTGGGCCATACGGCTCCCAGCTGGTGCACCTTTTCCCTTTTCGCCAGCCCGTGCGCCCGCGAGGCACCGCGGCCACGGGGCCTGGGCGTGGGGGCGGGGGGTGCCCCGTCTCTGCGCGCCGCGCTGCGGCCAAGCGCCCAACCGGCGGTCCGCCAAGCCGCCTTAGCCACGTTTTCACGTCGCCACTAGCGTTGGGGCCTTTTTCTTCACGCGGTCTGACAGGTGAGATCTTCACAGTCTGTCCGCCGTCCGTTGCTTCAGACGCAATGCGCCGGGGGAAGGGGCCTGTTGCCCGCCCTCGTATCTTAAGGCTGCACCGCCGCTAATAGTGCATGCGAGTTGTCGCACCGCAGTGCGCCTCGCGGACGGACCCTGGTCCGCCCATTTGTCCGCTCTCTCTCTCTCTCTCTCTCTCTCTCTCTCTCTCTCTCTCTCTCTCTCGACCTCGCCCCCGACTCCCTCGAGCAGGGAGATGCGGGGCCGAAGGTTTCAGGCGAGGTTTTGGGGGGCTTCACAGGGTCAAGGACAGGTTCAGGGACAGTGGATCGGTGGCGAGCGCAGAAGAGTGGACGGGGGCCTCTCGATCGGCCGACGCCTCAGAAGTCCGAGGGAAGGTTCTCGCCTCTATTCACGTGCCGGGGCGGTCCAGCGTTCTTTTCTCCGACTCATTGTGCGACGAATTCGAGCGCGGCATGTCGGGCGGAGCTGTCGACAGAGTCTGGGCGGGGCTCAGGGAAGCCAGGGATCTTCTCAACGATCAGCCACTCCCCCTGCGGCCCCCGGCCCGCCCCGCCAATCGGCGCCGGAAGGACCGCGCTACAGCCGCTTTTGTTGGAGATTTCTCACCTCCCCGTCTTGCCAATGCTGCTGTTCGGGCTGGTCTGGCGTGTCTCGGTTCTTGGGACCTCCGCGGGGTGGGATTTGCGGAAGGCCCTGGACCGGGGCAGGGCTCGTCAGTTCGTTCGGGAGCACGAGCCCGAAATCTTGTTTCTGGAGCCCCCACGTCGAGTGCTCAGCAAGGTTTGGCAGGTCTCAGAGAAGACCATGGGCCCAGCCGAACGGGCGAGAGCCGCGGCTGAAGGCAAGGTCTTCCTCGGCTTTGCGGTCGAGCCGGCTCGCATGCAGATGGCGGGCGGCCGGCTCTTTGCCTTCGAGCGCCCCGAAGGAGCTTCCTCGTGGGAGATCCCGCCCCTCTCATTTGTCCTGCGTCTGTCCGGCGTCGGCGGCGTCGTCGTCGACCCACGTTCTTTCGGGTTGTCTGTGGACGGGAGGGCTTGAACTAGAAGCCGACCCGACTGGCCTCGAATTGCCCGCAGGAGGACGCGCCGCCCGCGGGGGGTCGGGCCGCGGCCAAGGCTAGGATTGCCCCCCCCGCTTTCGTCAAAAGGACGATGCACAGCCCGAGGTTTCGCATGTCTCGGGCGTCTCGACACTGCTCAGACGAGGAGGCTGGCAGACGGGTCTGGACCACTCTGCGCAGCGACGGGGCGGGATTAGGTGCCGGTCTCGCGATCCGGAGGCCTTCGACGCGTCTTCTATGTCTCTCTGCCCTCGTCCTCTTTCTTTCTCTCTTGAGGGGGGGGCGCTGTTTCGGATTCCCCGCCGCCTGCCGCCGCTGGCTGGCCCGAGGACTCCAGGGCCGCCGAACCGTTGAACCAGGGAGGGCCGAGGCGGGCCCAGCGGAAGTCGAGGAAGTGGAGCCGGTCTCTGGAGAGATTGTCATCGACGCTCGCGCGTGGGCTCCAGTGCAGAGAGTGCGCAATAATTTTGGACATCTGTTCGCACGAGTTTTGAAGGCCGCTCGGGCTCGACCTGAGGCCATTCGGCATGTCATCTGCCATTTCTCCTGTCCAGACTGCCGGTCTCAGGCGCGTCCAGCAGGCCGGGGGGGGACAGCGATGCCGCGCGCGTTCCAATTTAATCGTATCGTGGCTGTAGATGCCGGGTTTGTCAAGGCGCCGGGTGAATCTGCCCCCGCTTTGAACGTAGTCTGCCGCGGTGCGAATTGCCAGATGATGACCGATGCGACGGCGCAGCTCGGTGCGCTCGGTCTACTTCCCTGCAGACCTGGTTTCGCCATTCTGGGGCTCCGGACGTTGTGGTGAGCGACGGGGGAGGGGAGTTTCTCGGAGAGTTTGAGCGGGGGCTCGAACGGCATGGCGCCCACCAGCACATTTGGGGACCAGACGCGCCCCGCCATAACGGTCGTCGCGGCCGATGGGTCCATGACTTATTGGTCAATGGGGGCTAGCGACAAGGCTCTGGGGTCCGTCGAGGACTCCGATCTCCTCTCAGGGGAAATCGCCTCTGCCAAGGATCAATACCTCCATCGAGGAGGATTCGCCCCCTGCCAGCTTATTTTTGGGAGACCCCTTCGCCCCCTCTCTCTCTATATATATCTCTCTCTCTCTCTTTCTCTCTTTCTCTCTTTCTCTCTTTCTCTCTTTCCCTCTTTCTCTCTTTCTCTCTTTCTCTCTTTCTCTCTTTCTCTCTTTCTCTCTTTCTTTCTCTCTCTCTCTCTCTCTTTCTCTCTCTCTCTCTCTCTCTCTTTCTCTCTCTCTCTCTCTCTCTTTTCTCTCTCTCTCTCTCTCTCTGACGCCGCTTGCAATCCGGCGGCCGTGGATGACTTGGGCGAACAGGCCCGGGGCCAGGGCGCCGCTGCCCGGGAGTTCTCTCGTGCCCAGGCCGTCCGACACAGAGCTCGGAAGGAGCTTTTTGCCTCGTCGAGCGCGGCCGAGGTCAATCTCGCCGCTGGGCCCCGGGCCCGTCGTGACCAGAAATTCCTTCCAGGACAGTGGGTGCACGTTTGGCGCAGATCCCCGCGCGCGGCCCCCCTGCCCCATGGTCTTCCAGAGAGGCGGGCGGGCCCCCGGATGGCGGTGGCGCGGCGCCAGGGCCGCGTCCTGATTTCGATATCCGCGGGCGCCTATGGACGCGCAGCTCAGACCAAGTTCGCCCTGCCACCAATCCCGAGGCTCGGGGTGCCGAGCTCATTCAGGACGAGGCTGTGCAGGAGCTGATGAGACGGGTCCGAGGCGGCGCAAACCCCGCGGGAGTTGACGCGGCGCGCGAGGGGCCGTCTCCTCCAGAAGTGCGGGGCCCCCCGACACCAGATCTGGGGGGCTCCGGTCGTCGGGCGTGGGCTTCTCGGGCCCCCCATCCTCTTCCTCCTGCCGACTCGGATGCGCCCGCGAGGGGGAGTCAGCGGGCCTCGACGAGGCCGCCCCCTGTGCCAGGGCCAGGAGCGGGTTTGCCACTTTCTCCCGCCGACGGCCAGGCGGGCCGCTCGACGGCGACCGGACTTCCATCCCCGGAATCGGCTTCTCTCCCCGAGCCCGCTCCGAAGCGCCCACGCGCGGAGAATGCTCTCGCGGCGGGGTCGCAGCCTGGTCAGGGGACTGATGTCGCGGTTCCCCCCGCCCCCTCCTCCTCCTCCTCTCCTCCTCCTCCTCGCTCCTCCTCCTCCTCCCTCCTCCCCCCCCTCCCTCCTCCCCACCTCCCTCCCCCCCTCCTCCTCCTCCTCCCCCTCCTCCTCCCACTCTTCCTCCATCCTCCTCCTCCTCCTCCTTCTCCTCCTGTTCCTGCTTCCCCTCCTCCTCCTCCTCCTCCTCCTCCTCCTCCTCCTCCTACTACTTTCGCTCCTGGGCAGAAATGGTGGCAGCGCGGGGATACTCTCCAGCTTGCGCAGGGTGGCAGCGACGCCACCGTTCGCCTCCATAACACCTCAGTCGTTTCAACGCTCAGCTATGTCTCGCAGCTTTTCCCGCTCGATCAGAAGATTGCCCGTCGGAACATTACATTTTCCATAAGATGCTTAGCCTGCCCCCAAACTCTTTTCGCAAAGTAGACCCCATTGCAATGGCGGAGTGGTGCCCGCCTCCCGTCCCTCGCTCCGCTCAGATTTCTACAGTTGCCGCCGCCATTCGTTCTGCCACTTTCACGCTCCGAGGGGAATGGGAATCTTTCCACACCCGCCTGCAGGACATTGCGTGGGAAGAGAGTACTGTTCACAGCTTCCAGCGTTGGCTTCAAGGTCAGTGGTCCCCACATTTCTGGGAAGAACCCACGGCCATCGTTCAATTCTACCATGCGCTTGCGCGCGGCAAGAGTGCCGCCCCTTTCCCAGCAGCAGCCGTGGCAGCGGCGATCCGCGCAGCTGCCCGCGAAATTCGCGAAGCCCCGAGTGCTGAGCCACCGCGCCGCCCCAAGATACAGCGTGCGGTTGCGCTCGCACTGCTGCGGGCTTCCTTCTCGTCGCCATTCACAGTCACGCTCGAGAAGCGTATCGCAGCCTGGGGCATTCCCCAGCCGCCTCCGCCCCCAGAGCTCGCGACCCGCTGGGCGGCTCTCACGAATGCCATGCGCATTGTCCGTCCGAGCTGGCGCTGGGTTGCGTGCAAGACACTCGCAGGCGGCTGGGCCACGACCCATCGCATGCACGTTCTCCAGCAGAAGACGTGTGTATTTGGGTGCCCTGAGGCACCCGATTCATTCCCCCACTACCTCTCCTGCTCGGTCCTCCTGAGCCTCCTCTGGCCCCCCGACTCGCTCCCCCTCCGCAGCGCGCTCACGCACTGGGGCCTGGGCCCCGCTGCAGCATATCCGTCTGGACCCGCGAACGAGCTCTCGTTGACGCGGACGAGTCAGCGGATTGCGCTCGCCTTCCACTTTTACGACAAAATGAAGCACGCCGCGCCGATCCCAGCCGCAAGTGCTGAAGGGTTGAGCGCCGCCAAAGCTCTGCTTTGGAAGTAGTCGCGGGTGGTCGGCATGGAGCGGACGGTCAACTTGCCCTCGTCTCGCTTCGTGTCCGCTTGCCCTCGTCTCTTCCTCTTGGAGTACTTACACTCCTCCTCCTACTCCTCCTCCTCCTCCTCCTCCCCCTCCTCCTCCTCTCTTTCTCTCTCTATCTCTCTCTCTCTCTCTCTCTTTTTCTCTTTCTCTTTCTCTTTCTCTTTTTCTTTTTCTTTCTCTTTCTCTTTCTCTTTCTCTTTCTCTTTCTCTTGTTTTTTTATCTCTCTCTCTCTCTCTCTCTTTGTTCTCTCTCTCTCTCTCTCTTTATCTCTCTCGTTGTGTTGCTATTCCTCTCTCTCTCTGTCTGTTGCTCTCTCCCTTTCTCTCTCTCTCTCTCTCTCTCGATCGCTTTCTCTCTCTCTCTCTCTCTCTCTCTCTCTTCTCTCTATATATATAGTTCCCTCTATCTCTTTTCTCTCTCTCTCTCTCCATATGTATATACGTATATATACGTATGTGTATATATATATGTCATCATGTGTTATTGTTGTTATTGCTTCTCTCTCTCTCTCTCGCTCTATCTCTCCTTTAGTTTGTTGTTTCTCCCTCTCTCTCTCTATTTTGTTGTTCTCCCTCTCTCTCTCTCTTGTCTTTTTGTTTCGCTCTCTCTCTCTCTCTCTCTCTCTCGTTTCCCTCTCTCTCTCTCTCTCCCTCTATATTGTTTCCATCTCTCTCTCTCTTTTATCTCTCTCCCTCTCTCTCTCTCTCTCTATTTGTTCTCTCTCTCTCTCTCTCTCTTTTTTGTTTTTCTCTCTCTCTCTTTCTCTTTCTCCCTCTCTCTCTCTCTCTCAAGTCTCGGCTCGAGAGTGCTCTGCACTCAGACCGCAGCCACGACGCGAAGCGCCCCGCCTCGGAGTCAGACTCCCAGGCCTCGCGAGACCGGAGGGGGGTCTCAGCAGGACCCTACTGATTCGCGTCACCTCTCCGCACCAGAGTGCCCGCAGCAATGGCCCTCAAGAAGCCGGAGCGCCGTCGCTCTTCAAAGCAGCCTCCGAGCTCCCGCCCCACGCGCCCTGCTGCTGAAGGGTCCCTCCTTCAACGCAAGCAGGACTGCATCGCAGCGTACAGGCAAGCGGGGTCTGACCGCCCCACGGCCGCCTATAACGGGCTAGCCGAACTGAACGCGGACGAGCTCCAGGCAAAGTACGACATGCACAAGTCCAACACGAAGAAGCTTGGCAGCGCCCTTATCCGCATGTGCGCCGCCAACCAGATCAGCTACACGCTCGACCACTACCCGCGCAGCAAGCCTAAGCGCACTGGCGGTGACACATCGCACCCACCATCGGGCTCCGCACGTCTTCAGGCTGCGGACACCCAATTCATTGCCTTGGACCCTGCCTTTTGGAAGGTCCCTGTTCTTGCCGAACCCACCTCGCCTGACGACGGCAAGACGTGCGAGCCCAGCATCAGCCTCCACGACTTCGAGAGTGGCGAACGGCTGCTGCAACACCACCTCGGGCAGGGCAAGCGAGCCACGGGCCAGCTCGCGATTGCTGTCATGGGCCCGAAAAACGACAACTACGTCGGTACCGAGCTCGCCGTCCCCGTCCTGAAGCGCCACCCCAAGGCGCCCAAAGTTGTCCACACGCACGTCCCCGTGATCGTGTACCAGCTGGGCACCAAGGAGGTCGCCTGCACGGAAAAGGTAGCCGTCGCCACCATCGACCCCGCCGACCACGTCTGCTGGATTCGGGCGACCATACACGAGACCGAGGCCATTGCCGCAGTCCCCTCCATGCACCAGGCCTTCGAGGACCAGTTCTCGGGAGGTGCCCCAGTGAACGGTGGTCCACGCGCCAAGGGCCCTTTTCGAGGCGACTCCGCTCCACAGGACAAGGCGCGCCAAAAGCACAAGGAGTCCAAGAAAGACGCTCGCCGCCAGGAGCTCGATGGCCAGCTCCAGGACACCTTCAAGGCCCTCTTCCACGGCAACTTTAAAGCCGTCACCATCCTCGAACCCTGCAAAAGCCTAGGCAGGTTTGGATCGGGCGTCGGAAAGAGGTCCCTGGCTGCAACCTTCGGCGTCAGTCTCCAAGCGGTCGACAAGGTCCTGGCGGGATCAGGGCAACTCGGTGCCACCTACGACCTCAGCAACGTAGGTGCAGACGAGCCCTCCGCCGACAAGTATCAGACCGTGTGGTTCCCTGAGGACCAGCCCATCACGATGGCAGACGCGTTCCAGAAGTCGGTGGAGCTCAAGGCCCTGGGAGTCGTCAGGCACGGCAAGTCAGGCCTGCTGGGGATCCGTGTTCCGCGGGGGTCCGACGTCGCCAAGGCCGCTGCTGTCAGCATCCGCGGCTGCGAGGCTACCCTCGCCAAGACGCGCTACCGCATCACTGGCATTGCGGCACGCCACGCCACGCTGACCCAGCTCGCCAAGACTCTCACGGGCCCGTCCGTTAAATGGGACCGCGAGGTCTACCACACCGCCTGGGACCCAGCCGCTGCGGCCCAGTTTGCCTTAGTGCGCGCCCATCGGCCCCCACTCACCTATACGGTGCAGGTCGCGGGGTGCTCCATCCCGTGGAGCATCGCCGAGGCCCCGCTGGCTGAGGTGGCGCCGAAGCGGGACAACGTTACCATCGTCACGCCTACCACCATCACAGAGCCTGCGACGCCGCCAGCCGGTGGTGGCGGCTTCAGCCCCGCCACCGGCACACTCCTCACCAAAGCGGCCCAGAGCCCCTACCTCCACGACCTCATGACTGCCACGCCCAAAGGCAAGGGCGTCGCACCGCTCCTGACCCCCAAGGAGGAGCCTTTAGCCGAGCGCCACCGCTCCTCCAGCGGGAAACGTGACGCCACGCCGCCCGCAAGGCCACCCCGCGCCCCAGGCCGCAGCTCTTCTGCGCCCCCTCACGGCACGGACGGAGCCGCTGAACCGACGGCCGCCCCAGGACCAGGTGGCCACGACCCCTGGCTTGGCACGGCCGCGGCGGAAGGAGGGGGCCACACCGAAGGCGCCGCTGCCACAGCCGCCGAAGTACCAGGTGACGTCGTTGACGTCGAGATCCTCTCATCAGGCGATGAATACAGCGAGGCCTCCCACGAACTCAACACCTTCGGCGAGCGCTTCGCATCGGCCTCTAAACCGCCCGATGCTGCCACGACCCGCATCCAGCACATGGAACAGCAGCACGAGCTACTAGCCACCACGGTGGATAACATGCAGATGCAGCTTGCGGGCGTTCTCTCCTCCCAGGCCACACTCACGGAGCACGTTTCAGGGCTGGAACGGGGGCTTGCCACCGTCGTCACCCAGCAACAGACGGCAACCGCCGACGCCGCTGCACTGCGCGGCGACATCCAGACCCTCCTCGGGCACCTCACGGGAGGCACCATCCACCTGCCACAAGCGGCCACTCTGGAAGCTAAGAAGGAGGAAGCCGCAGCGGCCGCCGAGCCCGCGGCAGCCTGCAGTGCGACCGACCAGCCAGGCCAGGCCACCCCAGGGACGGGGCCCCCAGGGGCCGACAAAGGCAAGGACAAGGGTCGGGCCACCCAGGGCCCGTATTGAAGGTGCCTCAGAGAGCCCGCCTCAGCCCTCCGAGGAAGCGCCTTCAGAGGCACCGCTCCCCTCTTCGCGTCGTATCTCTTTCTTGTTACCTCATGTCTGTTTTGGCAGCAGCACGCGCAAGCTCTCTGGTGTAGGGACACCCGTAGTCTTGCAGGGGGCGTGATTGTAGCGATGTACATGAGCATTCAGGGGTGTATGAGGACGTGTGCTGCCACGCAGCTTTCGGCTCATCGCTCGCGCCGCCCGCCAGGCCTCGCCATCATGCGGCGCCTCGCCTGCGGCCTGGCCCTCCCCTCGCTGGCTGGAGCACACCCGTCTTCAGGCGGTGCGCCCCAGCACGGAGGAGAGGCTTTCCTGCGACATGCGGAGCGTAGGACGTACTTCTACCTTTACGATGACAGCATCTACAAATACGATCACAGCGCCATTTTGGACCCGATCGTGAACAGCACCGCCGCCGCTGGTCCGTGCGGCACCGGGCTGCTGGGCGCCCCCGCGAGCGCCTGGCCTGAGCAGCACCAGGGGCCCTGCCCCACGCGCTGCCCCCCTGGGACTTCGACGGCTACTACTATGCCTACGCCGAGTACCAGCACGTCTCCTACGAGCACGCCCTCGTCAACTACGACACATGCATCGCAGTCGACCGCCGATTTTGCCGCAGCTGAGCTGACTCCTGCGTCCTCCGGCCACGCCTCGCACCGCATGCAAGTTCAGCTACGAGGGCTACCATCACTCAATACGACGCCTGCGGTCGACCGTCGTACAGCATATCCTCGATGGCACCCTGTCTTCAGCTTGTCCTCGACCGTCGTGCAGCATATCCTCGACAGGGCCGCTGGCAAGGCCCAGGCACGCAGTGGCGGCTTCAGCCCCGCTGCAGTGCCCTGGCTGCCACCGCCCCCGCATGAGGCAACGCGCGCCGCGCACGACCACCTGCGAGAGTTACCACCGACCACGACGCCTGCCGCCGTACGTCGCACCGTGTACCCTCCAGAGTGTCGCACCCCCACAGCGTGCCGACCTGACAGCTTCGACATTACTGACAGCGGTGGGTCGTGCCACGCTGGAAACCACGCCGCTGAGCCAGCGCCGCAGACGGCTCCACCGTGGCCCCCACAGACCACAGGCGCCTCGCTGCGAGCCATCTGGCTCCTCGTGCCCAACCTGTGCATCACCGTGGAGCCCAACACGCTATGTGGGCTGCATATTATGGCCGTGCTTAGCACCCACGCACACGGCCTGACTACCAGCAACACAGAGAGTCCCGCTTCCCCTCTGTGCGCCAGGGGTGAACCTGATGAGGACCCGCCTTCTGGCACCTGATGAACATCCGAGCACGGCTCATCCCGTGCGCCGCGGCGTGGGCACCAGGGGAGGACCATCAGGACGTTTACTGGGCATGGCTCGAGGACTGTGTCCCGCACGTCCTGGCGACGCTCCATCTGCCACAGTACGACCACCTTTTGCAGGAGGACTCCGCGGAGAAAAACGACGCCCTGCGCCACCGCACCGCGGTCGACATGTGCGAGGATATCTGGCACAGAGCGGGCCCCGACAGACAGCGCACCAACCGCAACCTCACTCGTATTCAGGGCAGCCACGAGTACCCCACCCGCTACCTTGGCCTCCTTCTGGAATACCAGTGCGCTCGTGCCCAGCTCGTCGGCCCTGAGGCTTTCGCGGCACCACTGCCGCCATACCTCTCACGGGCCCACGCCTTGCTGCCAAGAGGCCTCCCTCCGCCCGACCAAGACGCCCTGGCGTATCTCGTGGATGCGATCTCGCACCACCCGCCAGACCTGCAGCCGCTTGTCGAGGCGGAGCTCGCCGCGGCACCGATGGAACCGCTAAACCTACCACCGCCCGCTGGCCCCCCCGCCCAAAACGCCACGTGTGACCAGCCCGCGGCCGACGCTGAACCGCTTCTGCTCCAGCACGCAGCTGCCAGCGATATCAGCAACATATCCCTGGACTCGTTCCACGTGTCGGACGATAGCCAGAACGACTCCATCCACGACACGGAAACCCAGGACCCCGACGGCACGCCACCGCCAAGTGACGCTGCCCAGCGCGACCGTGACAGCGATCCCCACACAGGGCGCTCCCGGTCGCGCAGCAGTGCGCCCAACAACTCGGCCCAGGCCGACCCCAGCGCACAGCTCAGCGACGCCGAAGGTGCCACCGCCGCCGACGAGCCAGGCCATGCCACCGCACCGCCAGCTCCCACCAGCCCGCGCAGTGGCGGCTTCAGCCCCGCTGCAGCACTGGCTGGACCTGGGCGTCTTCAGACCTCAGGTGGCAGGACCCCGTCCCGCACCCTTGTCCGCCGAGCTAACTCGACTGACTCCAACTCCAGCCCCGTCGACCACTGGCAGGCTGGCCTCGACAACGATCCCATCGAGGACGCGGACCCCGACGCCAGCGGCTCCCATGAGGCCCCGCACAGCGCAGCGGCCTCTCGACGCTGCGGCTGTCTCATCTGCCTCTTCGCGGTCACGTACGCCATCTTGGTAGCCATGCCGTACCAGGACCAGATCGACGGGCACCTGCCGACACCGAGCCGAGACCCCAGCTACCGGCAGCGACGACGCCGCGAAGCTGCGGCACCAGGCCCATCCGTGTCCACTACGCCCCGACGCACAATAGCATACGACGCCGCGCCCGCCCTGTGGGGTCTTCTCAGGTGGACCAGCGCCAAACTCAGGGACACTGTCTCGGGCGGAGCCAGCGCAGTCGGGTCTGGCCTCTGGGGCGCCCTGAAATGGGCCAGCGGCAAACTCGGAGCTATCGCCACAGGCGGAGTGGTTTGCGGTCTCCTCCTGGTCGGCGCCAAACTTCTCGCTCAAGGAGCCGTCGGACACGTAGGAGCCCGCATCTGTGCGCGCGTCCTGGACTCACCCACGGCCCAGTGGTGCCTCCGCTGTTGCCAACCGATCAGGAGCCCGCGCGATGAGGCCCCACACACGCTTCCGCGCACGCATCCCGACGACCCCGAGAGCCAGCACGTGCATCCCCTTCGACACCCGCTGCTACAGGAACACTACGCCGCTGCAGTTGCCGCCGCAGTCGCCGATGTCACCACCGCCACCACCGCCGCCATCGTTGAAGTCACTGCCGCGGTATCGCGAGCCTCGTCTGTCACGCCACGGTCGACCAGCCCGTCCCCGCGAGACGGCCCCACAAGCGGCGCGGCCTCTGGCAACCCGCCGACTCACGAAGCCGCCGCAGCTCAGGCCACCGACGCCGAGGCAAGTGAAGCACGTGAGCGCACCCTCGACGGCGACGGCGTGCACGGAGCGCCCGACGACGAAGCGGATGCAAGCAACGCCCGTGGTTCCTCTTCCGACATGGACACCCAACCACCACGACGGCGAGCACGCCACGCATCACCCGCCAGGCCCCAGGCGCCTTCAGGCCCTGGTACGCCCCACCCAGCCCTCTGGCCACCGACGCGCAACTTACGCAGCACCATCCAGCGCGACCCAGCGGTCCCCGTCCCGCCGACGAGCATCCTCACCTCCCTGTACCAGAACGGCTTTGCGCTTGGTAACAGTGGCGTGACCACGGAGGACATCGAAGACGCCCTGCGACTCCACGACCATCCTCGATTCACCCATGACCCAACGCTCCAAGCGTTGGCGCCGTGGACTGACATCATGCAGAGGCCCCCGAACCGACTCACTTGGGTGCTGGAAGACTCGGGCGGGAACTCAGGCGAGACGATCTTCCCCTACCTCACGTGGGACCTCCGTGCTCCTACCACTGACACGCCCACGGTCTTCTGGCACGGGACCCGCGGCGACCTTGCGGCCCGTCTTGCTTTCAACGGAGGTCACCTCCTGCCGGGCCCCCGCCGTGAAGCGAAGGGCCGAACCGCCACAAATGTCGACCGCACGTACGTGGGTGTGCACCCGTCGCTGGCCGCGTGGTACGCGGTGCCGCCTCACCCGCCCCGCGGCCTCGAAGACGACACCCTCGCCTGGGGACCCATCGCGCTCTGGATGTGCGAGGCTACCAAACCGCCGCGCGGTGAGAACTGGCACAACTTCGTGAACGGGGAGGCTCACGGAGCGCGCCTCATCTACCCACGGGTCCTGGGCCTCCTCATCCGCATGGACTGGTGTGCCCCCACCGAAGCTGCCTCCAGGTGCCGTGCCCTCCCGCACACCTGTGGCATGGGCGACTGCACGCACGCCCTCCACATTGCCGGCTTCGATCACCCAGACCTCCGCGAGGCGGCTGAAGCCCGCGACCAGGGGGCAAAGATCTGGCGCCGGCTGGACACCGTGGCAGCGTGGCCACCGCCACAGGCACTATACTCGCCAGAGGCAGCGCGAGCATGGGCTACACAGCACTACGACACCGAAGCAGCCACCAGGGCCGACCCCAACCAGCCCCGTCCGCGTGCCTCGCTTCGCAAGCTCCAGCTGGACCCGCAGCCACTGATCGACCTGGTGTACACTGCCACGGCGCAGGCTGTACCCGAGCGGGGGCAGTCTGACGTACGAGCGCCGCGCCCCAGCGGCTCCAGCCCTGGGGCCGCGTCTGGCCCATCGCACACCTCTCAGCCAGGTGCCGCCTCGGGACACAGTCCAGACCGCTCACCGACGGCATCGGGAGCCGACGACCGCCGTACGCCGTCCCTTATCAGCGCGGCCGCCGCCCTCGCCCGAGGCCATGCTCGCTCACGGCGCTCCGCCTCACGTTCGTCACGGCAGAGCGGCGGCAACTCCGCCTCTGACAGCAGCGACATCGATACGTGGGAGCACATCGAGACGGAAGAGGAGCCGACCGCCTACCACGTCCTCGCCTTCCACGTCCGCGATGTGCGGTCCCGTGTGAACGCCCCTGGCGTCGAGGTCTGGCTCGACCCAGGCGAGCATCACGATGGCGCCTACCTACCGTGGGGGGCGACCGTTGTGGGCCACCGCGTTACTGACCCTGCGGTTGCGGGTCGCGATGGCTGGGTCATCCTTCACCACGACCACGGCGACACCACCACCAGGCTCTGGGCACCGACCCAAGTCCACGTCAAGGCGGACGACACTTGGCGCACGGTCATGATCGCAGCGGACCTGGGGCCCCAGTGGATCCAGCGCCATGCTGACGACGCTCGCCTCCCCGCGGAGGCGGTCCGCACTACAGGCCAGTCCTGGTTCGCCGACGTCTGGCCTTTGTGGGATCGACCCCGACCCCACCCAGACGACGCAGTCACCGACGAGCAAGCGTTCCCGCCCCTACCAGGACGCTGGATTTGCCTACAGTGCCGATTCCAATGCTGCCAGTATTGTGCTGCCCGCCGCAACACGCAGCTCGGCACCTCGGGCCAACCGACGTGCCCGGACTGCTCCCTCAGCGGACTGCGTGCACCTATGGACTGGTCCACGGACTACTCTTGCAACAGCTGGACGTGCGTGTACAGCACCGACGACAGGGCCGCCGACACATGCTGCCTCTCCAGCAGATGCCCGCATCCGCCTCGTCCGCACAGCCTGTTCGACGTCCGTGCCACAGGGATGCCTCCGCACATCCTCGCCCGCCAATACGGCAACGCGCCAGCCCAGCACGACCTCATGGAGCCCCCCCGAGCGCCTTCAGGCCCCGGGGGGGAGCCTCCGCAACCAGGCCAAGCAGGATACCAGGGCCAATGGTATCTACCACCGAGGCCGCGTCGCGTCCCCAAGCAGGGATTGCCCGACGGCACGAGGCGGCCACCAGGGTTCACAGGGACGGGGATGCCTGAAGACCCGTCTCCCGACCAACCGCTGTGGAAGGAAGGCTACGTGCTCTTCGGCCCGCACCAGGCCCTCAAGGAAGATTTCATCTTCAACAAAGCGGTGCGCCGACCTTACTCCCTAGCCATCACCAACATGTACAGGGATCGTGTCACAGTCAGGACCGTCTGCGAGTCTATCGCCGAGCGCATCCACACTACCCGCACGCGCTGGCGGGACGTGGTACTGTACTGGGATGCCGAGGGCGGCCCTGGGCCTCAAGCTCTCGACTACGACATGCGCCTCTGTGACGCCATGGTGAGTCGTGCCACGACCGAAGCCGAGTTGAACCACGACCGCAGCAACCGTGGTAGCTTCTGTCTCTATGGACCAGCGCACCAGCGGGCTGTGAACATCACGGTGCTCCCCGAGCCGCAGAACATTGACTTCGTGGAGCATGTACGGCGCTACTCACCTGACGGGGAGACTTACCCAGACCATGCCTTCGAGCACGTCTACCAGGGCTGGCGGCGGCCCGACGTGCCGCCCATCCTCCCCGACACCCGCCCGCTCTCGAGAGCCGACCAACAGCGCTACCAGCAGCACCAGCAGCGCACCCAGCAGCGCGACCAACGTGACGCAGGTCAGCCGAGCACGCCACGCAACCGCTCTCCCGCGCGCGTCCCGACAGGCGACAGAGCGGTGTACGGCGGAGGCGCCGCCTACCACCGTGGCCCCATTGGTGCCAGGCCCGCGGCGGCAGGGGCAGCCGCCTCCAGCTACGGCCACGTCCCCCACGCCAGGGTGCACCCAGCGGTCGTCGGCTACCCGCGCGCACTCGCGCAGGCTCCCCCACGGGCCACCTCGCCCGCGCCAGGGTCCACGCGTGCCTGGGGCCATTACCCAGGCCGCCACGACAGCACCGCCAGCAACCAGTCCGCAGCGGCACCCCCTGCGGCTTCAGCCCAGGGGGCTGCGCCAAGCCGCGGCAGGACAGGGCGCCCCGAAGGATGGCGCGAGGCGAACGTGCGCGCCTGGCAACCGCGCCAACACACGCCCCCGCCAAACGTGGCCGCAGCGCAGCGCCCTGCCCAGGCAAAGCCCGCCCCCCCTGAGCGCGAGCGGCAGCCGCTCGTCCCGCTCGTCCTCACGCACACCCAGGCACACCACAGCGCCTCCCCGCGGCACAGCGAGGGTAGTGCCCACCGCGTCAGCCCCCGGCCTGACGCCGCCGACCCTGACCAGGCTGCAGCCTCGGCGGCGGGCGGCACAGGCGGCTCCCGCCCGCCCAGCCCAGCACCCAGCGCAGCGCCGATCCGCTCCCCGAGCAGGGCGGACTCTGCGCGCGCCAACGCCCAGGCGGCCTCGCCACGTGACCGCCACACGGGCGGGCGCGTCCCGCGCAGCCGGCCCAGCAGCCGCCACAGCTCGCGCAAGCCCCCTGGGAGTTCCACGAGCTCGCCGCCCCGCGAGACTCAGGCTGACGCCCAAGCCCCCGAGGTGGTGCCACGTTTCGGTGCCGGCGCCAAAGACCCTAACGAGGTCGACCTCGAGCCGACGCCGTCCACGGACCAGGAGCTGCCACCGCCACCCGCGTCGTCGCCCCCGACGAGGCGCCGACCTTCGACCCCTACAAGCACAAGTACTCCGTCAAGGACCTCGCGGCGGGCTTCGGCGGCGGCTCACCGCTGTCTCCTCAGAGCCACGGCGGCGCCCCCGCCACCTCTGCCGCTGCCGCGGCAGCGGCGGCCCCGCGTGGAGTCAGCCCTGTCCGCAACGCGAGCCTCACGGCAGCGGGCATGGACGAGGCTCAGCGCCAGGCCACCGACCGCGCCGCTCGCCACGCCCAGCTAGTGGCTGACGCGCTGGCAGGGCGTGCGCCGCCGCAGCCACAGGGCCCACCGCCCGAGGCGAGCGCGGAGGGCGCACACGAACAAGCTGTTCCAGCTGATGCTGCTCATCACGGCACTGACGGGGCGGGCGCGCCGCCGCAGGACGGACCAGCGGTGTCGCGTGCGCAGTATTCGCGCGCGCGCTGCGCCGCTGCCGCGCCGCGCTGCCGCCGCTGGTTTGTTTTTGCTCTTGCGCTCGGCAGGATGGATCGAGGAGTCGCCTCCCTCTCCCCCTGTTGCCGTCTCACCTTTCCTCCCTCCGCCCCCCACGGTACAGGAGTGAGGAGGTTTTTTCGAGGCAGTTTTGCCGATGTTTATGAACCCCCCCCGGCGCAGCGTCGACCATGCCTTGCCTACACTTTTGGCCCGACGGCGGCTTCAGCCCCGTCCAAGCCAATCTGCTGCGACGCCATGAGCTCCTACTGTGGCCAAGCCTCCTACCTGGGTGACGGCCAGGCCGCCCTCCACCGTGCGGGGCGTGCTAACCCCAGCTCCACCGACGGAGATGGGCCAGGTCGCTCCATCCACCTCGTCAGCCTCAACATCACGAGTCTTCCAGCGAACTGGCCAACCATTACCGCCCTAGGTGTCGACCACAACGCCGCGGTCATAGCGCTGCAGGAGACCCGTCATGCCAAGACTACCAGGCAAGCCATCGCCACCAACGCCGCCAATCCACACCACGGAGGATACCAGGCCAGTCTGGGACCTGACCTGGACCTGGCGCGTGCCCAGCGCAAAGCTGCTCACGGTGGCACGGACCACACGGTCGAGGGCAACACCGGCGCCTCGGGCGGGGTTGCCATCCTCTCTAAGGACGCCATCGTCGACTCCACCGTCGACGACATTGCGACCTGTATCGCCACCCTCAAGGCCAAGAAACGATGGCACGAGGTCTTCCTCCCGCTCTGCACCCAGCACCGCCGCAGGCGGCGACGAAACAACCACGGTCCCGCTGGGATCTACATTGCGAGCCTCTACGGGGTCGCTGGAGGGGACAGCACCGATATATTTCGGCTTGCTGATTGCGCCGCCGCGAGGGTCGGCTCAGCCCCGTATTTCATTTGTATGGACGCCAACACGAACATCGACGACAATCCACACCTGCTGCACATGATGCAGCACGGATGGTCCAACGTCGCTGAAGGCACACCAGACCACACCATGCACACATATGGCAATATCCCTGACTGGGACCGCGTCACCAAGTGCCCCCGCACTTCGCGCATCGACTATGTCATCGCCAACCAAGCTGCGCGATCCCTTGTCACCGACTTCTGCTATCTGCGTGACTTGCCAGCGAAGTCCCATGTTGGCCTGCAGGTCACACTCGACCTAAGCCGCCTCGATCACACGGCCCCACGCCTTTTGGCCCCCACGCCATACCCTCCAAACGACGGAGCTCATGAGGACCACGAACTCCAGGCACTAGGGACCCACATCGCCGGACGATACCACGACCGCATGGAGCAGGCTGACGCACGCGACGATGTGGAACGCATGTTCGCCCTGGCAAACGAGGCCAGCCATGAGTACCATCTCACCCGGCTGCGGGACCTGCCGCCCCCACCGCCAGACCACCCAAAAAAGAAGGCCCCTACCATGCACGGGCTCACACCCACGTTCGAGGAGCGACCCGCCGTCCCCCGCGCCTTTCCCACCTACGGAGCTTCCACGATTCACATGAACCGCCTTCGCAAGCTCCATCGGCAACTTTGCGAGCTTCGCTTCATCGGACTGCACCATCATATAGACTGCCGTGCTATCCCGCCGCACCTGGCGCAACGCATCGACTGCACGTGGGCCGCGGCCCGCCTTCTCTGCCACAAGCTGCGCCCCACGGCCCTCCTGGCTTTTCCTGACGCCTGGACCCCCGACGTGCCAGCGCCACGCGGAGAGCAGCTCGATCGTCTGATCCAAAATCTAGACTCGGAGCTGGCGCGACGTGCAAACCGAGCCAAAGCTGAACGCATCAAGATCTGGTCTGAGGGCGTCCGCGAGCCAAGCGGGCGAAAGGCGGCCATATACGCACGGGCTGCCGACTGCTCGCCCACGGCGTATCTCCGCACGCCTACCACTCCCGACGATGCACAGCTCCACTGCGACATCACCGCCTTCAACCCTGACCAAGCTAGCACGGACGACAGTGACGCCGACACCGACGCCGGCGGCTTCAGCCCCGGCGACGGTAGCTCGCCCGACACGGACAACGACGACGGCCCCATTCGTGGCCCACTACCAGCCCAGGTTCCCGACGCCCTCCCCGCCAACGCTATCGTTGCCAACACCAAAGACATGCTCAAGCTTATGGTCGACACCTGGGAGCCCATCCTGGGCACGTACCGCGCTCGCGCGGGCCATGACGCCGAAGCTATGCCGACGTGGGCGGACTTCTACGACGAATACCGCCAAGAGCTGCCTACGCCATCACCAGCAGCCCCCTTCCACCTTACCGACGACCAACTCATCCACTTCATTCGCACCCGTTCACCGCGCCGCGCGGGGGGACTCGACGGCTGGACGACCAAGGAGGCAAAGGAGTTACCCGACGACATCCTTCGCCTCTTCGCCAGCGTCTTACGTGCTATGCAACGCACTGGCACCATCCCCGAGCCCCTCCTGCACGTGCCAAACCCGTGCCTCCGAAAAGGCCGAGGGGAACTCCCGACGGACCAACGGCTTCTCTCGGTTCTTTCCGTGTGGATGTATGCGTGGGAGGCGCCGGCCTACCGTAGCCTCACGACCTGGCGGCAAGGATGGACCCATGCCACGAGCTTCGGCGCCGTTCCCAAAGCCACCATTGGGGATGTCAGCACTTCTCTCGCCCTGCGCATCGAACACGCCAGGACTTTACTCCTCCCCTTAGCTGGAGCAGCCCTTGACCGACAGAAGTGCTTCGACTACCTCATCACGGACATCTGTCTAAACCTTGCGCTGCACGCGGGGTGCCCACAAGACATCGTTACTGTCCGCCGAAACTTCTACAGACACCACAAACGCTACATCCGCATGAACGGAGCGTACTCCAGGGACCTGGCCAGGACAAACGGTCACCTCCAGGGCAGCTCGTGGTCCCTGGATGACATCAAGCTGCTCATGTGCGTGTGGACAAAGAGGCAGCACCGATACGTTCCTCGATCACTCAGCACTACCTTCGTTGACGACAGCAACTCCACTACCCACACCGCTCCTGAGCTGCAGAAATCTCTCGACGAAACCGCCAAGTTTGACCGATTCTCCGGTCAACGCATTCACCCTGGTAAAGTGGCAGGGTGGGCGCTCACCGATGAGCTGCACGCCGCCGTCACCCAGCTCACACTGGCGGATCGCCCCCTCCGAGTGGTCGATTCCTTCAAGCTCGTCGGGAGTTACATCAACGCCGAGGCAGCGCCGGCTCCAGCCGCGCTTAACCTCACGGCCACCGCAGACGCCCGTGTGCGGAGGGCGACTATCCGCCTGCCGCGCATTGGCAAGCTCCCGTCGCCGATGCTTATCAAGGCGCGGCACGCCCGATCCCTGGCCGCCAGCGTCTGCACCACGGGCACCGACATCCAAGCACCATCAGGCCCAGCCAAGACTGCCTACAACCACGCCCTCAAGGCGGCTATCCGCCCCAAGGGGAACAAGTGGGTCGAGTTCTGGACTCTCATGGCCGTGTGCGTGCCGGGACACGCCCTTGAGATCGACGCCATCACGCAGCGTGAAGCATTCCTGTGCCTGCGGCGGCAGGTTAACCGCGACGCCACACTCTGCGGGCTCGCCAGAGACCTCCATCACCACGTCCAGACCCTGTTTGGTGGAGGACCCGTCGGGCGACTCGTCCAGTCACTCCAGCAGCTCCGATGGACCTGGCCCACATTTGGCATCATGTACGATGACTGGGGCTGCCCGATCAGCTGGCTGAATCTACCCCAAAACGCCTTCCTGCACATGCTGCGGGCCTCACAACGCAGGGCATTTCTGCGGAAGATCAAGCCACGGCGACACGACCTTGGCTACCTCGCCTCGGTCAGACAGGGCCTTGACCTCTTCGCCAGCACGTGGCTCGCGCGAACCAAAGGAGCAGCCAAATGCACTGCCTGGCAGCTGGCGCTCCTCCTGAACTACCTGTCGGGCGGGGACCACACCCAACAGCGACGATCCCGATCCAACACGTCGGCAGACCCCAGCCCCATGTGCCGCTACTGCGACGAGGAAGAGGAAACTCAGGAGCACACTGTCCGCGACTGTAAGTGCTGGGCCCGAGAAAGAGTTCCTCTCACCACCCTCATCAGTGACGACCAGTGGGCCCGTCTTCCGCCGCACACAAGACACTGCGGGCTCTTCGACGAAGACCCAGCCCTCCTCGACCTGCAGGCCGACCTCGCGAGGGACCCGCTGCCACAGCCCATCCCGCGGCCCCCCCCTGAGGGTGATCCTGCGGCTTCAGCCCAGGACACCTACACCACCTACCTTGACAACGACACTGGATGGACATGGGTCTATGCTGCCACGGACGGTGCGTGCACCAACCAAGCCATCCCACTCCTAGCACGAGCGGGCTACGGCGTCTACTACGGCATCGACCACCGCATGAACTACAGTGCACGCGTTCACGGCCTAACGCAGAACGCCCAGGTTGCGGAGACCCTTGCCATCGTCCACCTTACGGCGTGTGCCGAACGGCCCGTGCACGTCTTCGTGGACAACCAGGCGGTGGTCGATGGGTTCCAAAGCATCATCGACGGACATCCAGCGCCGCAGGGCACGCACGCGGAGCTCTGGGCAATGATTCACCGATGTGTCATGGCCAAGCCCGACATGTTTCGCGTCGAAAAAGTCGCCAGCCACCTGGGAGACCTGGGCATCGACCTTGGGCTCATCGGGCCCATCGCGGAGGAGTTCAACCGTCAGGCCGACGCCCTTGCCACAGCGGCGGCACGCACGCACAACCTCCCCGACGACATCGTTGAAGCTGCCAAAACACGACATCGCCAAGCGACCGTGCTTCACGGGGTCGCTGTCGCCATCTACGAGCGCAGACACCGTACTCTGCCGCTCCCACACCGCAGGGCTGGGTTTACAGCGGCTGAACTCAGCAAAATGGAACCGAACCCCCTGCTGTCGGACCAGGCACCACCCGCGGCTGGACCAGACATCCCGCAGAACCCGGACGAGCTCTGGGCCGAGGCCCAACGTGCGATGTACGACGAACAGGAGGACGACCCGTTCGGCTTCGGCGGGGGACTAGACTTCCTGGACGACGGGCCAGCCAGCGCCAACCTTGCCCCGTCGGGCATCCGCACGACGC
Organism: Prorocentrum cordatum; assembly: GCA_963575745.1. Lineage (NCBI taxonomy): Eukaryota > Dinophyceae > Prorocentrales > Prorocentraceae > Prorocentrum > Prorocentrum cordatum. The sequence goes on along the minus strand of CAUYUJ010021029.1, from coordinate 30,798 downwards.
CCACCTCGACTCCGCCACCGAGAGCGGCACCGCACCCACATGATGACGTCGCTCACCTCCAAGACGCCGACGAGGACTTTTATGATCCCCTCGGATTGGGTGGCAGCATAGACGACGTCCCGCCGACACCCCACGCTGCCGACGATGCCGCTTCATCGAGTCGCCACCCGGTCACGCGGCCGACCTCTGAGCCCTCGCACGGCATCATGATTGTTCCCCCCGTGCCACCAACCCCTTCCCCCCACCAGCGCCAGCCCGTGGGGGCGGCTTCAGCCCCCCCGCAGGGCACTGAGCCAGTTAGGCCGTCGCGCCCCGTCCACGCTCCTACTGTTGCAGGCTGCGAGGCTGCGGCTCCTCCGTCCTCATGGGGCGTGGCCCCAGCGGCTTCAGCCCTGGGACCGCGCGACACCCTCCAGTCGCCTCGCCACGGCGACGGCCGCCAGCGCACGGACCGCCGCACCGCGCTGGTCCACCACCTGGCCAGGCGCACCGATGACCTCGTCCCCGCCGCGAGGCCCGCGGCCGCGGGCACAGAGCAGCCGCCCCGCACCGACCGCGAAGCCGAGCTGTCCCAGTCTACGGCCGCTCTCCAGCAGAGGTGCGCAGCTCTCGCCGCCGACCTTGCCGCTGCCCAAGCCCGTCAAGGCCCTTTGCTCCAGCGCCTCCACCGCGCCGGTCGTGCCTTCGCCGAGCTGCTTACACCCCCGCCCGATGGTGCTGCGCCGCCACTCACCCTCCATGCTATGCTGTCATCGCTCCGCGGCGCTCCGCCTGGAGCCCCGCGCTAATCTCCGCCATTCTGCCTGCCCGTGTGCACGCGTGGCCCCGCGTCCACGGTGTCAGGGCGTGGGGGCGGGGGGTGCCCCGTCCCTGCGCGCCGCGCTGCGGCCAAGCGCCCAACTGGCGGTCTGCCAAGCCGCCTAGCCACGTGTCCGCACGTCGCCTTTGTTGTTGGGGCCTTCTTCGTCACGCGGTCTGACACGTGAGATCTTCGCAGTCTGTCCGCCGTCCGTAGCTTCAGACGCAATGCGCCGGGGGAGGGGGTCTGTTGCCCGCCCGCGTATCTTAAGGCTGCACCGCCGCTAATAGTGTTTTGCGGGTTGTCGCACCGCAGTGCGCCTCGCGGACGGATCCTGGTCCGCCTACTTGTCCGGTCTCTCTCTCTCTCTCTCTCTCTCTCGCCCCCGTCCTTCTCCCCCGCCTCTCCCCTCGTCTTCTTCTTATTATTTTTGGTCTTCTTCTTCTTACTCTTCCTCTGTTCTCGTTCCCTGTAGCGAGGCATAGAAAACATCTGGCCAGGATCTCGCGCCCCGGGGCAGAGCCTTGCCTTCCCCGACTCGAGTTGAAGACTTCAGGGGGTTCTCCGCCCCCAGGGGGGGCCCAGCGGGCCGTCGCGAAACGGGGGCGGAATGTTCGATCGAAGGTAAACGAGAGCGCTAGCCTCGACGAGCCAGTGGACATTGCCGGCGTCGAGGTGGGCGACGAAGATCTTTCTTCTGTCCAGTCCCCCATGCAGAGTCAGGGTTGCAGTCGTATTTTCAGGGCTTGGGCAATAGTCTCGAACGTCACGGCTGGAGCGGCTCGCGGTGGAACTGCGCCAACGGCAACGCCGATGTCACTCCTTGAACCAGTCGACGACGGCAGTTGCAATCTTTCCCTGGTGGCGTCTCGGGGTGGTGATGTGACGAAGTCCAGACTCTCCCCCGATGAGCAGCGCGAGTTTGACGTTGCAGACGGAGCGGAGTGGAACTCCACGCTCGAGACCAAGGCAGCGTTTGTGCACCCCCCCGAAGAAGGTAGGCGTCTTCGTTTGCAGCGCCCCACTCGCATTGCGTCTGCCAGGATGGTTCGGCGCTGGAAGCCTCAAGAAAGCACTTTCAGTCGGGCGAAAGCAAAATCTCGGCGGTGCGTTCGAGGATGCGAGGGCGAGGGCACTCGCGAGCTGGCCGTGCGCGCGCCAACTCCGCAGACAGAGTCTGTGACGCTCTTCCTCCTGATTGCTTTGAGCCACGGGCTCCGCGCGCGCGCCGGGGATCTGAAAACAACAAAAAAAACAACATAAAAAACGCGTTTTGCCAGAGCGAGAAGCTCTCGCGACCCCGGGGCCGGGCTCTCGTCGAGCCGAGCGAGGGGCCCCCCCTTTCCGAGGGGGGGCTCTTATTGAGTTGATAGCCCCCGTTTATGGGTTGGGCGACGCCCCTTCGCCCCCCATCGAACCGCTTCCAATTTCCTGTCCAGCCCAGGGTGCGACAAGGCGAAGATGGAGCCCTGCTGGCGCGTGCGGGGGTCTCGGGAGAAACCCCAGGCCGCGGTTCTAGTTCTAGTGGAGATTGACGAGTGGGCCATTGCCCTCGACCCGAGTATTTCCGACAGCGAGCTCGCGAAGTACACCTCCAGATGCCTCCAGGTTCAAGCTCGGCGAACTCGAGGTCCTTCACTCGACCAGTGCCGACTGCATCGAGCGTCGCGCCCGGGGTCCCCTTGGTCGCATCCTGATCGACCAGGAAAAATACATCTTGGAATCGCTCAACAAAATGCACGTCCCTAGAAGCCAGCGGGCGAACCGCGATGCCAATCTCGACCCGACTGCTGTGGCCGATATCCGAGCCGCGATCTACAAGATAAACTGGGTCGGCCGAGAGACACGAGCTGAGGTGCGCGGAGTGGCCTCTATCCTGGCCAGCAGAGTGCATTTCCCGACGATAGGCGATGCGGGTCTGGCGAATAAGGCCATGGATCACCTGGGGGCGACAGCGTCGGCGCCGATAACTGCGCGGCGTTTTCCCCCCAAGCAGCTAGCGTTTGCGAAAGGCTCAGATTGCGGCGGCGTGGCCTCGTCCACTGGGGAAAGGGCCCAACGGGCCCACTAGGTGCGCGCTGCCGATCGAGCTATCCCGCAGGGGAGGATGTCTCGGGCCACTCCTCTGCCCCGGCGGTCGCGCCCAGTGCGCAGAAGTGCCCGCCCTCAGCTCTGCTCTCGCTGAGGCGGAGTGGCTTCATATTCTACATTAGGATGTTGTGGGCGGTTCTCTCCTCGCGGAGGCCTGGCGGCAGCGCGTCGGTCCGTTCGCTTCTCTCTTGTGTCAAGAGTGCGCTTTGAATCGCCGCCCAGAGGGGAACGCGTCGATCGTCGATGCTAAATTCATTGTTGATACCTTGGACCGTATCCCTGCAGGGTCAAAGACCGACCGTCGGACTTCAATCGAGTTGTCAATATGTCGGGAGTCTCTGTCTCGGGTGGAAAGCACCGTTCGTAGGGCCCCCCATCCTGCCATGCCTGTGGACCCCGCGACCAAGGCAGATTCCGCGAAGAGCAACGCTGCCCAATTCCCCCTGCTCAGTCAGGACTGGCATGCCGATGACAACCTCCGAGAAGACGTCGCTGGATGAGCGACGTGACGCTTCTCAGAGCAAGGCGCGTTCCCATGCCGCCACGCTCCGTCAACTTGCGTCTCAGTTCCAGGATCCTTGCGAGGTCGGTTCCGGTTCGGTCGCTGCTCCTCCACCCCCTCCTTCGTGATCTGTGAGTTTTGTTGTTGCGGACGATGTGCTAAGTCATTTAATCATGTGCCCCTCTCGTTCCAGGCCATAAGGATGTTTCGGACTTGCTTAAAGTTGGGCCCGCTGTTAGATTTAGCTCCATGGGTCCGAACATCGTGATCGTTTCAATGCTTACATATCTTCCGTAGCCTTTGGCTGAGTGGCGCCTTCAGATTCCTACGCGTGCTTGTCCTCGTACTGATAACAAGTTATCATCCTCTCGTCGTTCGGCGTTGGTCTCATTTGTTTTGAATTCACAGAGGGGCCCCAGACGACCCGAGCCGGCTCTAAGATTGGCCAATGTGGCCCAAGAGCCGCCACCAGAGGGCCCCAAAACGTCCCAATAAGCCCCTCAAGACGGCCCCAGGAAGGCCCCAAGTGGGGCCCCAACGAGGGAACGCGGACCGAAATTCTTGGCGCTTCGCGCATCCCCACCAGCCCCGGCTCTGCCTTGTCTCAGGCGAAACCGTCGTTCCCCTTTCCAGCAGCTGTTAGCTGCGCCCGCCCTTTTCTGCCCCTGGCGTTGCCTCCGTTCTTCCCCCGCTTCCTGCTGCGCCTGCCCTTTTCCGTTTAGCCGCTGTGGTTCAGCAGGTGTGTTTCTTTCCATGTCCCAAGCGCCTATGCGGCATAAGAAGAGCGAGCGGTGTCCGATTGTGGTCAACAAGGCTAAACAGGCAGGAGGTTGCAGAGCGCCAGAAGCTCTTTCTCACGCGGGGCGACATCGTACCCCTTGGACACACATCGACGCTGCAATGCAACAGTGTGGGTGCTCTCTCATTGAAGTTCCAGATGCGGTCAAGCTTCCGCGGAAGGCTGTGCTACCAGGTAAGGTGGCTCTTCGTGGACATCGCTTCGCAGTTCGCAGGCCCGCGCGCGGACTATGGCGGCAGGCGCGCCCCATGGAGACAAGTAGTCGACCTACATCGGCCAGCTAATATGGAGGTGTGATCCCCACCCTCCCCGTCCCTGGTCGTGGACAGCCCGCAGCTGCCCCCCGCCTGGCCCCCTGTCTGTCTGTTGCACCTCACCAGAGACTCGGCGCGCTGCATGCGGAGTCACCCCCTTCCCGCCTGCAGCCGACGTTTGGACTCCAAGTGGCCAGCGCGGTGGCTGTGCCCAATGCCAGCGCAGCAATGTCCCAGGCGAACCGCATTCAATCTTCCTGCGGCTGTCAGCTGCGCCCTACCAGAGCAACTCTCCATTTTTTTTTGCGGCCGCCAGCTGCGCCCTACCAGAGATTCCACAACGCAGGCAGAGTGACCCCCATCCGTCCTGCGGCTGCCGGTTAGATCCGGACTGGGCAGCGTGGTGACTGTGCCCAATGCCAGCGCAGCACATGTCTCAGGCGTACCCTTCTCGATCTTTCTGCGGCTGTCAGCTGCGCCCTACCAGAACAATTCCCATCTTGCCGCGGCTGTCAGCTGCACCCTACCAGCGAGATGGAACCGCAGGTGGAGTTCCCCCCCTTCCATCCTGCGGCTGACGTTTGGATTCGCACTGAGCAGCGGGGCGGCCCAGGCTGTCCAATGCCAGCGCAGCAATATGTCTCAGGCGAACCCTTTTCCCAATCTTCCTGCGGCTGTCAGCTGCACCCTCCCAGAACATGCGCCTGTCCCAGGCGACGTGACCCCCCCCCCAGGAACTGGTTCCTGGCGTGTCCGCGCTGACCCCCATCGCGCTGTTGGCTTCAGGCGTGGGCCCCCCCGCCCTGGGTCGCATGCGCGGCAGGCAGACGACCATCCCTCCCCGCTGGTCTGGTACGTCACTGCCGTCACTGGGCCACCCTTTTCGGCCTTGTCTCCTCGTCGCCCTTGGGGTGCGCCCCTGCCCCTGGAGGCTCCTGGACGGCGCCAGCCATGCGGATTGATCATATGGCCCTGGAGGTGGCCTGCTGGATTGGACGGCGCTTGCGCTTATGGTCTGCGTCAGTGGCCACTTCGCTACCTCCCGAAGTGCGACTTGGCTGTCATGTCGCTCTACTTCAAGTCCCGGCTCCTCGGCAAGGGGCTTCGTTCTCGACGTTGCTTGAGCCTGAGTTGCGGCGCGCCTGTCCCTCTCCGCCGTGTTTATTTTCGCCTCTCGTTTCGCCTTCTTCCTGTGTGCCCTCGTTTTTCGCTGTTCCTTGCTCTTTCGCCCTCTTGCTCTTCGTCGCCTCGCCTTTTGTGTGCTTTCGTTCGTTTTCTCCTCCGCCGCGTAGTTCTCGCCACCGTTGTGGCCCTTTGTTCCGCCTGTCCTGTCAGGTTGGCCTGTCGCCTGACTACCTTGACGGCGCGCAGCTGCCTGCGTCGGTCGCGATCAAAAAAAGTATCCCCACCAATACATCCAGACACGATCGGAGGCTTTCTTGAGGCCTCTTAGAGGCCATCGTGAGCTATGCTCGGACAGAGGCTGTCAGAGGCTGTCCTGAGCCATTCTTGACAAAATGTGACCGGCCTGTGGCTCTCTTGAGGCCTCTTGGAGGTCTGTCGGAGGCTATTTTGAGCCACGCTCGACCTCTTGGGAGCATTTCGGGGGTAGGAGGAGGAAAAGGAGGAAAAGGAGGAAGAGGAAGAGGAGGAGGAGGAGGAAAACGAGAGAAGGAGAAGGAGGGGGATGGGGGGGAAGAAGACGAGGAGGAGGAGGAAGAGGAGGAGGAGGAGGAGGAGGAGGAGGAGGAGGAGGAGGGGAAGGAAAGGGAGGAGGAGGATGATGATGAGGAGGAGGACGAGGAGGAGGAGGAAGAGGAGGAGGAGGAAAAGGAGAGGAAGGAGGAATGCGGCACGAGGAAGATGCTGATGATGATGATGATGACGATGATGATGATACTGTTGCTGATGATGATGGTGATGATGATGAGGATGATGAGGATGAGGATGCGGACGGTGATGATGATGATGGAGAAGAAGAGGAGGAGGGGGAAGAGGAGGAGGAGGAGGAGAAAGAAGCAGGAAAGAAGGAGGGATCGAACGGACAATGACAAGGAGTCGGGCGTTGGAGGTATGTTGTTGTGAGAGGCTCTAGAAGGGCGACGAATGCCATCTTAGGAGCTTTTTTGGGGCCCCCGGGGCACTCTTGGGGCTCATTTTTGGTGTTTTGGGGCCCTTTTGGGGTTTCTTGGAGGGGTCAGGGGGTCTTTCGGGGCCCCATGGCTCAAAAAGGGGGAGGGATTTTTTTCAGTCCGCCCCCCCCCGGGCTCAAAAAAAAACGTAGTGTGGCCATCTTGGGCCGCTCTTGGAGAGCTCTTGGTCGCTCTTGGGGCCCTTTTGGGGCCCTCTTGGGCCTCTCTTGGGGCTCTGTTGGGCCGTTTTGGGGTCATCTTGAGGCGTCATAAGCCCATGGGAAGCGAAAGGGGGAGAAAGCAAAAATCATGAATTTCCCCATGTGTTGAAGGAGTTTGGCCTCTCGGAGGGGTCCTTGGAGGGCTCGGAGGGCGCTTGAAACCGTCTTGGAGCCGTCTGGAGGCCTCTTGGAGGATGTGTGTCGGAGGCTATCTTAAGCTGTCTCCAGGTGTCTTCAGCCATCTTGGAGGCCGTCTTGGGCTCCCTGAGGCCCTCTTGCAGCCATCTTGGGCCATTTTGGGCGCTCGAACTACCGGCGCCCCCCACCTCCCAGGCCCAGGGGAGGGGGGAGGGGGAGGGGTCGAGCTACCCACCCGCCCGCAAACCGTTTTGCTCACTCCCACCCGCCCTCCCAACACATAAGCAACACCCGAGCCTCAGCATGCAGCGGTCGTCTTTGGATGGACAGCTCCTGCGAACCAAAACCGAGCCCGTGCGCGCGACGCTGGGGCGAGGTGCGCCACGCGTGGCAGGCGCGCCACGCGCGCCAGGCACCCCTGGGGCCCGAGCGTGCCAGGCACGCCTGGTGCGCCAGATGCCCCACGTGCCACCTCCGCGTGTGCCAGGTGTGCCGCATATTCCAGCCGCGTCAGGTGCGCCACGTTCGGGGCACGCGCAGAGTATGTCAGGTACGCCTGCGCACGTAACAGCATACATATGGAGACATGTCGACCCCACCATCCTTTTTCGAAAAACCCATGTCCAATGCCCATCATTGTGTCTGGTGGGCCTGCGCACAGCAGGCCATACGCCACTATCCCCGTCGTCCCTGTCAAAAACCAGTTGACAGTGATCGCGGGGTGGCCGCGCATGATACAGATTTAGGAAAGAGCGCGTTCTGTTGTCGCTTGGAGGGGGGGGGGGGGAACCGGGAGCCCCCCTTCCCCCCCCCCTCCTCCCCTGCTTCCCCTCTCCTCGGGCTGGCGCTTGCGTCGGCGGCGGCTGGCGGCGGTGGCGGGGACGACGATTTCCTTTTTTGGGCCGGCGCCGGCGCCTGCGTCGGCGGGCGGCGGCGGCGGATGGCGTCGACGAGGATGACGGTGGTGGTGGTGGTGGTGGTGGTGGGTTGTGGTGGTGGTGGTGGTGGCGGCGGTGGTGGTTGTGGTTGTGGTGGTGGTGTGGTGGTTTGTTGTTGTGATGGTGGTGGTATGTGGTGGTTGTGGTGGTGGGAGGTGGTGGTGGCGGTGGTGGTGGTGGTGGTTTGGTGGTGGTGGTGGTGGTGGTTTGGTGGTGGTGTGGTGGTGATTTGTGGTGGTGGTGGTGGTGGTGGTGGTGGTGGTGGGTTCTGGTGGTGGTGGTGGTGGTGGTTTGGTGGTGGTGTGGTCGAGGTTTGTGGTGGTGGTGGGGGTTGTGGGTTGTGATGGCGGCGGTGGTTTGTGGAGGTGGTGCTGGTGGTGGTGTTGGTGGTGGCGGTGGTGGTGGTGGTTGTGTGGTGGTTTGTGGTGGTGGTGGTGGGTTGTGCTGCTGGTAGTGGTGCTGGTTGTGGCGGTGGTGGCAGTGGTGTGGTAGATTGTGGTGGCGGTAGTGGTGGTGTGTTTTTGTGGTGATGTTGGTGGTGATGGTGAGTCGTGGTGGTGGTGGTCGTGGTGTGGTGGTGGTGGTGTGGTGGTGGTTTGTGGTGGTGGTGGTGGTGGTGGTGGTGGTGGTGGTGGGTTGTGCTGGTGGCGGTGGTTTGTGGAGGTGGTGCTGGTGGTGGTGGTGGCGGTGGTGGTGGTGGTGATGGTGTGGTGGTTTGTGGTGGTGGCGGTGGGTTGTGCTGCTGGTAGTGGTGGTGGTTGTGGCGGTGGTGGTGGTGGTGGTGGTGGTGGTGGTGGTGGTGGTGGTGGGGGTGGAGGTGATGGTGGGTGGTGGTGGTGGTGGTGGTGGTGGTAGTGATGGTGGGTTTTTGTGGTGGTCATGGTGGTGATGGTGAGTTGTGGTGGTGGTGGTTGTGGTGGTAGTGGTGGCTGTGGTGGTGGAGGTGGTGGTTGCGTGGTGGGTTGCTTGTGGTGGTGGTGGTCGGTTGAGGCGGTGGTGGTGGTGGTGGTGGTGGTGGTGGTGGTGGTGGTGGTGGTGGTGGTGGTGGTAGTGGTGGTAGTCGTCGCTGCGTCCCCGCCGTCGCCGGCGCCAGCGCCGGCGCTGCTGGCCGCCGCCAGCGCCAGCGCCGGCGCCAGGGGGAGGGCGGGGGGGGGTTGGACCCCCCCTCCCCGTCGGCGTTTGGGCTGCCTCTGGTCATCGTCGCTGCGTCCCCGCCGTCGGCGCTGCTGGTGGCCGCCTGCGCGGGCGCCGGCGCCAGCGCCGAGGGGGGGGGGTGGGTTTGACCCTCCCCCCTCCCCCTTTTGGGAGGGGGGGCGGGGGGGGGTTCGCGAGGGAGGGACGTTTACAAGGAGGGGAGTCCCCTTGGTTTTGATGGACGGCGCCGAGTGTTGGGAGGGGGCCCATCCCCCAGTTCAAAACGCGCCGCCGAATGTCCCCAAAGCAAGCGCCCGAAAAACGCGCTCTCTCAGATTTAGCCGCGAGGTCGCCTGGGGGAGGGGGTGTATGTTAACAGGGAGCAGTGATCAAGACAGCCTCCTAGATAGCAAGGAGTCCAGCTCACTCCCACGCGCCCTCCCGACCCATACGTGACACCCGAGCCTCAGCATGTTCAGCGGTCGTCTTTGGATGGGCAGCTACTGGGAACCAAAACCGAGCCCGTGCGCGCGACGCTGGGGCGAGGTGCGCCACACGTGCCAGGCGCGCCACGCGCGCCAGGCACCCCTGGGGCCCGAGCGTGCCAGGCACGCCTGGTGCGCCAAATGCCCCACGTGCCTCCGCGTGCGCCAGGTGTGCCGCATACTCCAGTTGCGCCAGGTGCGCCACGTTCGGGGCATGTGCAGGGAGTGCCAGGTGCGCCTGCGCACGTGACAGCACACATCGGGTGACATGTCGACCCCACTATCCTTTTTGAAAATCAATGCCCATCATTGTGTCTGGTGGGCCGGCGCACAGCAGGCCATACGCCACCGCCGCCGCCGTCCCTGTCAGAAACCACTTGACAGTGATCGCGGGGTGGCCGCGCATGATACAGATTTAGCCGCGAGGTGCATGTTGTATTGTTTTTTTGGTCAGGGATTGTAGCCCTGCGCGCAGCACGCAATATGCTGACACCCCCGCCGTCCCTGACAAAAAACATACAAGATGCCCGCGGGCCTCACGAACATCACTCCAGACTTTGCCCCAAAGTGTATTTTGTATTGTTTTTGACAGGGACGGTGGGGGGGGCGCATCGGGTTGGTTGCGCATGCTCCGAATTTAGAGGCAGAGTGTGTGTGTGTGTGTGTTCGTTTTGTTTTTTGACAAGAACGGCTTGGGGTGTCCTCATGGGCTCCTCATTGTTCCTGGTTAACTGCTGGTCGCCTGGGGGAGGGGGTGTATATTATTTGGCGACAGTGGGAAACCCTTCCGCCGAGCAGGAAAAAGAGAAGTTTGGCACAGAGAGAAAAACAGAGAAAACAAAGTTGATTAAACCACCTACTTCCGCCCAGAGGGCTGGTGGGACTTAGAGGTTCTCCTTCCAAGAAGCCCCCAGGAGGCCCCCTACAGGCTCCCTGAGAGCCCCCCAGAGCCCCCAAGGGGCTTCCAAGAGGCCTTCCGGGAGGTCCCCAAGACGTCCCAGGAGGCCTTCAGGCCCCAGCGTCGCCACGGAATGATTCACTGGCGTGCGGGTTTTCCCCACGGGGAGCGTCGTGCTCCCGCTCTGCGGGCTCAAGAAGGAGCAGTGGTAAGCCCTCTCCTCGAAGACGGGGTCCCGCTAGACCACTTACGCCAAGAGGGCTGGTGGTATTCGAGCGAGTACGACCTAGGGCTTTCCAATATGGAACACCTCCCTGTGCTCTTACCGCACCGCCCAGGCGCGAGCAGCAACGCTGGCAGCGACGCCAGCAGCAACGCCAGCAGCAACGCCAGCAGCAACGCCAGCAGCAACGCCAGCAAACCAAGCCCCACGATCGACGCCATCATCAAGGATGCCGTTGGCGCTGGAAGCAGTGCCAGCACCGACGCCAGCAGCGACGCCAGCCGCAGCACCAGCAGCAACGCCAGCAACAACGCCAGCAGCCGCTCCAAGATCGACGCCATCACGGACACCGTTGGCGGCGCCGGAACCAGTGCCAGTAGCAACGCCAGCAGCGACGCCAGCAGCAACGCCAGCAGCAACGCCAGCAGCAACGCCAGCAGCCGCTCCAAGATCGACGCCATCACGGACACCGTTGGCGGCGCCGGAACCAGTGCCAGTAGCAACGCCAGCAGCGACGTTAGTAGCAACGCCAGCAGCAACGCCAGCCAAGACCCCTCCAAGATCGACGCCATCAAGGACACAGTTGGCGCCAGAAGCAGTGCCAGCACCAAGGCCAGCAGCACGCGAGCACCAACTCTAGCAGCGAAGTCAGCTCCCCTTGGCATCGACGCCATCATCAATGACACCATCAAACAAAGCATCGAGGCCAGCAAAAAGGCCAGGAACGCCCAGAACCCCGATAAAGCCAGCAGCAACGCCAGCAACAACGTCAGTAGCAACGCTGTCAGCGACGCCAGCGGCAACGCCAGCAGCGACGCCAGCAGCAATGCCAGCAGCAACGCCAGCAAACCGAGCTCCACGATCGACGCCATCATCAAGGATGCCAATGGCGCTGGAAGCAGTGCCAGCACTGACGCCAGCAGCGACGTCAGCCGCAGCGCCATCCGCAACGCAAGCAAACCAAGCTCCAAGATCGACGCTATCATTAAGGACACCGTTGGCGCCAGCAGCAATGCCAGCAGCAAGGCCAGCAAACTAAGCTCCAAGATCGACGCCATCATCAAGGATGCCTTTGGCGCTGGGAGCAGTGCCAGCACCGAAGCCAGTAGCGACGCCAGCCGCAGCGCCAGCAGCAATGCCAGCAGCAAGGCCAGCAAACTAAGCTCCAAGATCGACGCCATCATCAAGGATGCCGTTGGCGCTGGAAGCAGTGCCAGCACCGACGCCAGCAGCGACGCCAGCCGCAGCAACAGCAGCGACGCCAGCGGCAACGCCAGCAGCAACGCCAGCAAACCAAGCCCCACGATCGACGCCATCATCAAGGATGCCGTTGGCGCTGGAAGCAGTGCCAGCACCGACGCCAGTAGCGACGCCAGCCGCAGCACCAGCAGCAATGCCAGCAGCAAGGCCAGCAAACCAAGCTCCAAGATCGACGCCGTCATCAAGGATGCCGTTGGCGCTGGAAACAGTGCCAGCACCGACGCCAGCAGTGACGCCAGCAGCAATGTCAGCAGCAACGCATCGATACCGATCTCATGGTCGCCCGCCCCGACGGCAGCACCGACGGACGCATCGACGAACGTCCCGGCGAATGGCTCGACGATCTCGTGGTCGCCCGCCCCGACGCCCGCACCGACGGACACAGCGACGGACGTATCCGCTCCAGCCCCAGCGGTCGTGACGGACGCGTCCACGCCCACCCCGGCCACCGCCTCGACGATCTCGTGGTCGCCCGCCCCGACGCTCGCCCCGACGGACGCACCGACGAACGCTCCGGCGGACGCCCGCACCGACCAGCGCGCCGACGTCTCGTCGGTCCCGCTGGTGCGGCGGGAGCGCCCGCCCAGCCCGGCGGCGGAAGGTCGTCCCCGCACGGACACGGCCTCGTCCCGCGCTGGTGCGGTGGCACCGCACGACCCTTTTGCGGCAGGAGCCGGGGGAGGGGGGGGAGAGGGGAAGAGGGAGAGTGGGCAGGGGATGCGGGGAGGGGAGGAGGAGGAGGCATGGAGGCATGGAGGCACTCAGGAGGAGGAGGAGGAGGAGGAGGAGGAGGAGGAGGACGAGGAGGAGGAGGAGGAGGAGGGAGGAGGACGAGGAGGAGGAGGAGGAGGAGGAGGAGGAGGAGGAGGAGGAGGGAGGAGGAGGGAGGAGAGAGGAGGGAGGAGGGAGGAGGGAGAAGGGAGGAGGGAGAAGGGAGGAGGAGGAGGAGGGAGGAGGAGGAGAAAGAAGAGGAGAAAGAGGAGGGATGATGAAGGAGTGGGAGGGTGGTGGAGAGGAGGAGGAGGAGGAGGAGGAGGAGGAGGAGGAGGCGGAGGCGGAGGATTAGAAAAAGGATGAAGAATGGAGGAGGGGGAAGGTGGTGGAGGAGGGGGAGCATGAGGAGGAGGAGCAGGAGGAGGAGGAGGAGGAGAATTATGATAATGAGGAGGAGGAGGAGGAGGACGAGATTACACCCAAGATCTGCACCCGTGGGGCTTGCCATTCTGGCGAAGGTCCCGTTTTGAAAATGAATAGCCCTGCACCCTTCCAGCGCAAAGTCGGGGATGCGAGAAAGATAGCAATACGGTTCAACGAGGTGTCCCAGTATGTGCATCTGTCGCACAGTCTTACACTTGTGATCCTGGTCCTCGAGGAAGTCTCAAGGGAGAGCTCCATCTTGAAGATGGACCGCTATCCATCCGTGCAGTGCTACTGGGTCGTGGTCGTTAAAGTACAAAGTCGAGCTGCTGCAAATGTTTAAGACGAGTGTGCGCGGCGCGGAGGCGAGAGCACCACTCTGAAAACGCCGCCCCCGTTCCATCCCTGAGTACGTGCCGAACTTGTAGACGAATGTGCACAGCGCGAAAGCCAGAGTCACATTTTGAAAAAGAACCTCCCTCCATCCTTGAAACTGTCGCAACATTTCCAGATCAATATGCGCAGCGCCCAGACGAGAGCCACATTTTGAAAACGACCCCCTTCCATCTTTGAAACTGCTGCAATATTTTGAATCGAATGTGCGTGGTGCTAGGGCGAGAACCACATTCAGAAAACCACCAGTGCTTATCCTTGTGCCTGTTGCAAGCGTTTGAAGTGGATTTGCGCGGCGCTATGGCGAGAGCCACAGTTTGCGAACCACGACCTTCCATAATTAAACATGTTGCAGATTTCAAGATTCAGGAACAAACGTTGTGAGGAAGTCTCCAGCGAAACACCCCACCCGCCCTATCTGGGGGTGCGACAAAGAGGGGTTATTCATGTGGGGAGGGGTGGAGGAGGCGGGAGGAGCAGCGAGGGAGAAACATGGGCTTGGGATGTGGCAAGGGAAGGTGGGGGGTGGGGGTGCAGGAGGGAGGAGGAAGAGGAGGCGGAGGAGGAGAACGAGGCGAGGAACAAGGAGGAGGAGGAGGAAAAGGAGGAGGAGGAGGAGGACAAGTGCAAACCCAAGACGCATCAACGATGTTGCACCAAACCCTCCCTCCAAGCTCCCTCTTCATTGGTCCCTACAACAATTTGTTTTCACTGCGGGAAGTGCCCCATTGAAAGACAACCTTCTGAGAATCTTGAACCGTGCCAAGACACCACCCCTGGGACTTCAACGCCGCGAATCAACGTGACTGTTGCGTTCGGACAATCTTGAATCGTGACTTCGACCTTACGAATTGTTCAACTTGTTGCACACGTCTAAAGCGAATGCGCGTGGCGCTAAGGCGAGACCGTGACAAGGAATCGCGCTGCGATTTGAATCTGCTGCAAGCTTTTAAAACGAATGCGCGCGGCGCTTGGCCGAGAGCCACATGTTTAAATGGACTGGCCCTCCATCCTTCAAGCTGCTGCAAACTCCGAAGATGAACGTGCGCGGCGCCAGGGCGAGAGCCACATCTTGAAAAGGACCCGCCCTCCACCCTTGAAGCTGCGGCAGATTTTGAAGACGACTGTGAGCGGCGCCCAGGCGAGATGGACAATTTGAACAGGACCCGCCCTCCATCCCTGAAGCTCCTGCAGACGTTTCGAACGAATGTGCGCGGCGCCAGGGCGAGAACCACATTTTGAAAAAGGACCCGCCCCCCGTGCTTGACACTTCTGCAGATCCTTGGGCTTTGGCCACACCGCCGACCCCTTGGGGAACGGCCGGTCGTAGCGCGTTGCTTCTGAGGGCTTCCTAGGCACCTTTCGGGGGCTTCTTGGTGCGCTTTTGGGCGCTGCATGGGGGCCTTGGGGGGGCCTCTTGAAGCTTCTTGGAGGCCGTCTATGGGCCTATGTGGGGGTCCTCCTTGTTTGTTTAGGTGCCTTCTTGGAAGCCTCTGGGGCCGTCTGGGGGGATCTTGGGAGCCTCCTGGGCCGTCGTGGAGCGTCGGGAAACAGAAAAGGCGAGAACGCTCAAATCGTTCAAAAACGGATCGAAAATCAATGAATGTTGCCTCGTGGCGCCCTCTTGGGAGGGTTCTTGTAGGTCTCTGGGGGCGCGTTGGGGGCGTCTTGGGCCGTCTGGAGGCTACTTGAGCGTCCTGGAGGCGCTTTCGGCGACTGGAGGCCCTCTTGGACTGTCTTGGGGGCCTCTCGGGGCCCTCTTGGCTCGTTGTGGGGGCCTCTATCCTCCCATGATGCGTTGGGGCCATGCCCGTGGGATCCGGGCAGACCCCTCTCCCTCCAAACCGACCGGACCAGGGTATGGGGGGAGAGGTCGGGGGAGGGGCACGCATCTCACACGCTGAGGACACTCCAGGGGTCGGGGGATTGTGCCGCCACGTCCACATTGCAGTGTTTCTTGGGAGAGGGATGGTGGGCCTGCACGCACGGGTAATATGATGCCCCCTGCCGTCGTGCAACAGACTAATACACAGTGAGGGCGGGACGCCCAGTGAGGGCGGGACGCCCGAAGATTATCCAGGTCATGTCGCAAAATGCACTTTGTCCATTGAAGATCCTGATGACTGGGGTGGTTGGGAGTTGTCTTTGACTCGGGTCGGCCGTTGGTCGAATGGGCGGCTGTCTAGGCATACGGAGCAGGGGTGATTCTTCTTCCGTAGGGGCAGAAGTGGTTTAGAAGACAGGCTCCCCTATTTCACCGATACCCAGATGTCTGGTGGGATAGTATTTACGGGCGTAATTGTTGGTTTCGTGTAGGCCGCGAGAGGGCCTTCGTCGCAGGAGTTAAATTCGACTTGAAGGTTTGGTCGGGATGATGTGCAGGAGAAGTTTGTCGGGGAGATGGTTGAAGGCGACATGAGGTGGGACGAATCTGATGGGACGAGGGTGGAGTGCCCGTGGACTAGCCTTCCGGCAATGTCGATTAGATTAGGAACGGTATTTCTCTCTGAAGTGCACGTGGGAAAGTAAGAAATCATGCCTCCGACGCACCATTGGTTGATTCTTAAGCCGTTCTGGGCGGTTCGAGTGCCGTCTCGATGCTACCTTGGATCGTCGTTGGGGTACCTTGGGCCATGTCGGCGCTGTCTTGGACTGTGTATTGGCGATCCGTTTGGTCCGTCCCGTCTCTGGCCGCTGGAGAGGCTTCGGAGGCCCTGGGGGTGCGGTTAGGAGCTTCAACCTCTCTGGGCGTCCTTCGCCCCCCACCTCCCACCATCCCCCTCCAACTGCATTTTGGACCCGAGGGGGAGGGGGGAAAGGGGGAGGGGACAGGTGCAGGACCTTCCGCCTACGATCTTCAGGAAAAGTATCCTTATCTCCGGCCTCAGACCAGCGGCGGCGGATGGCAGACGGGATCTCGTGGGAGGCGCCTCGGGGCCGTTTGGGAAGCAGTTTTGAAACGCTTGAGGGCCTCCTGGAGGTCTCTTGGAGGCCTCTTGGGAACTTTTTTTTCGGACCTCTCGGGGCTCCCTGGCAGCATGTTGGGGTTTGGGGGAGACAGCCGGGGGGCGGTTTGGGGCCGAAGGCCCGAAATTTTCGCTCGGGCTCCCCCTCAGGGCCCCCATCTTGGGGCTGTCCTAGAGCCCCTCTGGGCCATCTAGGGGGTTTCTTCAGCGGCCTTGGGGCCCTCTTGGGCCGTCCGGGAGCCCTTTTGGGGGCTTCTTGGCCGTTTTGGGACGATCCAGGAGGCTTCTTGGGCTGTCTTGAACGTTGTGAGCGTACAAAGGCGAATATGCTGAAAATGCACGTTTCCCATGGGAATGGGGCGATTGTTACTCTTTGAGGCTGTCTTGGAACGCCACTTGAGGGCTTCTTGGGGCATCTTGGGGGCCGCCTTGGGCCGTCTCGAGGCCAGCGTGGGTGTTTTCGATCGATGTTTCGGCGGCACGTGGTCCTGTTGGACCGTCCAGAGGGCCTCTTGGTGCCCTCTTGGCCTGTTTCTTGGGCTTTTTTGAGCGCTCTCGTGGCCTTGTTGGGTCGTGTGAGAGCCCTCTTGGGGGCCTCTTGGGCCGTCTTGGAGGCTGTCTTGGACGCTGTGATCGCAGAAGAGGCGAATGTGCAACAAATGCAGCTGCTCCTAAGGAAATGTGGCGATGTTCGCTATTTGAGGCCGTCTTGGGACCCATCTTGAAGACTTCTTGGAGCGTCTTTGGGGCCTCCTGGGCCGTCTGGAGGCCAACGTGGGCGTTTTCGATCGATCTTTCGGCGGCTCGTGGCCTTCTTGGACCGTCCATAGGGCCTTTTGGTGCCCTCCTGGCATGTTTTTGTATGCTTTTTGAGCGGTCTTGGGGCCCTCCTGGGTCGTCTGAGAGCCCTCTTGGGGGCGTCGTGGGCCGTCGTGGGGCGGCCCAGGAAGCTTCTTGGGCTGTCTTGGACGTTGTGATCGCAGAAGAGGCGATGGTGTAACGCATACACGTTGTCCGATGGAAATGGGGCGGTTTTTGCTCTGGCCGTCTTGGGATCCGTCTTGGGATGCCTCTTGAGGGCTTCTTGGGTCGTCTTCCAGGGGCCTCCTGGGTCGTCTGGAGGCCAACGTGGGTGTTTTCGATTGATATTGCGGCGGCTCGTGGCCCCCTTGGACCGTCCAGAGGGCCTCTTGGTGCCCTCCTGGCCTGCTTTGGGGCCCTCTGCAACCCCGTGAGCGGGGCGGGGGGGGGGAGTCATGACGGAGGCCGTGGTGTCTCCCCAGATTTCACGGCTCGCTATTATTATTATTATTATTAGTATTATTAGTATTATTATTATTATTATTTTTACTGTTATTATTATAATTATTATAATTACTACTACTACTACTACTACTACTACTACTACTACTACTACTACTACTACTACTACTACTACTACTACTACTACTACTACTACTACTACTACTACTACTACTACTACTACTACTACTACTACTATTACCATTTATTATTATTATCATAAAAATATCATTATTACTATTATTATTAGCTTTATTTCATTATTAATATTATTATTAGTAGTAGTATTATTAATATTATTATTATTGTTAGTATTAGTATTATTATCATTATTATTAGTACTATTATTATTATTATTTCTAGTATTCTTATTCCTATTATTATTCCTATTCTTATAGTTATGATTATCATTCATTGTTGTTATTATTATTATTATTATGAATATTCCTCGTCCTCTTCTTCTTCACATTTGACGGGGACGCGGGGAGCGTACCCGGGGCCAACACTTGCGCGCGTGCGGCCGTAGCCATTCTTGCACAAGTCATTTGTGACGTGGGCGAGTGCGCATCCGGTTAAGTTTGTCGCGTAAGCCATGGCCGGGCCGTGGCTGGGCCTGAGGGGCACAAGGGCGAGCAGGGGGCCACGCAAAGCAACGAGAGGCGATCGGCGCACGCCCCAACTTCCGCAAGCGGGAGTAAGGAGCGCACCGTTCACCAACCCGCCGCAAGGAATAGCCCCCCGAGGGGAGGAGGAGACGCCAGCGCGGAGGAGGCGCGGGAAAGGCGAGAGGAGCGGAAGGGACGAACGACGGACGACGACGACGAACGAAGAAGACGACAGCAAAATGGAGCGTTATCCGCATAAGCGCAAAAAATGTCAACATAAAAGTTAACAGCCCGAACACGGGCGGGTGGAAGATGCGGCGAGAAAAGGGGCGGAAAAAGGAGCGTTGGCGGGACGCGCTAAGCGTCATCCTCCGCCAACTCTGCCAGCAAGCCTGGCGCGGCAGCCACGGCTCCGCCAGCCGAGGGGAGCTCCGCGTGCCTCCTCAGGACTGCTCGCGCCGTCGCCCGGCGGATCGTCACGGACAAGCGCTGGAACAGGCGTGCTGCGCCCGCCCCCAGCTCCTCGCCTCGTCTCCGATCACTGGCCCGGGCTAGCCGGCGCAGCGTGTCGGCGCCAGTCGGGCCCCATCCTCCAGAGGGCTCCGCCACGAGGGGGATGAACACGATCCCTTGATGCTGGCACTGCCGCTCTGTGTCGAGGTGGTTCCTGTTGACCAACTCGTACTCCTGCGCAGCGCGCCCCACTTCCTGGAACGCCAGGGCACGGGCGGCCTGCCTGTGCGGCGAAGACACCGCGAAGTCGAAGGCAGCAGGCGCCCCCTGGAACCAGGAGGGTATGTAGACATCCGCAGGCTGGCGCCCATTCACCTGGACGTCGTCTGGGCGGGGCGGTAGGAGGCCAGGCTGTTCGAGCGTCGGGTTGAAGCCCGCGCTGGTGGCAAAGGTGCCGATCATGTTCCTTGATGTTCCTTGCTCCGTTGTGCCGGTGGACGCGATCCCCGGCTCCCGCGCATAGGCCTGCGTGCCGCGGCGGTCGCAGACGTCCTCGCAGCAGGGGCAGAAGTGCTCAGGCTCGCACACGGGCACGAGGAGCCTGCGCTTGACCTCGCACACGAATTCCTCGGGCTCGACAAGGAGCCCCAGCTGCTCGCTGGGCTGCGCCTCGAGGAAGTCTGGAGCGCCAGGCAGCACCTCTGAAAGGATGTCAGCGCGGTTTGCGGCTCCCAAGCCCGCCAGAAAAGTCTGGTGCCCGCGCTCGTCCACCGCGGCGGAGAGCTGCTTCTGCGTGGCCCTGTCGAGCGCCGCCGGGTCGAGGCCGTCCGCGGGCGCCAGCAGGGCGTTGTGCGCCAGGAGCGCCTGCCCCTCCAGCGTAGCCGCGCTGTGCGGCGCCCGCGTGTACGCCGGGTAAAGGTCGCAGCACAAGTGCCGCGTGGCTGCGAGGCTGGCCATGTGAGCGCCGGGCGCGTGTGCAGTCAGCTCCCGCAGGCCGAGCCCCGCGTGGGCGAGCCCTCTGGCTGCCTGGTCTCAATGCGCGTCCGTCAGGTCCGCTGCGAACAGGTCCGACAGCGCGCGCCGCTGGCCGTCGTCGAAGGAGCGCAACGCTTCCGAGAGGAGGGCAGACGGCGCCGTGCGGGCGCTGTACACAAGGTTCGCGTAGCTCGCGCAGTAGCGCAGGAGGGCGAGGCCTACCTGGGGGTGTAGGTTGGCGAGCGCCTCCAGGGCGGGCTTCGTCTTGTCGGCGCGGCGCTGGGTGAACGCCTCGCAGTAGTCCTTCGCCCCAAGAGGCGCCCCCGGGAGCTTGAAGCCGCCTCGGAGGACAACGCGGTCGGCCCCCGTCTCTGCGTCCGCCAGGAGATGCACAGGGAAGAGGTCCGCCAGGCCGCCCGGCCTGCGTCCGCAGGGGACCGCGAGCTCGCATTTGCCGAGGTTGAGGAGCAGGCCCAAGTCAGGGCAGCGGCGCTGCAGCTTCGCCAGTGCTCGCGCCACCGCTTCCTTCGAGCCCGCCAGGAAGCCGTCGTTCAGGTAGAAGGCGCATAGGGGCATAGGTCCATGTCTGCAGCGCCCGCTAGTTCCTCCAACACCGCGTGCACGGCGAGGGCGAAGATCAGAAGCCCTAGCGGGCCCCTTTGTTGTTCGCCTGCTTGCGAGGACATGACATGGCTGTCAAAACACAGATTGGAGGGCTCTGCGTAAGCCCAACGCGCCGAGCGCTCCAGCTCCGGAAGCGGGCGCGGACAGCGCGCAACGCGGGGTCACGGTGCAGCGAGTTGAAAGCGTTTGCAAAGTCGAGTTTCAGCAGCACCTTGTCGTCCTCGTCTGCTTTCCGCTCGCACCACTGGCGCACGGCGTGTACGGTGGCTTCAGCCCCCAGGGGGCTGCAGCAGCCTGTCTGCAGCGGCCAGAGTACCTGGCGCGCACGACCCTTGACGTGATCGCAGACGGTTGCTGTTGCTACTGTGGCGACGGGAGTTTCGTTCGATTGCGAAAAAGGGAAAAAATTCGGCGGCGGGGAGGGCGACTGTAGCGGCAACGACGCCCCTTGCCTCTGCCGCCCCTCCCTCCCGCCTCCTCCTCCTCCTTCTCCTCCTCCTTTTCCTCCCCACCAGTCCGTGGCCATTTTGCCCCAGGCTTCCCGCTGTGGAGGAGGCGCTGCTGCGCCTGTGGCCCTCTCCCTGGTGGCCGGGCGTCGGCGCCAATCGCTGGCGCCGCCGTGGCGATTTCCATCTGGCGGGCGTCCCCCAGCAATTCGCCCGAGCAGGGGATTTCTTTTTGAGTCGGGCGCTTATTTTTTGGTGTTAATCACAGGCTTGCGTCAGTATCAACAGAGGCCCGTGCGTGCCGACGCGGCGGCACCCGTGGCGCGGGCGCGCAAGCTTGGTCCTGAGCGCCGCCAGTGCCCTGGAACTGGCCTGTGTCGAATTTCTGCTGTCGGAAAGCCGCGGTCGTTCACGGTTGAGTAATCCACGCGGTGTCAGAAGCCAGCGCCCAATTCGTTACAACACGAGCCTGCCGTAGCGTGCAGGGGCGTGGCTGTTCACCTCCGCGGCGTTTCTCTGGATAGCCTGAGGTGCGAATGGTGCACCTCAGGAGGTGCTCGGTCGCCCCTTCGACAAGGCAAAGCTCACTCTGTGACCAGGGTGCTGGACTTGGTCACCATCATCGGCAAACTCGATGTGCGAGGGGTACCAGCTGGCGATCCGAAGAGCACCTCAATGGATTCTGCATCGGGCATGCTTTGGGCGAGTGGCGCACGCTGGCTGCCAGCGACAAGCGTACTCAGTACCAGTTGGACTTTGTCGCACCGGGCGGCGTCAGCCAAGTTCGATGAGTGAGGGCGTTCTATGGGTCCCGCCCCTCGCGAGCCGTCGGGACAAGGGACTATCTTTGACCCTTGATCCCCCAGCCTCGGCAAAGTGAAGCAGCCAAGCGGGTGGGCGTTCGACAGCGTGGCTGTAGGGTCATCCGCTTTGGCTGGCGCGGGTGCACAGCGGAACTCCGCCGTGGCGTGCTTGCCCCGTTTTGACGCCGCTCGCGTCGCCCAATTGCATGTGTGTAATTCCCCCGAAGCGCTGGTGGACTGGTAGAGGACCCAACGTCGGCGCGAGGAAGTTGACACAAATTGGCAGGATGAGGAGGTCAGCATAGTCGGAGCCCCTCTTGGCATCCTCGGCCCCAGGGCGTAAACGGTTTTCCTTTGCACTAATGGCCAAGAGTCGCCGCTCGGCCGGATCGCCAGGGGCCCGCCGTCGCAACCCGCATGATCAGAACCCTCAGAGCCCCCCTCTCTATGTTCCTGTTCCTCCTGCTCATCATCATCCTGTAATTACCCTTCGTGCCCGTGCAGCTCATTATTCTCCTCTTCCTTTTCTTGATCCTCCTTTTCCTGCTCATCATCGTCATTATTTTTTTTCCTCCTCCTCCTCCTCCTCCTCCTCCTCCTCTTCCTCCCCCTCCTCCTCCTGCTCCTCCCCCCCCTCCTCTCTCTCTCTGTCTGGCCCTGCTCCCGCTGCCCGCCGAGGAGGGCAGTCGCCAGAGAGCGTCTCCAGCCACGACAGCGGCGGCAGCCCGTCCCCCACCGAGGAGGCTGCGGTGGAGGAGGGCGGGGAGGGAGAGAGGGGGAGGCAGGGTTCGGGTGGCGGAGAGGGAGACGGTACGCATTCGAAAAAGGGCCTCGCCCTCGAGGATCGAAAGGGTTGATGTCTCTTTCTCGGCGGGAGGCGGCGGAAGGCCCGCGGAAGGCGGCGGAAGCAAAACGAGGCCGCCTCCGCCGGCGGAAGCTGGCGGAGGAGGGCGGGAAGGAAAGAGTCGAACGAGCTAACGGCATAAACATGATTTCTCGGAGGCCTTCGCCGATCTCTTGGATCGGCGTTGGACCCCCTTGGCGGCGCCTCTGGCGCCGCCCCTGGGGCGCTCCGCGCGCCAGGAAGAGGGGTCCAGCGCGGATCCAAGAAGTCCGCGCGGACCTTCAGTCAAGGAACTTCCCCAATCAGAGCTTGCCTCTGTAGGGGTCCTAGCGGATTCATATGGTTAGGTTAGGTTTGTCGCCGATTTTCGCTGCACGTCTGGGTGCCCGGGTGCCCGGGGGTGCCCAGGGGTGCCCCGGGCCCGGGTGCCCGGGGGGGGGCCCGGGAGTGCCCGGGTGCCCGGGAGCCCGGGTGCCTGGGTGCCCGGGCGTGCCCAGGGGTGCCCTATAGCCCAATAGCCCTATAGCCCTACAATTCTATAGCCTTATAGATCTATAGCCCTATAGCTCAGTAGCCCTATCCGGTTTTTCTCCGGTATCATATGTTTATATGCAGATTTGTCTTTTAAAGAGGGAGGCAGGGCTTGGGGGCAGAGGGGAGGCTTTCGTCGCCATCATGAGTTTCGCCTCGAATCTCTGGTCAGAGCGCACCCCAGGAGAGTTCCAGGGGGTATCAGTACTGGTATCTTTTCGTTCCCCCAAGGGGTGAGGCAGGGAGGGAGACAGGGAGCGGTCTGCGATTGCCACGAGGGTTCGTTGGAGATGGTCGGCTTCGCGCGCGTGGCCCCGCTCAGACACCTCGAGAGCTGGAGGGTAAGGGGACGACACAGGCGCCGTTTCCCTTGGCATCGCTCAGACGTGTGCACTTTTCCTCGGCGAAGAGAATCGAGGAGCATCCTGGACCATCTTGCGAAACAAGTAACGCATGAAATAGAAACGTACACGGGGAATGGACGTTCGAGTGATGGCGAGTTCCGTTCTTGCGCAAAGCGGGTCCTCTTGGACCAGAACCTTGCGGCAGTTCCGAGATGGATGGAAGCAGGAGGCGAGGCAGGGATTGAGGAGGGAGCGTGAGGAGGGAACAGGAGGAGGAGGAGGAGGAGGAGGAGGAGGAGGAGGAGGACGAGGAGGAGGGGGCAGGGAGGAGGAGGAGAAGGAGGAGGAGGGGGAGGCGGAGGAGGGGGGGGCAGGGAGGAGGAGGAGAAGGAGGAGGAGGAGGGGAGGAGGGGGAGGAGGAGGAGGAGGGGGGGAGGAAGAGTAGGAGAATGAGGAGGAGGAGAGGAGGAGGAGGAGAAGGAGGACGCGGATGAAGAGGGGGGGGAGAAGGACGCGGAGGTGGAGGGGGGGAAGGGGGAGGAGAAGGAGAAGGAGAACGAGGGAGAAGGAGGACGAGGATGAGTACGGGGGCAGGTGGAGTAGGAGGAGAAGGAGGAAGAGAAGAGAAGAGAAGGAGGATCCCGGGCCTCCGCCACCGAGGCCGCGGCGACAGCGGCGACCCACCAGGCGGAGGGGGCGCCCGAATTGCGCCTCCCGCCCCAGGGCTCCGAGGAGGACGGGTTCGGGGCTGCGAGCAAAGCTACAGCGCGGCAGGTTCGAGGTCCTAGGTTCGAGGGTCTCCGCGGCTCTCCAGCCTCGGGATGCCTTTCAGCAGCTCGGCATCGCCGAGAGGCGTTCGGGGATGCCCAGATCGTCCCGTATGGTCGCTGGAGGCCCGAATCATGACCCCAAAACCGACGTACGCTAGGTTCGCGTCGTATCGACGCGGCGGCGTCAGACTCGGCCACTATGGAACAACCTGGCGATCGAGAAGCCGCCGATCGGTTAAGGCTGAACGATCCACGCGGTGTCAGAGAGTAATGCCGAAGTCGTCACGACACGAACTTGCCGTAGACGACGGCCTCGGGGCTGCGAGCAAAAGCTACCCCGAGGGGCGCGAAGACAGCCGCGCGTCGCCCGTCGCCGCCGATGCCGCCGAGCTGGCCTTCTCCAAGGTGACCTCGCGAGGTTGCGAGAATAACCGCGAGTCGTCCACCGCGAGCAGCTGATGGCTGTTGGGAGATCTACATGTGTACTTCAGGATGATGGTTAAGAACCAACACGCGGGGGAACGATTACTCATTAGGTGAACCACCGCTGGGGAAGCTCTGGGAGATGACGATCACACAGTTTCGATGATATCAAGACCCGCGAGCAGGCCTGGAACATACTTTCTTGTTCATCGGCCAAGGCACTGCTGCATGATGCACCCCCCAGGCATCTCTTAACCGTCTTGTTAAATTGCTATCATTGCTTCAATTCTGTTGAACATGACATGTTCGCCAGCGTGGACCCCAAGCAGTGCGTTTCTAGCAGTGGAAGTTTTGCAATCGATGTGGCGGAATACATGTGGCGCAGTCTACGTGGAGCAATATATGTTGTGCAATTGATTTCTGTTCGCAGTGAGTTGTCCACTCCACTGCTCGCGCAAACATCCCACCCACCCACCCGCAACTTAGTTTGCCAAATCTCTCTGACCGCTGTGGGCTTCCTAGCGCGTCTCGCAAGCCGCGCTGACGCGTGGGCAGTTCAATGCGAGTCGGTCGCTCCGGCGGGCGCGGTACCTTGACGACGTCGACAACGGCAGACACGATGATGATTCATTGGCTTACGCCACGCCGCCGACCTCTTGGGGCGGCAGCAATCGTCCCCCGCGTGGCCTGTCCGGACAGCCTGTGAGGCCCCTCTAGACACGTTTTGGAGTTTTCTTAGGACCGTCCTGCCGTTCCCCCGGGCCGTTGGTATAGTTTCTGGAGCCTTCGTGGGGCGCCCGGAAGCCGTCGTGGAACCTTTTTGGGAGCCTCTTCGGGTGCCAGAGGTCGATCTTGGAGGTTGATTATCTTGCACAGTTGTGCTCTAGAGCTCGAACCTTTGTTTTTTCGCGGTTCGTCGTCGTCCCCCTGGCTCTGGCTTCCCACCCTCGTCGTCGTCTCTCTGCCCCCCATCCCCTGGCCTCCGCGCCCCAACCCGGACCTCTGGCTCCTGGCCCCCTCGCCCCAGGCCTTGGCCCTGAATCCAGCCTCCCTCCTTGGCTCTGGCGCCCCCTGGCCTTGGCCCCAGCCCCCCTCGCCCCGGACCCTTTATTTTCGTGGTTCGTCGTCGTCCCCCTGGCTCTGGCCTGCTTCCCCTGGCCCCTTCGCCCCCGTGTTCCTGCCCTGGCCATGACTCTGGCGCCCCCCCTCGCCCCGGACCCTTTATTTTCGTGGTTCGTCGTCGTCCCCCTGGCTCTGGCCTGCTACCCCTGGCCCTTTCGCCCCCGTCTTCCTGCCCTGGCCCTGAACCTAGCCTCCCTCCTTGGCTCTGGCGCCCCCCCCTCGCCCCGGACCCTTTATTTTCGTGGTTCGTCGTCGTCCCCGTGGCTCTGGCCTGCTTCCCCTGGCCCCTTCGCCCCCGTGTTCCTGCCCTGGCCCTGAACCCAGCCTCCCTCCTTGGCTCTGGCGCCCCCCCTCGCTGATTTTCGTGGTTCGTCGTCGTCCCCCTGGCTTTGGCCTGCTTCCCCTGGCCCCCTCGCCCCCGTCCTCCTGCGTGGTTTGTCGCCGTCCCCCTGGCTGTGGCCCGCTTCCCCTCGCCCCCGTCCCCCTGGCTGTGGCCCGCCCTCCCTCGCCCCCTCGCCCCAACCTGGACCTCTGGCCTCTGGTCCGAGCCCCAGCCCTCTGGCGTGGCTGAACTCAGGTTGTTTCCTGGCCTTGGCCCCACTCGCCCCGACCCTGGCCTTCGCCCCGGCCCTCCTCGCCCCGGACCGTGTATTTTCGTGGTTCGAATCCGGACCTCTGGCCCTTGGTCTGAGCTTCAGTCCCCTTGCCCTGACCCTGGACCCCCACTCGCCCCGACCCTGGCCTTGGCCCCAGCCCTCCTCGCCCCAGACCCTTGATTTTCGTGGTTCCGTCCCCCTGGCTCTGGCCCCCCATCCCTTGGCCCTCTCGCCCCCCGCATGCCCCTCCTCCTTTTTCTCTCCTCAAATGTGCAAGCGCCAGGGCACGCGTGCCAGTTGTTGGGCCGTTGTGGGCCTCGTGAAATCCCCAGAAGCGAATATGTTGAAAATGTACGTTTCACATGGGAAATAGGACGGTTTTTGCTTTTTTGCTTTTGGAGGCCTGCTTGGAGCGCCTCGTGGTCGCGTATGCCAACGTCTTGGACGCCCATGGGGCTGTCTGGAGGCAATCTTGGGCGGTTTGGACCGAATCGTCCCCCGCGTGGGCCGTCCGGACAGCCTTTGGAGGCCCTTTTGCCCCTTTTGGAGCCCTCTTGGGACCGTCCTGCGGCTTTCTTGGGCCGTTGCTATGGTTTCTGGGGCCTTCGTGGATCGCCCGGACGCCGTCTTGGAGCCCTCTTGGGAGCCTCTTCGGTTGACAGGGGTCGATCTTGGAGGCTTCTTGGGCCGTTGTGGGCCTCGTGGAATCCCAAGAAGCGAAAATGTTGAACATGTACGTTTTACCTTGGAAGTAGGACGGTTTTTGCTTTTGGAGGCCTGCTTGGAGCGCCTCGTAGTCGCGTTTTCAAACGTCTTGGACACCCATGGGGCCGTCTGGCGGCGATCTTGGGCGGTTTGGACCGAATCGTCCCCCGCGCGGGCCGTCCGGACAGCCTTTGGAGGCCCTTTTGCACCGTTTTGGAGCCCTCTTGGGACCGTCCTGCGGCTTTCCTGGGCCGTTGCTATGGTCTCTGGGGTCTTCGTGGATCGCCGGAACGCCGTCTTGGAGCCTTTTTGGGAGCCTCTTGGGCTGGCGAGGGTCGATCTTGGAGGCTTCTTGGGCCGTTATGCGCCGCGTAGAGGCCGAATGGGCGAATGTGGTGAAAATGTATTTTTTACATGGGAAATAGGACGGTTTTTGCTTTGGGAGGCCTGCTTGCAGCGCCTCGTGGTCGCGTTTTCACAAGTCTTGGACACCCATGTGGCCGTCTGGCGGCGATCTTGGGCGGTTTGGGCCGAATCGTTCCCCGCGTGGGCCGTCCAGACAGCCTTTGGGGGCCTTCTTGGCCCGTTTTGGAGCCCTCTAGGGACCGTCCTGCGGCTTTCCTAAGCCGTTGCTATGGTTTCTGTGGCCTTCGTGGATCGCCCGGACGCTGTCTTGGAGCCCTCTTGGGAGCCTCTTCGGTTGACAGGGGTCGATCTTGGAGGCTTCTTGGGCCGTCATGCGCCGCGTGGAAGCCGAATGGGCGAATGTGGTGAAAATGTACGTTTTACCTAGGGCATGGGGTGATTTGTGCTTCTGGAGGGCCTCTTTGGGCCGCTTCGTAATATTGTTTCAAACGTCTTGGGGACATATGGAGCCGCGTGGAGGCAATCTTCGGCGTTTTGGGGGGATCTTTCGTCGATTCGTAGCTTTCTTGGACCGTTCCAGGAACCTTCTGAACCTTTTTTGGGCCGTTTTGGGGCCTCCTGAGGCTCCAAGTGTGCGGATGATGGATTTGCCCCCCTCCCCCCCCCCACCCAACCCTACCCCACCCCCTTTCAAACCGGCCGGACCAGGCCCCCACGGGAGGGGTTTGGGGAGGGGGAAACATTTCACACGCCGTGACCCCAAGGGGTCGGCGGATAGTAGCGATGTTGGTGACGATGATGGCGATGACGATGGCACGGCTAATGACGGCGCCGATGCTCACCTACGGTTTCGAAGGATTCCAGCATGCGCGCGCGACGCCGCGTGCGTGTGAATTTTTTTCGGGTTCGTTTTTTTTGTGTGTGTGTGTGTG
The DNA here is from genome assembly GCA_963575745.1 of Prorocentrum cordatum. Classification (NCBI taxonomy): domain Eukaryota; class Dinophyceae; order Prorocentrales; family Prorocentraceae; genus Prorocentrum; species Prorocentrum cordatum. The sequence goes on along the minus strand of CAUYUJ010021029.1, from coordinate 2,587 downwards.
TGCTTCTTTTTTTGTTTTGACATTCTCGGCTTTAATATACGATTGTGCGCGCATGATGTTATTTGTCAGAGATGATGAAGAGGGTCAGACCAGGCTTGGTTGGGACGCTATGAGTTCATTTGGAAAATGGACGTTGGGGCAGAGTCTTAGGTACATTGCACATCCCCAGGAGGACGGATAACCCCAGGGGGGTGCGGGGGGGCGGCGACGGCGACAGCATAGCCGCCAGTTCGGCACGCAAGTCCAGACAACGGGCGGCGACGAGGCGGCGAAGAGGCGGCGACGGCGACAACACAGCCGCCAGACCAGCCCGCAGGCCCAGACGACGGGCGGCGACAAGGCGGCGACGGGGCGGCGACGGCGACAACATAGCCGCCAGACCAGCACGCAGGCACAGTTCCTTACAAAAGAAGTTATAACCTCTAATATCGAACAGTCTTAGGGGAAACCTGGGTTCACATCCTGTCCTACCTTTTCCTTCTCCATCATACTCCTGCTCCCCTCTTCCACCTCCTGACTCATGACCCCCTTCGTCCCCGCACTCCTTCTTCTCCTCACCATCGTCCTCTCTACTCATTCCTCCGTATATCAGATTCTCTTCTCTCATCGTGGGAAGGCCTTGCGGCCGGTGCCGCCGACCCTGAAGGGGGACGACCACGACGGCGTCGGCGGCGGCGACGACGACGCTGACATGGGGCAGGGTCCTCAGTGATGCTTCTTGGGGCCCCTTCGGAAAGCGCTCGTAGGCCTATGGGGGCAGTTTGGGGGCCTCTTGGGAGCATCTTGGGGTCCTCTTGGGAGCCTCTGGGGGTCCTTTCGAGCTTCCTGGAGGCTTCTTGGGGACCTCTTGGGGGCCTGCTGGGAGCTTCTCGGGGCCGAGGGCTCGTTCGCTCGGGTTCCCGCGTGTGTGTGTGAGAGAGAGAGAGTGTGTGTGTGTGTACCATTTTAGACATTTTGGTGGGCTCTTGGGCCGCCTGAGAGGCCTCTGGGGCCCTCTTGGGTTGTTTGGGGGCCGTCTTGGAATTTTCTTGAGGGCCTTTTGAGCCGATCTTGGTTGCATCTTGGGCCGTCTTCTGGCGTCGGGAAGCCGAAAAGGCGAGAACGCCAGAATCCTTCAAAAGCCAAAACAGTTATTCAATTTTGCCTGTTGGGGCCCTCTTGGTGTGCTCTTGGAGTCCCCCTCGAGCGTTTTGGAAGCCGCTTGGGCTGTCAGGAGACCATCTTTGGCGTCTTGGACTGATCGTTCGGCGATTCGGGGCCATCTTGGACGGTCTTGTGGACCTCTTGGGCTGTCTGAAGGCTTTTCTGGTGCCCTGGACCCACCAGGGGAGGATGGTATTCTGACCCTGGGACCCCCCCCAGACCCCCTGGGGGGGAAGGGGGGAAGGGATCCAAGGGAAGGGGCTTCCCTTCGACTCAACTGCGACGTGGCTGAGCTTCGCTTTGGTTTCGCTTTGCGCTGGCTCGCTTGAAGATGAGGGCCCGGTGAAAGGGGTGGGAGCGGCGACGGGCCCAGAGAAAGGGGGTCAAACGCGAAGGCGACGACGACAAAGCTGAGTAAAACAGAATTGCATCTTCCACACGCCGACAGCGTCGGTGGATTTGTTGTTCATGTGCTTCCTTCCTTCACCCCTCGCCCTCTCCTGCTCCTCCTTTTCACTGTCCCGTTTGTTGCCTCCCTCTTCTTCCCCTCTTCGCCCTTCTTTCCCTTCCAGGTGGTGAGCTCCCCGGCGGGTTCGTCGGAGTCCCCAGATCAGCCGACGCAGCAGAAGGAGATTCCGGGCAGAAGCAGGGCTGGCCCCACCGCTGAGCGCCGCCGTTCATCGATCTCGGACCGTGGTTGGGTGGCCAGTCTCTGATGGTCATGGGGGCCCAGGCGCTAACCGAGCTGACCCCTCAGAGGCCAAAACAATTAGCGTCTGTTGAGTCTAGGGCCATTCGGATCGATCCCAGGCCCCCAACCAGTTTGCTTGGCTGTTCGCAGACCCCCTCTGAACAATATATTGTAGCTAACCCGCCGCAGCTCGGAAGAGAAGGAGGAGGGGATCCGTGCCTGTTCAGTTCGCGGCAGCTCGGCCGTGTGCAGCGAGACAGTCGAAACCAGCACCGCCGCAACAGACGCGCAATGATGAGTACGAGCAAGACGAAGTAGTAGTAGTAGTAGTGGTAGTAGTAGTAGTAGTAGTAGTAGTAGTAGTAGTAGTAGTAGTAGTAGTAGTAGTAGTAGTGGTAGCAGTGGTAGCAGTAGTAGTAGAAGTAGTAGTAGTCGTCGTCGTCGTCGTCGTAGTAGTAGTAGTAGTAGTAGTAGTAGGAGTAAGAGTAAGAGTAAGAGTAAGAGTAAGAGTAAGAGTAAGAGTAGTAGTAGTAGTAGTAGTAGTAGTAGTAGTAGTAGTAGTAGTAGTAGTAGTAGTAGTAGTAGTAGTAGTAGTAGTAGTAGTAGTAGTAGTAGTAGTAGTAGTAGTAGTAGTAGTAGTAGTAGTAGTAGTAGTAGTAGTAGTAGTAGTAGTAGTTATAGTAGTAGTCGTAGTAGTAGTAGTAGTAGTAGTAGTAGTAGTAGTACTAGTAGTAGTAGTAGTAGTAGTAGTAG